>JAJSPD010000043.1:0-412003 GCA_021307315.1 Bisporella sp. PMI_857
TGAGAAGACTGAGAGAAGACTGTTGAGATGCTGTGTTGATGAGATGAGATGATGATAAGATGATGAGTTGATTATCCGGATATTGTTGGTGTTTTATAGTTCCAGAGTCCTGGGACTCAAGACAAGACCAGACTAGAAGTTCCTTCTACCTTACGAGAACTGCAAATAGCATCGTGAGATCCATTGCTCTGGCTGAGCAAAGGATCAGGAAGAATGTCTCCAAGTTTCCACAGGAGACATCCTCATGGCATATGCCAGGGTAGGATTTCTATCTGGCTGAGCTCTTAAAGCTATGATTTCTACCCTGGGCCAAGGAATTTTTGCCAAGGAATTTTCTATCCTGGGCCAAGATTTTTCCACCCTGGCCCAACTGTAACCCCGACATCCTCCAGTGAGAGTCCAGCACCTTGGCGGGTGTGCTTTGCTCGTATGGAGGTACCGGATAGAGGGATCCTATTAACATCGGCGAATGCTAATTATAGCAGATGGGAATCTGGCTAAGCACCAAATGTTCTCTTGGGTCTATGGACTTGGGATCTCATTCGTTGGTGAAGTTTGTCGCGTGTGGATTGGGTCCGTGCTGCTAAATGCACCGCCCAAAACGCCTATTTCAGCGTCGAAGGAATAAGGCTGCTGCTCCTTCCTCAACTCTATTTTTGCTTTTAATTTTAATTTTATGACGTGCATACTGTAAGCTCATCACGTGGAGTTCCGGTCGCATCAAACGGTTTCCTCGCCAGACCTCTATGTGCCCTCCCACTCACTATTCACCCTCATAAACGAAACCACCTTCACATAACCTCAACTCTCCAACAATAATCCCATCCTAGCAGCAATCGCAATGCCCGAAATGCACGAACTCTTCACCATCCCCGAAATAGTCGCCGCCATCCTCCTCACAGATACATTCGAGCACATCATGCTCCAAAACTGCCTCCTCGTCTCCCGGCTCTTCTCCCACGAAGCCACGCGCGTCCTCTGGGAAAGATGCGGTACCTCATTCTACCTCAGTAAAGGCTGGCTGCGCAATAAAATCCCTACCGTCCATGATCTTGCCAAGATCACGGCGAAAGATACGGCACGTGGTCAATATTATGCTAATCAGATCCGGCAGCTAAGATTTGTGAGGGATAAGGAGAATTGGGCTGGGGTTCATGAGGGGGGGCAATGGTGTGATGAGTTGTTGAAGTTGGAGTTTCCCCTTCTGGAGGCTTTCACGAGTGATAGTTGCGCGAACGAATATCCGGAACTCGGTCCTATGAAAACGAAATCTCCATTCTACACCTTCGGTTCCAGCGCAAACAACGAGCTATTCTATCACATTCTAAAAAGCAGTCCGAAACTCAAAGCTCTGGATTTGATAATGGATGAACCGGTTGATCTGGATGAACCTTATCATCCCTTCCAATCTTTAGAGGAAGAAGCTATCCGATTTATTAACGCGACCCCGATATTATCTTCGCTCTCTCTCCCCTTCACATACCGCACCGGCTTCGAAGTCCCACTCAACACCTGGTCTCCCGCCATCCTCTCAGCTTTGGGTTCACTCCCCTCACTCCACAAACTAGGCGGACAAATCCTCACCTCCGCATCCCTCTCATCCCTCCCGCCATCTTCCTTCCCTGCGCTCAGAGAACTAGACGTCAAGTTCTCAGGACCTCTGTCAGCCATCCCATTAGCCTTCCCGAACCTCGAGCTCCTGAAACTCGAACTCCAGAATCCCTCCACTTTTGGGATTGGATCTCTCGGCGCACTCGGAAAACTGGAGATACTGGATATCACGTTCGTGGAAAACGAGGAGAATTGTTTTTCTGCTTCCGATCTCCTTGCTATCGCTCACGGGTGTCCACGTCTGCATACGTTGAATATCCCTTCCTCCGTAACGTTGATGATGGAGAATCCTTGTCCTGTTGGAGACGATATCTCTGATTCCACTATCGAGGAAATAGCTTCTGCTTTACCGAATTTGCAGCAATTGTGTATTGGGGTTGAGAATCGAGATGCACTTACTCACGAGGCGATCGTCTCACTCGCAAAACACTGTCCAGGACTCAGCTATTTCAGCATCACAGCGGACGTCAACATGCGCTCCCTGATCTCCGGCCTAAAAGAGCTCGGAGAGAAGCCATTGAGTGAGATGAATTTCATGCGCTTATATCCTCCTGAGGAAAGTGAGCATGTGTATGATAATCTGCCGGGGTTAGCGGAGGAATTTTTGGAGTTGGCGCCGGGATTGTGTGAATTTTCTATTAGTGAGGGGGAGAGTGGGAGGGAGTTGGCGGAGATGGTGGAGAGGTTGATTGGGTTTCCTGGGTCGAGGGGGTAGGCGTTGATGGCTCGAAGCAGAAAGAGGGGTGAGTTGACTGGGAGGGAGTGGACGAGAATTACGCATATTAGGGCAGGGTAGAGGGAACGGATGGATTGTACATTAGAATTAGTAAACAGTCTGTAAGATTTGGAGGTTTATACTTACGACTCTCGTTCAACGCCTTTGCAGCCCTGTGGCGGAGAACATATGGCTTTATTACCTGCGCAAAGCTTATAATCTGGCCGCCTTTCTTCATCCGGTAGCGCATTGAGTCAGAGGACAGCTGTGAATGCTGTGCTAACGCGACGCTACAGGCCGTCTCTTCGACTTGGCAGAAAAGAAAATCGTCACTCAGCTCGTCCCTGAGCAGGAGCGGTTGCTCATTTAACTCATCAAGGACATTTAAACTATATAGCTTTTTAGAAAAAATAATGCTAGGAGATTTGAATGCCTAAACTTTAAAAAGCATGCCGAAAAGAAAGGTATAAAGGCTCAGCACGAGCGTCGGGTCGTAAATAATCTCCGGGATTTTAAATTCGTTACTAGAGACTAGTTAGTTCATATATCAACAGAGGAAAGCAATAGACTATACATATCTTTCATACTGAGAAATCCCTTAATAAACTCAGCCGTTAGCTCAATAAAGAGTCGTGGACGGGAGCTGTTATAATCCTAAATTAAAGTCAATTTCAAATATCGATATCGAAATTGGACCAATACTTTTAGGCGTTTCCTGAGAAGCATGGATATCCCTTCACGAATAGTCCTCCCGTTGGATTCTAAACTGAGACTCTTCCTCTTCCACTGATGAATCACGGATGGAACGCGGCCTCTGCCTCCGCGATTATATTGCTATACATCCCACTCAATAAGTATGCAATTCTACCATCTCTTTCGGACCCAAGCACCATGACTATGGTATCTACACCTTCTACGGTTATCTATCATGCTTCTGCGGCAAGGACCGAACATCTTGCCAAATAAACTCTAACTCTATCTGATTCCCTTTTCGTGAGCGTGATATTTAATAATTCCCAGCATGCCTTTAGACGAATGAATGGAGAACGCAAATGAATTTAGCATGTGGGTGTGCCAAAATCGGTACAGTAATTTAGGTCAAACCTTCACTGCTTTGGGATGATCCTGCAGGGTAGTTGGCAGGCAAAGGGCCGAATAAGCATGAAGGTTCATCCCAATGACCCACGTTTTGCAGTCAGCTTTTCGAAAGAAATAAACAGAAAAGAAGAAAAGGAAAAGTCTCATATTGACCGATTGAGGCTTCATGCAAAGGGGTACTCCGAGAATGAGAGCTATAGTGTGTTTATTTTTATATTTCGTTGATCATAAATCGTCCTTATCCAACTCCATCATTACCATGTCATTATCTCCAATATTCGCTATCCCGTGTCCTAGGGCTCCTGCTAATGCTCCAAGTGTTCTACAAAACCACACCCCAAGACTTCACTCGTGCTTCTCACTTCTTTCTCCTACAATATGGCGGCAGCAATAGCCACAACTGCTGCCATCATCCCCTCCTTCCCACCCATACCTCCTCGTCCATTTCCCTTCGGCAGATTCTGGATAGGGCCCGAGCATGCAGCATCTGTGCCACAAAGCAGATTCCCAGTCGTGGTGTCGGCGGGACAGCAGAATGGATGGGTTGGCGGACAGCTGTACGGATTGGTACCAACGGCGAGTTGACAGCAATATTCGTCCGCTGCTATGCAGATAGTGTCACCATTGTCAGATGCGCAGCTTGCAACCGGACATTTTGTGTCCCTGCTTAGGAGGGAGAGGCTCTCGCGAGGTGTGATCAGGAGTAGGTCTGCGCCAACGATACTGGCAAGCAGCATGGGAATGAGGGTGAAAGACTTCATCTTTTGAAGTTTTATGATAGATTTTCTTTCTAGGAGTTGGCAGTTTGTTGTTGATGCTCTTCCAAATCTTCTTATTCGCACGAAATATCTGGTTTCTCTCTTTCTTTTCGTAGATATCGCAGTATTTATATCCAAAAATTTCCTCCTCCAGGTTCACCACAACAAATACACATACTCTCACATATCAATTATCAGGCATACTCGGTGAAACGTAGTTGTGCCTAACATACAAGACCAGGCACCTCGTCAATACATCACCAGCCGCAGCTGAACCTCATCAACCCTCCCAATTTGGCGAGGCTTTCCTTTCGGTTATCAGAAATCATGCGAATCGAAAAAGGGGCGTCCAATAACAGGCCAAGAATAACCGAGACGGGACGTATTCCCCTGCCTTGGCATTGTGACGCTGAGTGGTGCTCTTTCCAGGCAGATTTGAGGCTCAGGAACGAGCCATGGAGAATTTAAAGTCATTGGATTGGAGTTGTAAAATGCTTGTTTCAGCATGGGGCTGGCTTTTGAGCCGCTGGTCTGGACAATCAGCGAATGTGGTCGCGTAACTGTGACTGTTTCCGATGGTACAGAAGCAATGGCTGCGGAAATTACGCAATTGAATCTCTTCGTGAAAATGAGAGAGCTGGTGAACCTAAAAATATGAGTGTTTGCCTCTTGGCCCTTGTAGAGAATCAACCTTGGTCGGGTAGAAAACTTTTACTAGGATATGCATTACGTCGGAGATTGGACAAATTACAAAACGTCTGCCTCTACCTCTAATATTTTAACAATATAGATTAATCAAGGGATTAGAAGTATTCATATTTCAAGGAACATCGTGAATGTTTCTGAATTACTGGATGAATATCGTCTCGTGTCGATCTCGAGCTTGAAGCATGCGGCAAAAAACCAAGAATTGCTTTGAACGTACTCTCCAATTGGGCTATCATTTACTTGGAAATTCTTAAGAAGGCTGTCTCAGAGGGGTCAGACCTTTCTGTACAGTTCATAATCTTCTACAAACGTCTACATCGCTCGCCATGATGCAGCGTCGCTCAATTCACAACTCCCTACTGTTTACCCCGTCCTACAACCTTAGGAACTCTGGTCCTAGCATCATCTCTTCTTCAATAGTCCCTCAGGTCTGGTGGAAGTTAGAATTCTGATGGTCTTTCCAACGTTCTATTATTTTTTGCCTTCGTAGAAGTAGAGAAAGAGCCGTGGCTATTAGAATCGATCTGGAAGCGACCTTCCATAATTTATCGAAGTCTAATGTGGCGAAGTGTTTGCAGTAATCCATTGAGCGCAATAGTTCGAAGAGAAGTCTTGTTGTTATCGAGGGGTAGAGCTGTTCCCACATGGGGTATTTTGGGTCTCAGTAAGGCATTCGGTAAATTGTGAAAAGAATGTCTTGGATGCGAGGGATGGTTGGTTGTACGGATGGTTGGAAAATTCTAGGCATGAACGTGATTTAAAACAACTAGTTAAAGATGGACTTCGGGCTTAAAGCTGGACTGCGTATGTGCGGTTTCCAAGAAAGGAATTATATGCCACATGGCCATTCACTAAGCTACAGCTGTGGTTCAATAGCAAATAATGTTAACTATTGTTACTCTACAAGAATCTAACAAAATTAAGGCGTTAATGTGCTTTCGGCTTTTAGCCTGCACAGAAGCCACACAGAAACTATCTCCGTTTCCGTTTGAAATGCTTAAGTGAAATCATATAAAGTTTGCAATATTCATTTATAAACAAATAGGAAATTGCGTAGAAATGTAGTTTAAGGTTATATGTTAGTGTGAACAATAGCCGGTGCATGGTTTGGTTTTCCTTGCTAGTTTTAGAAGAGCATACATAAAACCTCACCAAGAGCTATAGAGAAAGGTCCATTTTCACATGTAAATTCTTATCCTTTTGTTCTTTTAGCATTGTTTGTATGAACACTCGCGTCCTCTCCAGCAGACGGCATTCTGCACATAAATTATTGTTGCCCTTAGGATAAAGTAAAGCCTTGAACGCGTTCATGATTGTTAGGTGCTTATTTAGTGCGAGAAAGCTTGAAAACCAAACAGAAATAAAGTGGTTGATGTCAGAATCCACGTAAAAAAACAACGCGGTGATTGCTCGCACGCGTTTGATATTCTTGTCTACTTGTACACATATATATGCAAGCCCATGATGAGGACCAATCACTTATTTAGACTAACTTGAATGCCAGGCTGTTATACTATGCCCTTAATACTCCGCCGCTGAATACAGTCAAATATGCTCCGTCGATAAATGTGTGTAGTTGGATTGTGAAGTATTAAATTTTAATATAGTTCTGACATGGATCAGAATCTCACAAAACTGATTCCTGGACTGCAAGAGAGAAATTTCTCTAGTGAGGTTATACCTACTTTTGAAATCTATTTCCTTAACACAGGCATCAGAGCAAAGAGCAGCTTGTTACTTGACCAATAACGCAAAGGCAAAAGGAAAGCAATGCCAAAGTAGCAGCTTGATATATGTATGTAAGATTCATAACTGGCAAGCATTTGTGCGTTGCGTAAGGATTTCTGCAAATGCAGGTTTCAATGATTTGATGCCAGATGCACTCTCACGTTCAAAGCCCTAACCACGCACAGACCACCCTAAAGATAGTCTTCTAGGCGGTCAAAGATTCGCTGAGCAATAGCGTCTGCAACTTGGTGATTCCTAACATACTGCTTCAAATGATCACATCAAAACATTTTGGGTGGGGGCAGTTAAAAATACAATGTGAAACTTCGCTGCCCTTGTTGTTTCCAGAATTCAGACACGGGAGACTAGGCTGACACGACCAGACAGGTAAGGGTATGGAAGCTATACAAGATGCCGGTGCCTGGATGCATCACATTGTGCAAAAAAGATCTTACCATCTAAGAATGATGGTGCCTTAAGAATGGTGGTGCCTGAAGAATGAAGGAGGCCGTGGCAGATACGTATTGATGCAGATGAACCCCTGTGATGAGGTTGGAGGATCTGTTGCCGGCCGTAAGGGCAATATATCGACTTTGTAAAGCGACAATACCTTGGTATGTTGGTCACTGCATTCCTGCTAGTATCTTTTTGTGTTGTTGTCGTTAAGGGTTAATAACCCTCTCATCCTTTGTCACAGAGATGCCCCTGCCCCTGGTTCATCGCGGCATGCACCCGTAACCAAGCTATTTACAGCGTTAGTGGCCCTGAGATAATTTCCTAAGCACACGTTTTTCCAGCGGCTAAGGCCTCCAAGCCTGCCCCTGTCCTAGCTTAAAAGCCTCCCAAGCCACGGATTCGGGATCAATGATCAGGGTCTATGCGACTCTTTGTTTGGAAATGCTTTACGAATGTTTTTGAGATAGGGATAGGCCAGACTGACGCAATGGCCATCAGCACTATATGCCGCCTCTCTCCCGCCTTTCTCTCAGCTGTTGCTTACGATTTTCTACTTTCTCTCTGATCAACAGAGTCACGCCCTGGAGCCGAACAGCTTGCATATATTGTCTCATGGTGGGGTTGCGGTCGAAAGTCCCACGACACGGTCACAAGCGGTTTTCATTCCACAACCACGCGCAGTTTTGCTACGTCCTTGACCAACATATACGATTGGAGATCCGGCGCTTGGAAGCAGTTCCTACGATTTTATTAATTACTGGCTTCCTCGATGATGGAAATGGAGCCTCCACGAATGGGCCAACGGCAGCTCTCCCATCAAATGCCCGCTCGACACGGCTTTGAGTCCAAAAATAAAAGCCCTCTCAGCGTCAGCATGTCTGCGGATTATTCCTTCGAACCCAGCCGAACGAGCAGAGAGTTCCAGCCATATCCAAATGCAAATCCGTTTGCCATGCCCCGCGCGGCATTTTCGCCGAATAGGATACCGAATGGCATGATGCCAGACAGACGAGCTTCCGCAGACACATTCGGACCTGCTAGTCCTCTGAATAATCGATATGGGGCTGGGGGACAAGGGAGGCAGCAAATACAGCTTCCATTACTGAAGCCGCAGAGACTGGGAAAGGGGCCTACCACTACAAATAGTTGGACAAGATATACACCCAGAACACCAGGCGAAGGCTTCAAAAAGCTACCCGAGGAAATATTGTTGCTTATTCTGGAGCATCTGAGGAGCTCACACCTGGAATTTGGCAGTCTCAGCTGTGCAACATGTTGTGTGAGAGATTTGATAAACATTGGGTTGTCTTCAAAGAAATGGTGGAATGCCGCAAAAATTGCCCTATACAGAGATATACAGCTCAGCGGCATTGATTCGACCATACATACGAAGAAGAAATTCAAAATGAAACATGGGACCAGGCTGAAACTTCTGCGAAAAACATTAAGAGTTCGTCAAGATTTGGCAGAACAAGTCAAATCGCTAAAGGTGCCGTCAGTTCCGGAAACAGCCAAAAGTAAAGAGGAAGTACAGGAGTATATGGACCTTGTTGCGTCAGTGATAATGGCTTGTCCGAATTTAGAGAGACTACCTGGGTTTTATCCAGCTTATGACCATTCGTTTTCTCGTTTTACACATGCTCTGTCGACAAGAACCAAGCTAAAGGAAGCGGTTTGGATCATAAATCCAAGTCCGTTTCAGCGCCAACGACGATATAACTTTGCTGGAGGCTCCCAAGAACCTACTTCCATTCTTGCTCCAGCCAATCTACTGCCAGAACAGTATGTGGACTTTCTGGGATACCACTCAAATTGGTCGAATCTGAAGACCTTGTTCTTACATTGTAACCAAGGCGGGACCGTCGACTCGTTGCTATTCCGCGATATATTTAAACGGCTTCCGGTTCTGGAGAATTTGCATGTTTCTGCTTTCCCGGCCCCAGCTTTTGATGATACAACACTTACCTACCTTCCACCTCTGAAGTCTTTACGTTTAGACAACCTTTCAGGAATTACTGCAACTGGGCTCTCAATATTTGTGTCTTTGCCATCCAGTGCCAGCTTAACGCATTTGTCCCTGATCTCAATACCACTTGTATCGTTGCCAACACTGGCCCGAGTACTGTCGCATCTCCGCAGTCTCACCCACCTGACTATATCTCAGGCACCATCCCTATGTTTGCCGCCAGGCGAGGAAGTATTTCTCCATCCATACCTGGCATCCAACACCCTCCAGTATCTCCATTGGGAGATTACCAATCCCTCCGATGATGAGAAAGCAACCCAGATCTTGGTAAAATCAATTTTCTACTCCGGGTTTCCTGCTTTACGGACTATGCGTGCACCGACGGACTTTGATGGTTCTCTCCAAACCCTCTGTAAGCCGCGTGACAAAATAGAGCTCTCTGGCGATCGATACAGAAATCCTGGTCCTCCAGGTTACCATGGAATGCCTACCAGCCAAAGCTTACCCAACATATCGTCCTCGAGCCGATCACGGTCCTCTCAAGGTGGCCACAGTTATTCATCCAGCGTTAGCTCTTCATTCGTTAAAAGCCCCACAAGATCCAGTTTCTCGATGAACAACGACCGGCGCTCCTTCTACTCTGATAACCTTGACACGCGCGAACGAGGTATGTCCCTCCTTACTGCTCGAAGGATGGCGCAACAGCGTCTCGAGGCCGCCGTATCTAAGCCAAAATTCCAGATTGCGGTCTGGGATGAGAATGATGGCATGCTTGATCGTCAAACCGTAGGCGGCTATATTGGTCTCATCCAGAGTAAAGTATACTACTCGTTAAGGCCAGATGTGGATGGCATGGACGAGGCGGTGGTGACGGTGGACGGGATTGGGGGTTTGTTGGATAGCGGCGAGGAGACAAATGTAAGGGACGGTTGTACAGGGAGTTGGAATTTGAGTACGGGTACTCAGGGGAAGAGTGGGAAAACGAGCGGGAAAGAGAGGTGGTGGCACACGGAAAGAGGACGGTTTAGAGAGGTTCCGTTAGAGAAGTTCTTCTAGATCTTTGATATCTTCCAACATACCGATAATTTGGAAGTTTGATGTCGATATCTAATACCACGTAATTTTGCCGACCTTGTCTGATTCATTGTGATATGCTTGTATTTACTCGGTAGTGCTTCAGCATTTGACGTCCCTCTCGTGATAAAACTAGCTAGCTGTATTATGGTTTGCTTATTATATCAAACAGTAAATGCGCAATGATACTAAATGTGGTAAACACAGTTATTTGAAAGCGTATGCCATCAGACTATGCCATCTGTACAGTTCTATTTAGATTTAACATCTCTATCCTGCTGCTAATTCTCTTGCCCCTCTATTCACGCTTAATGCTGCCATATATAGAAAGCTGCACTCAAAGTCTTGATCAAGCATATAGGAATGTAGGAGAGGTACGTGCGACTTTAGGGCTGGGAAGAAGTCCCTGAACCGCTGCTCATTGCTAGATCTTTGAGGCTAATTTGCTTCTAGCGAGCCTTGATATATCTTGACCCTGTATTCATCAAGAGCTTGTTCATTTCTATATAATGTAAAATAGTCTCAAATCGATTTGATTGGTCGCACTTCAACTATGGAAAAAAATCGTCCATCAAGTGACTACGTGACTTGCCCTAGCAAAATTTCTACATCGGAAAAAATCGTCGATTTTGCTTACTAACTTTACAACTACTAATACAATTATTTGAAATATTAGGGAACAAAAAGCCGTGATTTCAAGCTTTCAATTAAGCTCGCAGTTAGCTTATTCAGTATTTTATTAGTTGGGTTATTGATAGTTTTGTTACGATGGAAATATGTCATGGTGTCGCGTAACAAGTATTAGTGTGTTTTGCGGCTTTACGTGTTAGGCCCCGTATGCCCTGTATGCCTTGTGCAGCCAGTAAAGCTCATAATACGTGATATTACAGCTGTAGAGTCTAAAATATGTTATTCTACGGTGATAGAGCCGATAGCACGCGATTTTATTGTTTACTGTACAAGCTGTGCAGGTGTGTGCTATAATTCTATTTATCAACTCAGTTTCATCTTCCCAGATCGATCATCCACTTTATTACCTTCGTAATGGCCTTCGCCCTGGCAGCTGTTCTTGTTGTCATCACAACCATATTTTTTTACCAGTCGTACATTCATCGCTGTTGTCCTTCGGCAACGGACAAAACTGATGATCCTCCAAAATGCACGTGCTGATGATTATCTTATGGTTGCAGCAATGGTGAGTTGAGCTGAGTTTAATACTTCGATTAGTTTGCAAAGGTGTCCAAGTTTCTATGCTGGGGGCTTGGCTCATAAGCGTCAGCGATGATCTATGTTTCGGCCTTCTTGTTACTGGGCGGCTCAATTACCAATTCCTACGCGCCACCTCGGCGAGTTGAATCCCGTCCCTCAACTTCTAGCTCGCTTTCCGAAACCAGAGACTATTGTGACACAGCCTCGTCGCTTTGAAGCTCCTAATATGAACAATGGTCTTTCGCCGGTGTATAGCAGGGATTCTTCCACGGGCCACAGCAAGTGATATATTGGGAGGAAGCCTGGTGTGCTAAAATCAAGAAAGAGATGGAGTTCTATAAGCTCGTACATGACCCTAACCGCAAGCTCCCGATCATTGACATGGGGGAATCTGGAGAGTCCAAAGGCTTTATACCAAAGGGTGATATGCGTCAATGGATTCTATGATGATATAGAGAGAATATGCAGTTAAATGAAGGAAAGGGGGGGATGGAATAGCCTAGATCCAGTTCATGACCAACAAGTCTCATGAGGAATTAACAACCGGAGTGTGGATTGAAATTTCCCGGCTTGCCAAATCCCAACAAACTATACAGCTATTTGTCTGATTTTCAGGGTTGGATGAGAATCAAAATTATTATAGCCTATCATGAGTACTCAAACGATAGTAACATCCATTATCTCTAATCGAGAAAACTCCTTGTCGCTTATTTCCTGTCTTACTAACCCGACCCTTTGCCATGCTTTGTTCCATCCCGAAGAAGTCTGGGTCCATCCAGTCGGAACCAAAACTAGACATCTAAACACTATTCTGCTAACATAAGAACTTGTGTTCGGAGGCGTGGGTCGTCCAATAAAATCCGGATTTAATTCCGACCAATCATTTCTACATACATAAAAGACAAGAATAGAAGTGTGCAGAGGGCTATTTGGGTAGTCCATGTAGCAGTTAGGAGGGTAATCATAAACTCTTTGAGCCCTTCCACGTAGAGTGATCGAACCTGTCGAGCTAAGCATACTATCCAACCCTCTAGCCTCAATGAGGTCTATCAATATTATGTCTTTATAGGACATATGTCTCTTTTCCCACTTGACACCCCCAGAGACTGAAGCCCAAGACCAGGACGGTGCAATATGTGTGGGTCCCTTGTACTCTGATATGTCTTGCAATGGATGCTCGTTATCTTGATTGAGCTGCCACAAAAGCCCCTGACCTAAGTACTCTTTCCAGAGCCCCGCCATGTAATTCATTCCAGATAGTCTCGCTACTGCGCTTGCGGTGCCTCCTATGGCTGCTAGTCTATCTTTGACGTACGTGAGCTCCCGATGGGAGAAATTTTCGATAATCTGAATCCAGGCCTTATGATATCTGCGCCACTTATACAAGTCCAGGTCTTGACTAGCTCCCGTCGCCGAATTGTAAAGATATTGATTTTCATAGTCAGAACTGCGTTCAGGCCCTATAACAGCCCGTTGTAGACCTCGGGCAGTGAAGTCAGCGTCGGCAGACTCTGATTCTGAGATCTTCTTAAGATTCAAGATAGATTCTGACCCGTGAGAAGTCAGGCACACCCACCGAAGCTTATTGTGACCATACACCAACGTTCGTCTAGAACTGTAATTGGTTAGTATTATCTAAGTTGCATTTATATTTGGAGACTCAATTTAGTACAAGAGCTGCTCCTGAAGAACCCATCCCCTCCTGTATAAAGGCTCCTTATCTGCATCTGCAATGGACAGATCAAAATCTGGCTGTTCTGGTTGCAAATACCAATTTAGAGTGCCGGCTTTATCCATCTGATTGGCGAAAGGAATACTGCGACCGAGATGTCCATTCCGAGATTGGATACAGCCAGAAGAGCTGCCATTTGAGTGTGCAGCACTAATTGTAAAGGAAGCAAAGCGATATACATTCTGCATTCGAAGTGCTTCAGAAGCCCAGTCGGATTCACTGTCTGTAGAAATTGCAATTTAGCAGGGAGAAACAACAAATTATGCTATATAAAGAGCCTTTATACCTTGAATGATACATAAAGAGTCAATCCAAAGATATCGAAAGCCCAGCCGACGCGTAATTATGACAGCATCTCTAAAAGTAGGGGGCATAGTAGCAAGAGGAATACCATTTCGCCGCTCCTCGATCGTCCTAGTGGTTGTGGTAAGAGGGCGGCTAGAGCCCCACCGGTGAGATAAAGCCACGTATAAAGCGCTGCGGCTTTCAAAGTCGTTGTTGGTTGTATCAATGAGGAAAGCCTCTTCGTTCCTGCTCTTCGCTTCAACGTCGATCAGGCGTGTTGGTAGTGTCCACTCGGTTTGGTCTTGGAAAGTATTGCACTTAGAATGAGAGGACTGACACTCAGACAGCCACTGAGATACCAAGGCAAAGCAGTAATCCGAACTGGTTGATTTATCAAGACAAGGAGGAAAGTCGCGAAGGAGTCTGGTATATTCTACGCAGAATTTAGTGTGAGCTTAATATATATCCTATACATACATTCTCAACAAACAAGACTTTAGCTCGTCGCGACTTACAAAAATGCCAAAACTTACGGTTGTCTTCTTGTTGTAAGATTATATAGCTCATGTACGCTGGCTTATGCCCCGCTATCAAAAAAAATTCTGCTGGTGAATACGGCCTTTGCTGCTGCAGTTCAAATTTCAATCTGGGCCATCGTGGCTGGTAAAAGGACAAACCTAGAGCCACTCTCAAAGCTCTCTCATCAGATGTCTTTACGGTTTCGAGGGAAGCCCGGGCTTTGTAGTATGCAACAACACAGAGCTGGCATTCTCCTAGATCTGCGCATGAGCCAAGCTCTTTGAGGCTTGTGTGTAGTGAACGATGAACCGCTTCGCACGCTTTTTGCTCTGCATCTTGTTTGATATTTGCCGCATTATCTCTGATTTGGAGTTCTTTTAACCTCTTTTGCTCAGCTTTGTGTCTGTCATTTTCTGGCTCGTATCTCATTTCTTCTGGTCTAGGCCGTCTCAACTTAAGTTCTGGCGGGTCTGGTATTGTTTGTAATATATTTAAATTACACTCTAACGTTGAAAAGAATGTCTGGCACTCTGTACAATGCATAGTGATAAGATCTCGAACGGAAAGTAATGAGCGAAGAAGCCGAGCTACCGGCTGCTACTTGTTTAAACAAGGTGTGGGGTGGTGGGGCGGCTATCGGATGACTAAAGGAAATCCGCGAACAGTGATTAAGATTTAGGAGCTACAACCGGCTTTATCTAACTTTTAGTAGCTATTTGTATGTAGTTATGATCATGTGACTAGCACCTGAAACAGTGGGACCTCGATCCTACTCAACCCCTTAGAACAAAAGCTTACAAGAATCAAGAACAACCAACAATCAAGACTTATCCACCAACCTCAACGAGCATTGCGCATGAAACACATGCGTGCGTGCCCTCAGGTTAAAGTATAAGTAATTACTCTGACCCGGGTGTTCCCACACTAACCGTGTTATAGAATATTCTTAATTTATGTATATTTCGTGATTCTTTCCTAGCCCCAATACTTTCATCTATGTTTAACAACCACAATTTTTCAACCTTTTCCTCTCTTGTACAACAAACATATTCATGTTGCATTTGTCTCACAGTAAGAAATTAAAAATCAAATTGTAGATAAATAACCTTTAATAACATAAAGAACAACGCTCCTCTTCATATCTATTTCTACCCTTCTGCCTTGTGTCCACTCACTTGCCACCAGAGGCCCCTTGATCGGTCATACTCCGGCTGAAAATTCATGCTAGCAACGGTAAGTCTCAGTTTCAACTAAAATCTACGATCATCCTTTACCCTTTCGATGCTACTAAGCAATTGCGACACCAACCACACCTCATGTCTGCCTCACATTTACTGAATTATGAGCTTGACAGCATCTAAACCCTTTCGCCAACATGCATGGTCGGATTATCGCTCTCTCTAGGGGTAGAGCACTCCGGATACTGAGTGCCGTTCACAAACGAGCAAGCACAGCCAATAGTCAAAATAAAGGAGCAGCACTTACTATAATGCAAGAAAGAAGATAAATCCTACGAGCGGATATTTTGCAAGTTCCCAGGTAGGACTCAGCTCGTGTACGCACGCGCTGGAACATGATACACCCAAGAGACGACTGGGCTTCCTCGTGCCAAGATGCAACGCTTCTTCCGATCAAAATTGTCTCGGAAGATGTCCACAGATTCGAAGCCACAACAATATGAACAATTCTTCCACTATACAAGTGGCAGGTGGCTATGGAATGAAGAGAAAGAGCTTCGTGCGAGATATGTGAAGCTCAATGTTGAGGAACTTAAGCGGATTGCAGCTGAGAGCATTGGTGCGAAGTCTTGTGTCTTCTTGTGTCTCAATGACCAAGCTGGCTGAAGGTGGTTATAACAAGGTTTTCAAGCTAGTGATATATAATAGTTCTGTTGCTATCGCACGCATACCATGTCCGAATTCTAGACCAGCATTCAAGACCACCGCCTCTGAGGTTGCAACCATGGAGTTTGTCAGCTCCCTCTGAATTAATCGGAGAAGGTGGGAGCTAATATCTTCCTCCCTTAGGTCAGAACTATTCTCAACATACCGGGCCCTAAAGTCCACGCCTGGAGTGCGGTAGCAGACAATCTCGGTGTCCTTCACTTGGTTAATTCTATGGGCAATCTTCTGAGAATTTTACTGACCCTGTGAGGTATGGCAATATTTATTTTGCAAAAGATTCATTCCCTAGATGCAAAAAGGCGGAGGTTTCTAGTGATGTTTCTGTAGAACTAAAAAAGGAGGTAGAAGAGCATGCATTCTGGAGAAAGAGCGAGCATCAATGCCAATTGAACGGGGTCCTTGTAGGCATCCAAGAGGGGATTTTTATGATTACGCTAACCGTTTGTAAGGAAAATACTCATGATTATCTTAAAGCTCTAGCCAATGACCAAATCAAGTGGTTGAGTCAACATACAGTTCGGGAAGCACCAATAGATATATTCCAAAAATCGGATGCGCTGAATTCTCCTAACACTCACATTGCACTTTACAAGAAATACCTGGGTATCTCTCCTTACATTTTCCCGAATGATAAGAGAATGACTCGCTCTACTCTTTGGCATTGGGACATGCATGCCCCAAATTTCTTTGTGAAAGATGACCGAATTACTAGCCTAATTGATTAGCAATCTACATGGGCTGGCCCGCTGTTCCTTCAATACCGCTATCCGAAACTTGTGGATCACACTGGCGAAGTACTGTTGAGACTTCATCCAGAGTACAGGGACTTGGAGAAGAGCGAAAAAGATCGGGTCACAAACCAGGTTAAGAGATCTATTGTGCAATAGCTCTACGAAACCGAATCCAAAAAACAGAATCCGCTACTTGTCGAAGTCAATGATATCCCTCATGGGGTGACGAGAAGACAGACGATCGAATTCGCCGAGGATACTTGGGAAGGAGATATTTTACCCTTTAGGCAGTGTCTTATTAGGTTAGAAAGGTTGCCCTACCTAACTCTCCATTTCACGAAATTAACTGACGAAGGACACGTAGGCATTGGGGTGAACTAGGATTTGATGTTTCTTGTCCTATCCACTTAACCGAGGAAGATATACAGAACCATATGCGAGATGGCGAGAGGTGGAACGAGGAGGCCGATTTCTGGGATGGATTAGAAGGTTTTGTTGCCCGTGGTGGGTGAACATCGAATGAAACGTATAATGAAGTGGGAAGGTGGCTGGTAGTCAGAACACCCAGTTAAAAAAATAGCCCGAACCTCAGCTTTACTGCAAGGCTTCGATCTCTTTTCAACCCAATGCATAAAATCTGCAACATTCCGACAAATGACAATGTGCCTACATTGTGGCTGCACGCTAACAGCTGAAACAAAAAAAACCGGATCACACAGTTCCTCTCGGCCCTACGGATAGAACCCCACATAGATAAGGAACAATGGAATTACTAATCAGCCATAACAGTTTTGGTAGAAAATTAGATGGAGATGGAGTTGATAGTGAATGCTATGAGGGTCTACAGCGGAAGGGTTTAGGAGCATGCAGTCTGCTGTACCGACGTCATCATTGACACAGCAACCAGAGACACAATTAGCAGAGTTTCAAGATTCAAAGTTGATTTTGGTGAGCGCAGTGTTTTTAGTCAAATATGATTTATTTAGGCAAAACAAATGACTATAAAAATACAAGAGTCATAATGGCGAGTATCTAGAGTCAAGAGTATTGTTTTCGGGCCGCCTCATGATGCATAACAAACAACTCTTATTGCTCACAATGAATGAATGTATAACCGACACTACCAGCACCCCAAAACAAAATCCGCATTTCAATTACTTGTTTTAGTAAGACCATCTAAGAAAACGCCATAATGCACCTCTCATCCAACTCCCCAATTCCCCGTATGTGTAATTTACATATGCGCAGGCGCCTCACTGCTTCATCACATCCTCATAGTCCATCTCACCATCACTTACCTCACTGTCATCCTCATTGCCCTCTTTCTCTCCATCATCATCAAGCATATCCCAGTCATCATCTCCCACATCACTCCCCTCTCCGAGCTCTTCTTTATACCCAGCATACGAATCCCTAGAGGCATCCTTCCGATACCATTCCACCGCATCCACAATTGTAGGCTTCCTACCAACAGCGTTTAGGCTTCCATAAAATGGGATAGCTGGCCCTTCATCTTGCTCCCGCTTTACCTCCACTTTCTGCCAATAGAGCGCCTTCTCGACGTCCTCTTTGTTTTGATACCAGAAATTGAGGTGGTTGTATTTGTCTTGCTCAACCTTTTCTTGAAGCTTCTTGCGCTCGGAAGAATTAAGTGGCATAGGTGGGATGTTGGTGGTAGAAGGGATTGAAGGATATTGTTTACTGACATGAAGACTGAGCTTGCCTGGAGAACCAGATGGGTGGAGAGGAGCTGCATGGATAGGAACAATACCTCGATTGATGAATTTTTTAGGCATATCGGCATCCGAGTGAGTACCTTGGTCGTAAGAAGGGCATGGTGTCTCATTCAACGGGTGGCTAGACGACCTCACTACTGGAGAATTGATGACATAGGAATGGTAGGGTGAGAGACAGGTGATGTTTCCGGCCCATTGAGGATATTGATATGATTGATGAGATACGCAGATATTGGACGATTGTTGTGGATTAAAACAAGGACCAAGGTGATACTGATCAGCCAATGGAATGTCACCGGGTTGACGTGAATCAGCAGAGGCACCAAGGGCATATTGGTCGGGTCCCATGTTGAAGTCGAATGTCTTCTTCGTCTGAGCCCCATATATAGAGTCGCTTGCCAAGAAAAGCCCATGCCTAGGTTCTCCTAATGATTCTGATTGAGAAGTTGATTGAATTGTAGCCGCGAGCTGAAGGTCTGCATACTCCTGCTTTATAGCCTTCTTGAGTGCATTGTTTCTTTGACCTGTCAATTCGGCATTATTTATCCCCCCGCTAGCCCAGCAAGTAGTCGAACTATCTTCAAGCTTGATTGGTTTCTCCTGTCTCGACAGCGTCTTTCTATACTCCGCCAGCTCACCAGGTGTCAAAGCCAACTTCTCCAAGCGAGCCTTCTCGATATATATAGTGATATCCGGTTCACTGTTAATGTTCGAGGCTATGCCTTGAACGAAGTTGCAATCGCTATTTCCGATCTGGCTTGTAGGCAAAGAGAGGTAATTGATGTTGTATGGTTGGTTAACTCCCTCTGGAATCTCAACATCGTCAATCCCCATAGCGTAGTCACTTCTGGGCCCTTCATCAACATCACCGCCAACCCCATCGTTGTATTCATAGCAAAATTCGCAGTTACATTCGCTCGCAGTCGAGCCTTCCTCCCCTTCGAGCTCCACGGTAACCATATCTTCGTCATCATCCTTTCCCAACACAGCAAGTTTGTAAGCGCCACCATCACCGCAATCGGCATACCACATGAAGCGGCCATCATTGAAGTAACCTTGCTGGACGTGGTGTGTAGGGTCACAGAGCTTTGAATAGCCTCTGTTCTCCATCAACGTCTCAGCAGAGAGGCCATTATAGGCTAATCCAGGAATATGCGCCACGTTCTTCAGAACCAACACGCCTTCGCTATCAGTAGTTGAGGGACTAGGCTTGACTTTCAAGACAACCGTGCCGACACCGATAATGTCCACTCCCAGGGAGGAGTCGAAGTCGTTGAGCGGGGTGTAGGTCGCGAAGCAGCAGCGCTCGGCCTGTTGATGTTATCGATGAGTATATTACCATGTGTGTATATCTGGTGTTATTTATGCACAGCAAGATACTCACTGCATGGTGGTAGCTTGCGCTACTGTTTACCAGCCAATCCATCTTGCAGTGATGAGGAGGGTCGTCGATTGCCTGTTGGATTTGGGAATTCTCCATTTCCTTTCGGGAAGCGGCCACTTGTGCCATCTTGAGATAGCAAGCAAAGTGTCAGCAGAAACTAGTGATTGCTAGAAGTAGATCAAAATTGTGGTTTCCAGAACAGTTTCGAAACGTTGTGGTACGAAGCTGAGGAGGTTCAGCAGCAGACACTTGGCAAGTATGGTGGTAGATTACCCACTATCTCATCCTTCTCTCTTTGCAGCCAGTTTTATTTTTGCAAATATTCACTTCTGGTAGGTCAGTACAAGGAAGTGATTGAGAAGGCGGACGTAGGCTCGAGGAGAAGCTATATTTTTAGCCTGAGGCACCAATCTAGCAAGCGACGAAAATAGGGGGTGCCAAGCGGAGCTTTTGTCGGTCTTCCAATTCCTCTAGATAGTTCTATAGTATTGAACCACTATTATCAGGCAGCATTGAGAATACTCTGCGTAGCTGATATCTTGTAGACTTTTCCAAAGTCTAAGAAACCACCCTAAAAAAACGCTAATCGTTCCTAGGTTTCTCTTGAGATTTTTTTCATTATCCTGTTGTGATTCAGCGATCATGCTATGGAATAGCCGCACTCAACATCTGCCTAACGGGGTACTATTATACCAATCGCAAGTCTTTTGGGTTCGCATGACGCATGGAGATCCCTATAAGAGAGCAGGAATATATGACCAGCACTATAGTCTAGACTGCGGACTGGGTTGGGTTGGGTTGGGTTGGGTTTTCGACCTTTCGACCTTTCGACCCAACCCACTGGGGCCCCAGTGGGTTGGCTGGGTTATCATTATATTTTACAACCCAACCCAGTGGGTTGCCAAGCTATTATTAATATATTACTAATACTAATTAGTTCACGGTTCCTGGCTGCACATTGTAGGTAGTTAATTCATGGCCATTTAGTTCCTGGCTGTTACGTAGTCAATTTATGGCCATTTGGTTTCTGGCTGTCACGTAGTCAATTCATAGCCTTTTGGATTCTGGCTGTCACGTAGTCAATTCATGGCCTTTTGGATTTTGGCTGTCACGTAGTCAATTCATAGCTTTTTGGATTCTGGCTGTCACGGGGTCAATTCATAGCTATAGTTCTTAGCTATTATGTAGTTAATTTCCGATAATTTACCTATTGATATGTATTGGTTTATAACCGAAGCCATGAAATTAGTACATATATTAAAGTTTAACTTTGCATTTAAAAACCAATAGGTAAATTATCGGAAATTAACTACATAACAGCTAAGAACTATAGCCATGAATTGACTTCGTGACAGCCAGAATCCAAAAGGCCATGAATTGACTACGTGACAGCCAGAAACCAAATGGCCATAAATTGACTACGTAACAGCCAGGAACTAAATGGCCATGAATTAACTACATACAATGTCAGCCAGGAACCGTGAACTAATTAGCATTAGTAATATATTAATAATAACTTGGCAACCCACTGGGTTGGCCGCAGCGTAACTATAGTCCATTGACAATATCACCAATTTCATTTACTGAACATAAAAATTTCAAAGTTTCTGAAGCCCCTCTCAAGATAGCTACCCAGGCTTCAAGATTATGGCCAAATTGAAGCAGAGGAGGTAGGTTGACGTTCTTCATTAGGAATGTGGCAGCGTATGTAAAGTCCGTATCAACACAAGTTCTTATAATCAAACAGCGTAGAACTCAAAATGCTGTAGTCTCAGGCACCTCTGCTAGCAATCCACATAACCAACCATGGAAGCATACACTCCACCATAAGGATCATGCCTATGAAGGAAGCAAAACAGCATACTGTTGGCCGCTGCACGTCGACCAGCATGGCAAGGAAGAAAAGCTCACTCGCTATATGTCGGGAAGTCGGAATGGTTCGGGTTGATACTCAATAGGGAAGGCCCCCATGGAACAAATATGGCGAATCAAAGCGAATTCGTGGCAAGGCAAGCATACCTAGTAGTTTGGTAGGAAAGATATTTCGTGGCAAGTCGAGATGAGGACGCTGACGCAGATGCTTGCGCGACGACTACTGATGCATTAGGTTATGGAAGCAAGCATTAATCGCAGTCAAAATAGAGATGATGCTGTTTTTGCAATTCTGCATTGTGAGGTAGATCCACGACTAAAATCTGACATGATGCGATGTAGGTCGTACTTGCCGGAACAGTCTATCTAAAGGAATCTTGATGACTTAGTGTATTAATACAAAGATGCAAAGACACTTTTGTAACATATTCAGCAATAGGCGTGAATGCCAAGAGAGAGTTGTGTGAGAGGCAGACTTACGGAGAGAAATTTGGAATAACCCGGGGATTGCTGAGGCAAAATGGACAATCAAAATAAATGCCTTCGGAGCCACAAATCGAAAGGGGAACTATTTGGCAGAAGCGTTCCAGAAGAAACGTGAGGAGCGAACGGCAGGTGCATGTTGGCCTACTTTTGTTGAAGGATATCCTCAATGCTGAATGATGGTCGAATACCCAGTGCCGAACCGATGTCTTACTCCATGAGGAACTTAAGTATTTTTGCAATCAACTGCTTTGTGATGTGAGTCGGATTGTCATCGCCATCCTCCTCGACTTCGTCATCAACATCTCCCTCCTTACTACCAAACTCCAACACAAACTTTGGTAGCTTGTAACCCATTAAACCTTTCTGGCGTGCATTATTCACAAGCTTGACTGCCAACCACTTCATGGCAGCATCGCCAACTCCCTCCCGCTCCTCGCGTTCTTGCTCTTTCATCTTATCCCAGACCTGCAATCTGCCCAGTTCGTTATCCCAGTCTTTAAAAACATAGGTGAATGTATCCAAGTTGCCAAAGCATTTGACAACAGAGCTGATATCGTAGGTAGAAGGAGACATGTTGCCGGCCTTAAAGTCTTCCCATGATGGATTGTAGTCATTGTTGAAATCACAAGCCAGATGACGGATCTCGCTCCACCAAACCTGCAAGGGGAACCCACCATCACACGCGAGACGGATCATGGCATCGGGACGCTTGCCACGGTTGGAGGCTAATGCATGCTTGGCAACGCACTCATGGAGATTCTCGATGAAGATCCTAGTGGACTTGTTGTAGCGGATGATGCCCTTGGGGATAGACTTGTTCCAACCACCTTCTGGGGTGGTGCCAGGGCAAGGGATGTGGATTGCGGGAAAGCTGCCGGCTGGTAGTGTAAGAGGAAAAGCTGCAAGGTAGACGGTACGAGACTCCTGGCAGGCAGAGAGGAGACTGATTTGGGGATTGGTGCAGCGCGCGATTGTCTTACTGCTGAGGGGACCGAGAAGGCGCGTTCGAAAGCTGAAGAGGGCAACGAGACCGTTGGCGCTATTCATGCTGACTGGATGGAGACTGACGCAATAGAACGGAGCCGACCCATTGTCTATGAACGAAATCGTCAGTTTTTGCCGTTCATATAATAGTGAAGGAATGTACCTACCCCCTGCAGGAAGAGCATATCTCCAGATCTTGAGACGAACTTTCGAAGGGAGATCGGAGAAGAGAGTAAACGCCGCCAGATCCTTCCCAGTGCATCCAACTGGATCCATAACCTCTCCTCTACTTATATCATCTTCATCTCCTTCCTCAGTCTTCTCATCTCGATCATGATAAATCGACACGATTTGAACCTCAATAACCTCAGAGCTGCTGCCTTGACTAGCTCGACCGTTAGGAGCCATAATCGGGGTAAGACAGAAGCTACTCGGTGTAGTTATTCAGTTAAGAAATAGTATCTGCCAAGGTCTATCGAAGTTGATAGCCTTATCTTGCTAGGCAAGTCTGTATTTCGAGGTAGAACTTGAGGCTATTCGACAGTTTCTACGACTTGGTGTACATTAGAGAAGTTGAAATTCACCAGATCGAAGCTTTGAGTCTTGCGTGCAAGTAAGCAACTGGTAGGCACCTCTTATGGATACAAAATAGTGGTAGGAGAGTGCGCCTATTTAAATCCACGAATCCAGAGAAAGAGATAAGTCATATGGATATATTCCACGAGGCATCAATCGACCATTTCATACAGGGAACCCAGCCTCGCGCAACATCATTCAAGGTGAAAGTCCCCGAAAGAATACCTGAAAAGTTCTAACATTCTGTAATAAAATTACAGAACTTGCTGCTAATGGCACTCACCTACAGCCACCAGAGTTCAAGCACATCTTCAGGATATTCGTTTATCCATCCTCAGATACCTATTCGAAAAGCCAAATGGATTAGAGGTAATAAAATCCATCAATCATATAACCTTTTTGTAAGGTCGTGTAAATTAGAGCTTTGCCTACAAAATGTATATCACAGAACAAAAAGGCACTATTCACAGATAAAATTACAATATATCATGTTACGCATCGCAGTTTTCATTATATACCCAGGGCATCTAAGCTAGGATAATTTTAGTTAACATTGTATTTATACAAAGAATGGTCGGATCACTTTGTTGTGTTGACCCGACATGGATTGAACATGGCTTTGCATATGGGTTAATACCGGAGTAGCCTTTAGATGGTAGCAATGTGAGGGAAATGCCTTAAGAAGGCAATAGTCGAGGTGAGAAGGAAGGCCATAAAAACACTAGACCTAAATTCTCTTTAATTGTGGCTTGATATTCGAATAGGAGTACCCACTGCTTCGGGTTGGATTACGGAAGAAGATTCAAAGCCGGTGCCTGAGCCAAAGCGATGTCGTACTCAAAGTCGTTCAATATGAATGGGCTAGCTTAGTCGTCTCCGATGACCTTGCTACCGAACTCAGCAACGAAATTGGGCATCTCGAAATTCAGTAGACCTTTGTTCGTAGCATTTTCATCAAGTCTATTGGCCAGCCAAGTCACCGCTCCATGAACTTCTAGTTCCAGTTCCCTCTGATACCCCTTATCCAAGATGCCCCATGTTAGATAATCATCCTCTCCCATCCGTATATCCACGAGGTAAGTGAATGTTTCTAGCTTAGAGCAAGCCCCAACTGCAGTGCTGATGTCGAAATCTGGTGTCATCCCATTCTGATAGTCGTCCCAACTTGGGTTATAATCATGATCGAATAGAATGGCTAGGTTTCGAATTTCACTCC
Source organism: Bisporella sp. PMI_857 (assembly GCA_021307315.1). Lineage (NCBI taxonomy): Eukaryota > Fungi > Ascomycota > Leotiomycetes > Helotiales > Helotiaceae > Bisporella > Bisporella sp. PMI_857. The sequence continues at coordinate 24,749 of JAJSPD010000043.1, forward strand.
ACCAATTCTGTAGTTTCAAACCTGCATCTAAGGCGGCACGTATTCTGGCTTCCTGCCCATGATATCCTAACGGGGTCTTTAGGACACAGTCATGCAAATTGCTGATAAAAACTGTGGTGTCTTTATTGTATCGAATAGCGCCCTTGGGAGCAAATGTAGAAGGCGTAGGAAGGACTTCTGGTCGTTGTGGTACAAACTCTGGCTTCCATGTTGCGGGGAGACAGAGGGGAAACTCGTCAATGTAGACATTGCGGGATTCGCGGCAGGCTGCCAGCAAGCTCAGCTCTAGGCTCGTGGAGCAGACAGTCGTAGAAGAGGGACCCCAGCCGCATATTTGCAATTTTGGGTGGTAAGAAAACAGCGTGACAAGACCGTCCGCGGCAGTATCGCTTAAGAAGTTGAGTTTAACGAAAAGGAAAGGGGCCGATCCATCATCTAATATACAATGTTAGTGTACTGGCTTGCCATATTCAGGAAGCAAAAGGCTCAGGAGAGAATTCACTTACTGGCAGCAGGAAGGGCACGCTTCCAGATCTCGATTCTCGTTTCCGTTGGAAAGTTGGAGAACAACTCAAACTTGGTCAAGTCTTTCCCAGTACATCCAACTGGATCATCTACCTTCTTCGCATCTTGAACCTCAGCCTCATTCCGTCCTTCAACAATTTCGCCGATTTCCTCTTCTGCGTGATCGCCTGACAAATCTTTGTCCTCATTATGATAGACATTAACCAGTTTAAACGCAACCAGATTCGCACTTCCCGTAAACCCATCAAGGGAAGCCATCGCGATATCAAAATTCGAAAATAAGGTACCGTATTATAATGCTATATGCCGGACACGGTCGGTGATATCAAGAAATCGATGGCTTGTTCTGGACAAGTACATCTGAAATGGGGTCAAGGAAAACCAACTCGAGATATTGGAGATGAGCTCGGTGCACTTTTGCGAAAAGAAGCTAGCAGCAGTACTAGAAATTAAAGGTTTATTGTAATCGATGCCTGTAAGCCGGCAGTGGTATACCTGATCAGAAGGTTGGTGCGAGAGCTTGGTTGAGTTGGATGAGGCAGGTTACTTATGCATGGGCGAAGGCGAGATTCTTTGAACGAGGAGCTCTACGTGAATTCGTTCGCCACCCGCATGAATCAACTATTGATTCAGAGACCTCAACATCTGATCTCGTCTAGTGTGAGGTCTGCATGTGTGATTATATTGTGGAATAGTAGTGTAGTCTCCGTGGTAACACCAGGGACCACCAAAGCCCGCCAGAATTCATGTTAGTAAAATTAGAAAACCTTTCAACTCGATATTTTGTACAACTTCCCCCCCCCCCCCCCCAAGTTTTAAGCTTTAATTTTGTATTATTGTTATTATTTGCAATTACAGTAAACAATGCGTCAAATGTATTCTAATATAAAATAACTACCAAACCAAATTTTTTTTTTAACTTTGTGTACTTGAAATATGCATTTACAATAATTACGGTTTTTAAGTTAACAAATTTATATTCAATGTTGCAAAATTTATTACTTGCTAAAGTTGTAAATTTTGAACACAAACTTAAAAGGTTATAACATGAATTCTAACAACCCCTGGTAACCTCACAGCTGCGTTTACCTAATGCGGTCGTTACCAAATATATTGAATTTAGGATATCCATCCTCAGATATGTATATATAACAATATCCTGGGCCCGAGCCTCCAACATTCCTCCTTCCTGAAGTGAAGTAAAGGGGGAAGGGGGCAGTGATCCCATCCAATAACTCCAGGCTATGCCAATCAAAGTGCCTCCTTGTCCTATCAAATCATGTACAAATATCACCCAAACTTCCTAAAGCCCTCAACTCCCAAAGTCGGCACTTCAACCCATTTTAAACTCGGAACACCCTCCTGTCTCCTCCTCTCTGTGAAATTGTTGGCCTCCGCTACCACAATCGTCCACTCTGCCAAGGCCCTGCCTGCATACTTTGAACGCGCTACGCTCTCTCTGCTTTTCACTGTTTCTGCTGGATCCCGTGGCACAACTTCTCTACTGATACCTGGAACTTTGGCGCCTAGCCAAGCTTGTGCTGGCGCTGGAAGCCGTGGAGGCACGACCCTCCGCTCACCGGAAACATTTTGAATGGACCCTCGGCGGCCATTATTCTGCGTCGGAAAATTTATCTCCTCACGCTTTGCGAAGTTCTGAGACCATTCTAGGCTAAATCTGAAGGAGTATGCTCGGTGTGTGGTCGAGGTAGGTGCAGCATCGCTGTCGGAGCTAGAACTTTTACTATTCAATCCTGGCCGTGAGCGTGCAATGGCTGTTTCGCGCCTTGCCTCCTCCAATGTTTTTGTCGGGCTCGATCCCAGTGTCGGAGACGAATGAGCCTCATTGGAAGGAGATAAGGTCGAAGGAAGGATCCTGCCCATAAATGTCCAGCGCTTTTTGTTCGGCGTTGTCAACGATTCATTGGTCGACTTCAGGGTCGGGGCATCTGATGTCTCTGTTTTCGTTGCGGAAGTGATAGAATTTCGTCTATAATTAGCGACAGCAGGATCTGCAGATACCTTCGAGGATGATGATGACATGATGCCGTCGAAGCCCACGAAAAGACTGGCAGCTGGTACATGGTTGTCATTACGAATTATCAACAAACGGCGCCCAGGCGCGGGGAGGCATGGTGCCGTGGATGGTGGGAGGAGGTTAGCTCTCGCTGCCGCCTCCTTCATGAATAGGTACTGAGCCCAAATATGCTTGAGTCGTGACAAAGCTACATTAAATATTTTCCTATACTCAATTAGTAAGATTCAAGATGAAGTGATAGATGAGCTCACGTATCTAAATCAGTAGCTTCGCTATCATCTCGACAGACTCGCCAGCACAAGAGACGCATATAATACGCTCTAACCATAGGGTTCCAATGTTGAAAGTACATTTCGAAAGTCTCCTCACTCAAAAGCCACTCTAGACACAAGACCTCTTTCCGCTGCTCATTAGCGGTAATGGCAGCCCAAGTTCCATATAGAAAAGCAAATACCCGAAGCTCTGACATGGTATTTCGACTTTCAAGCATCTTCTGACAAACCAACAGCCAAAAAGGCCAGTCAATAAAGTCGAACTCGAGTGCGTTGGTGTGCTGAAATCGAATATAGATGATTAAGGCTTCCTCCATGAAGTCGCACAGAAGGAAGCATGAACTATGGTTGAAAAGCGATGTTCTCATAGCGGCCGCCTCCATCATATTTGCAAAAACTTCAGCAAATGTCATTCGAGCTGATTCAAAGGCCGAGGAACGTTCAGAGAGAAAGTCACGTAGGAGCATGATCAGACGATTCTCACCCATCAGCCTCGATGAATTGCTCGAAGGTAATGGGAGAGCGGCAGCATTGGCGTCAGCTCCGGTCAAAACATCATCAAACGTAATCGGTGGTGGCTCTGGAGCGGGATGGCGATGTATCGTGGCTTCAAGCACTGCTAATACTTGCGCGTTGACGAGAACGAACCCTATAAGCAAATATTAATAAGGGGCCCAAATACATGGACGGTGTAAGCTACCCGGGGAACGAGCTTTCGCTGCCATTGATAGCTCCGGAGACATGAACTCTTCTGCAAGAATATGATAGTGTTTCACGAACACGAAGAACATATCACTGTCTCGACCACACCACCTTGCAACCCACGGGCCGTGCCACGGAATCATTCTTGCTGCAATTGGGACGTCCCATTTCCGTCGCAGATGGTTGGACATAGTTCTAGCAGAAGACCATCCCAGAGAGTGTGTGTGCTCTGGAAAAGCCGATAAAATTTCGTTAATATCGGTTTGGGTTGCCCGCTTGGGTAAGCCAAGCTGATCAACTACCCGTCGAATGACTTCCGGCTGAAGTTTCCATATCCTAACAAGCACTTCTGCAATTCCAGGAACGAAAAAGAATGCATATGCCGCCGCCTTCCCACAAAAGGCGACAAGGCTAGCTGGAGCATGACGAAGGGACATCTTATCAACCACAAATCTCATCTGAGTAAGGAGGTTCTCAATGAATAAGTTCCGTATATTATGATAGACTGATTCTGTGACGAATTGTGACTCTGAAGAGGATACGGAAGTTGAGGATCGCTGTCTCTTCAGAACTGGGCGTTCGGGTAATTTGATAGCAGTCCGTTCGGCAACAGGTGCAAAAGGTGATGGGTGAGTACGCCATTCTGGCCTCATCATGATAGCTAAAGCTGCCTCCAATAAAACCGGTCGATCCACACCGGAAACGGCCTGATTCTGTCGTCCATCGAGAACATCTAGAAGTCCACGCCACCACTTATTCAGAATCATGATCCGCCTGTCAAGATCTTCCGGTCGCAAGTTCCTGTTTGAGGGGTGCAATGAGTGGTTCTTGAGAAATGGTAGAAGAGAACTTCTCACAACATTTGTTTTCAATGACCATGTTTTCGACTGGAATTTCGAGAAATCATTCTCCAGAGACCGAAACGGAGACCATAGTTCATCTCGTCTTGGAGGTGATTCAGCATGTAGGGTTTGGAGCTTCTCGCTAGTAGGAAGTGGAGGAACCTTATCAGTGGAAGTTCTAGGGGTGGATCGATTATCCGAAGAACTCCTAGGTAAGCTGCTCGTAGACGAGTTTGTAGATGCCAATGTTGTGAAGTTCATGAGTACACTCTGGGGTCTTTGTTTAATCTTCTGGAAGGTAGAGCTGGGCCGGGAGAGCTTTGGGGGACTGGGTGCGAGCTTTGCAGGGCTAGGCCTTTCGATTTTGTGCTGGATGATAGATGACCTACGTGACTTAGGTGGTGAGCCGGCGGTTGGTTTCGGACCATCTCCATTGTCCGACTCCTGTTCTGAGTCTTTGCCTATTTTGCGCCCCGGAGAAGGTGACCTGGATGATGCTATCCATGACTTGCGAGCAAAAGTCGCAAACGATTCTGATACAGTCTTGGTTTTGTCCCGGGTAGATTTTGAAATTGAAGGTACGGGAGGAATATCACTTGGTGCAGTATGAGACGGCTCGGATCGTTCGCGTCTCTCTGGAGATCCTTTCGCAGAGCTTACCCGCTGTATCCAAGACTTTGGTCGTGCGACGAGACTCTTCCTCCTCCCAATCCGTTCTGTTTTTGGAGTCTCGTCCTTGGCCGGGCTCTGCTCCTCGCCTTCAGCCTTCCCGCCATTGTTTCCCTCTGCAGATTGTATGGTTTCTGCCGATGCCACCCGATATATGGGCTTTTCTGTATTGCATTGCGAGGTTCCGAAGGCGGGCACTGAAGTATAGCTCGCCGATCTTGGGAACTCCTCCTCTCCATCTGGCGCTCGTGGTCGTGTATGGTTGCCATTAAGCAGATTTGGAATATCGGAAAAGGATTGCGCACGAGGAAACGCCGAACTTGAATCGAAAGCTGCTGGCATAGTCATCAGCTGAACAGGCATTGCTTCCGGGCGCCCGCGAGGCTGTTGATCGTAGCTACACGCTCATTTCATTGAAGATGCAAATTACTGAACTCGCAACATTTAGTGTTATGATTTCTGGCGGCAGAGGCTTCTAGAGTCTCGGCGAACTTATGTGGAAAGCAGACTCTGCAAGGCAAGCAAGTGAATTGTTGTTGTTTCACGAATGATGGATTTCTCGAGACAAGACCATTCCACCTTGTTATCGCAGTTCGATGAGAGGGCGGGCAACGATAATTCACATAAACGGTTTTTGTAACGACGGACTCGATGATAAAGAACAAAATTAATAAGAAAATGGAAAAGGACCAAGGGTGACGAAGCAGGAATTGAGGTGTTAAGGTGTGGAATATTGATTCTTAGAGTAGACGAAGTTGAAGTATGAGAATGTAATGTTTGAGGCTTGGCCGGGGATTGGCCTCACTTTTTTCAAGGTTTCTTTTGACAGGTAAAGGTAGTTTGGTGGGACATGGAAGTGGCTCAACTTCGGTCTGCGGGGGGGGGGAATAAGGATGGATTCTTAATTTAGGCTTGATGGTGGGATGCCAGGGTGTCAGAGCTACTGCTAGTTGGTACAGCTACTTACTGTCAGTGGTAGGGGGGTTACTGCTGTACCAGGGGGAATATGACGAACGACAAAGGGCATTGTATGCTTCGTAACTTATAGCCGTGTCAAATTCTTTTATCTCTCGTAAGCTCTTGGGGGAAAAGGTCAGGTCGCGATGTGTACAATAATTCAACAATATGTAATAATGCATGCGCATGTTCATCAAGACACCGGCGCATTCCTAGCGGACTGTATGAGTACGGCGCTGTACTGTACTGTATCACCATTGCAGAAACCCTGAATCATGATTGTATTGCACCACTTCCCTGACATCGCCCCCATATATCCAGGACCGAGAGGTGTTCCATTGGATCGAAACCTCCAGAGGCATGTTTGATTGACTCGACACGCGGGGGCTTTTTTTGAAGGATGAAGTAGACTACAGTACGGTACAGTACTTACTTATCTACTTCAACTCCACTGACTCCACTGGCACGCCAAGTTATGATATCAGCCACAATTTAACGTCAACGCGACAGTGGCTGGGATGCGATGAGATGAAACTGTGCCCGTGAAAGTTGCATGTATAGTACTGTAACTGCCCTGTAATCAGCCCGCCTTTCGCGGGGACAGAAAAAAAAAATAACTGCCTGGTAAACCACATTTCATCTAAAGTTGGCTCGTCATGACCTTGATCTGAGTTCGAATCGGTCGGAATGCTTTCAACGGATGTGCCGGAACCAACCAATCTGGACTAGAGCAATCACTTTGCATCAGCTCTTCTGTTGATGTATGTTGTTGTTGCTGTTGTGCTGCCCCCATGCATGACCAAAGCGTGATCAGTTGATACTACCAGCTTTTGGTGTAGGGTTCTATCCTTGATAGCAGCTGGTGAGATTATCACCATGACGTCCCTACTGATGATTGGAGACTGGCTCCGGGCACAACGTCTCAAATCTGCCGAAGTCAATCGTGGTCAGGCATGGGTTTTCATTTATCCATGAGGGCTTGATAGGGGATTTCTTGAACCCTTGGCCTGCCCCGTGTTTAGGATTTTGCTACATTGCATCTTCGATGCCGGATGACTTTTCATTCCCTGTCTTGTCTACTGTCACCTTTGGGTATAGGATTGTCATTGTAATACTAGCCAAGTGACTTGCCTGCAAACCAGACCCGATGTAGGGCGGGTGACTGTGTTTTGTACTGGAGAATTGAGAGCACTCGAACATCCTGCACACATTTTATGTGATCATTTCAACAACAGCTTCGCGCCGGAAAATGGACAATGCTGTCTTTTCATGATGCTGATAACCTCAAATCTGAGGCAGCAAGGTAGCATATCACGACTCGGACAATTAAGAGAGCCAGCCTCGTATCTTTAAACCCCCTTGATTGTTTACATCACTCCAGCCTTGTACGACCAACAATGTGCCCACGTCAATCACAACTACTAAACTTCTTATAAGAGTATCTTGCATTCGCCAGCACAGTTCTCAAACCACCAATTGAATTATTTCTAGCCCTGATTAGCCCCTAACATATTCCACCAGCAATGGAGAACGCTCCACTGCCCTACGACATATTTGACTTGATCCTAAAAAGTTATGCCCGCATGTACAGATTCTGCAAGAATGCAACACTACCGCTTCGTCTAGTCTGCAGAGATTTCGAACAGATCCTCTCTCCTATAGTCTTCAAAACTATCCCACTGGAGTTTTCCAAGTTTCTTCGACATGGGCCAATACCCAATCTATTCGACTTAGATAGAGTCGCCCACTATATTGAAGCAGCATATGTAGATATGATGGTTATACGAGATGAGCGTATGTGAAATCTTGTTCTTTCCACATTATTTACGATCTCCGCCTCTTACGCACATGCTGATTGATCATGTAGAAGAAATAGTTCGCCTGTCAGATGTCTTCCAAGGCATAACACAAAAAGTACCTGAAATGGGACCATACTTCGACTCTCTTCGGCAATACTGCATGAGCGAAAACACTTTTGATGAAACAGATTTTAGGAGGGTGGTAGAAGGTGTTCTAAGAAGGGCAAAAGAATTGGTTCGATTCAAGATCAACCTCCCATTTCAAGTAGTCGGCCACGCAAGCCAGACCGCTACGTTATTGCTGGCCACGACCTTGGCATGCATTGCAAAACGCGATCCCTTGGAATACAAGACTCTCGAAACACTTGTATTGGATCATGTTAGTGACACGTCAATTATGTCGATCTGTAATAATCATATCGATGTCGGAAATGCTGTGACGGTATTATCAGGGCTCAAGAATCTAGTGATATCAATCAAGAGACAGGAGTCAAGGGTCGAAACTCAGACAGCATTTACTAAACACTTATGGTTCCTGCTCGGAAAAGCTGCCAGTCTCGAAAGCCTATGCCTCATTGGTTGGAATGTTAAACGGAACATTACAACCAGGAAGAATATTAACAGACATACTTTGACCATGGATGGTGAGTATTTGTGAACTGTCTAAAGACTCCTGCTAACGATCGAAGATTGGACAATGCGTAGTATGCCCTACCAGGTTGACAGTCCCACCCGAGTTCAACATTTGAAATATCTAGAACGTAAGCACCAGAATCAAAGTCCCAAAGACGGAAATGCTGACCAGAATTATAGTTAAACGTCTGGACATCTTCGCTATCTCATTAGTATCTTTAATCCAGAGTAATGCGTCGTCGCTAAAGGAACTTTATCTAAACGAGGTGTATTTAAAATTGAATACGGAAATGCAGCTTACTCACGTGCCACTCTGGATAGGTCAGCATGGCTTGGACGAACGCCCATGGGCTGAAAGATCAAAATCGGCTATCTGGATAGCGGAAAATCTTCGAGAGATGGAAGGACTAAATCTAGAAGTTCTCGTTGCAACTGGCTTAGGATATGATGATTATCGTCCTGGCCAAAGCAATCCCGACCAGGCGGCCTATGATCTGGTAGATCCCATGGGTCTAGGACGCTCATTTGATCAACGCTTCGTGCAAGCTTCTATGCGTAATGAGCTACAGCATGAGGCACTGTCCGCTTGCATTGGTGAATCCTCAGAAGTACAGCCAAAGACCAAAATAGACGATTTTCAGATGTCCAAGGACCTATCCGTCCAGATGCGCAGCCAGGTCGACCATCAGCTGTCCAAAGATGGAACTTTGATTCGTCCTGATGGCCACCTTCATCCTATCAAGTACGATGTCGTGACTTTTCAAGAAGTACACAACACCACGTCACAATTCCACAAATGCATCGATGGCCATTTCTACAACCATAATGACCGTGCCTTAAAAGAGCTTCAAAGCATCATTGAGATGGCAGATAGAGGAATGCGCCTTATAGATGCAGAGATTGATAGAAGTCATGCCGCTCAGGTCAATCCGGATGATGGAACCATCACAGAACCGTGACTAGCAGTGAACTCAGTGCAACGCAGGGTAGCGTTGCTTCGCATAAGCAGGTTAAGGGATGCGCGTAATCGAATATTGATGGAAATTCCTCAGTTCCCATATATCTGACGAATTTCTGAGCTACTGATTGACACTCTCAGAAGCATATCTGTAGCAGGATCAAGATATAACACCGTCAGCACAGTTTGCGAGGAGTGGAAACTGTACAAAGGGCAGGGGTCGTTGACAATGACTTCAAGCCCAACCTCACTAAGGGCAATACAGACTGGGAATATGATAGTGGATTGTGTGCACGGAAGGGCGCCATAGAACGTTGCCAGTCTACTGGAACCACATATCATGACTCCACCTGCCGCCCGTACCTTAATTTATCCATATAAGTAGGTCACATGGAATGAATGATGTTATAGCCTGGTTTCCTTCTGCCTCCCTGCTCTACTTCTCCTACCCTCTCCTACACTTAGGCCTTTCTTCTCCCACTGTCATGGACTAATACTTCCGCAATTTCCGAACATCTTTGGTATTTCTAGCTCTTCCATGATGCTATCCTCGACTTTCGCCTTACCGGAGCTACTATGTCATCGTTCTATTCGTGTTCTAAAGAACTTCTGCCATTTCACGCTGGTCTATGAAATTATATCATTTTTAACCTTTTGTATATGTGCAGATCAAGAGGAAGAAGCGGAATGTAGTGTGTGCGACAGGAGTGAAAGATTTTCCTAGCGAGGAGAAAGATAGTGCGGAGGAGAGTAGGCCTCAAATTGGAAAGGAAGGGAAAAGTAGTAAAAGAATGAAGAACGAAGTCTAGCCGTGATATGGGTGAGATTTAGTCCTCAGCTTTGAATCCGAGTGGTGTGTCTCATTGAGTATGATTTCTGGTCCTTGGGTAAAACATTATAGCTTCTATTCTTAATCCCAATGTGATTCGAGGTTCAGCTGATTAGGCTGTATCGCTAGGGGTCCACAGCATTTTGAAAATATATGGTAGGTCTTGTTCATTGCATCGTAAGAAATTTAAAGGGAAAATAAATGGTAAGAGGCGTGATTAGTGTCTTGTTGCTTAAGTAGAAGGTTGCAGTCAGTTAGTGTTACTAAATAATGTCCCCTCCAATGCACGCAGTCAAAACTTCCAATTTAAATAGTGCCTGTCAACGAATCATAGCGCAGTATTTCAGATACGCAAATATTTAGCTCGTTTTGCGTATGTTGCATATGTCGAGATCACAGATCAGTTAGTAGTCGCGGTATTATTTCCATTATCAGGCGACCTTCTCATAAATACCGGCCAAAAAGAGACCGCCCTCAGAACAGAAGCACATAAGCCCGCCATAACATTTAGCTACCAACAACTACCCACCCCAAATTCTTTATATTCCTTTCCGCCACCTACAAAAAGCATCACAGAGACTCCCATCGAGGCCTCAGAACCCGAAACAGCACACGCCATGGCCGACGTCCCCTTGACAGATATCAGAGAAGCTCACAGCCCACCACCACCCTACAGATCCGGCTCGCTCCCTTCTTACCACTCCCCGGAACCTGCTTCCCCCTCGCCAGAGCTAGCCCAGGGCCAAGCACCTCGACGTGTTGCCCCCCAGGAGTTCAGCCCGCCGGAGAACCATCACGGTGGTGCCATGCATGATGGCGAAAATGAGCGGTCGGCTTTGGACAGATTGCGCAGCGTCTTGTTTCCTTTGTGCTTGGTTGTCGGCTGTATCCTGTTTGTGATTCTGCTTCCTATTGCTGTTTATAAGTGGTGGCTGGGCTTGTAGGTGTGATGTGATCTTCTTTGGCTGTTGAGGAGGGAGGGCTGGTATCTTTATAAGAGATACTTGAGGCGGGCAACAACCAAACGCATTGGAGGGGGTGACGGGAGTTTTAGCATTGAAATGGCTTTGAAACAGGGGACAGCTGTGGAGGAACCGACTTAAGGATCGATAAGGGATGGTCAGTGAGCATGGATTGGTATTCAAAATTATTACTCGGCTGATGCCTGTTATTGGTGTCACAGAGTACATGGTGTAGGGATCGCAAAGGGTTGACGATAGTGGCAAGCTTTATTCCCTCAGCACCTGTCCTTAACCTCCATCCCAAATAAGAGACGTTGGTAGCCTCTACACTAGTATCATGAACATATCCGCAAACATCTCTTTATTGAAGTTGAGGTATACCTCATCTTTGTACCTCTTTGGGAGGTCTCCTGAAAGTCCTTCAGGTAGTAGCCAACCCTGTCCCATAAAGCAATTATGGATCACTTCTTCTATCTTGAGACCTTCACACATGCGTCTGAACTGTCTTCCACAGCTAGCAGAGGTGAGTGTTGGCTCCTACCTCTATGGTAATACCAACCAGGGCCAGACATTCAGCCACCAATGCAAGGACCAACAGACAATGACTCGTTGTAACATGGCCAATTTGACGGTGCCATTCACCGGATTGCGTTCGCCAAGGTGGCATTATCTTTTCATAGATTTTGTAGATTCAATATCATGGAGGGCATGCATTGATGCTATTTGTGAAAGAGATACTTGCTGGGGCTGACTGAGAACTGGGTCGGTGTTGAAGTTCCTGAACTTGCTGTCCTTGCCAGCACTGAACTCTGCAAATGGAGACATGGTTACTCCTGAATATGCTTCTGTTAGGCTAAGTCAGTTGGAATAATAGAAATCCATTGAAGCAGCACTTCTAGATTTTCAATTACTGCAGGATGATTGTTCTTGACAACCAAATATAATTTGAGAAGAGACTGAGGACGGAGGTGTCCTTTCTTTTGTGAAAGGAAGCTGCATTCAGGAATTGCAAAGATGAAATCCAGACTTACGATCATCTTCTGTGACTAAGCTACTCAATAATTATGCGTAATTCTTATACAAATTTGTTCCTTTGCAAGGTCTAAGGTGGGGTCTCGTGACCCTGCTTCAGGGGCTCGGGTAGTGGGCCAATAAACGGTCACCTTCTCAAGTAACAACAACCACCCATACTTGCAAGACCTGCAAACACAACGTCGGTGTATTGGAACTCAATACCCGCGATAACAGGATCTTGATTGCTTATTGCCTAGGAAGACAATATCTAAGACTTAGTAAGCTCTATCAATAAAATTTCTTCACGTCTTGAAACTGAACGCAATATAGCTTGTCGCATGTCAAGATGGGACTTGCACGCCTAGCCAAATCTCTCGTAAAGGGAACCTCGAACAACAATTCCTCCTCACGCCAAGGAGACGACGGTCAAAATCAATTCCGGCTTTATCCATCCCTCATCGCTTCTGTCCTGTCTGGTGTACCACTTGCCAATGCTCATCAAACGGCGTTGACTATCATGGACGGTATCGAGACGGTTAATGGACCTGCTGGACTACTGGCTAATTCTCCCGTAACACTTGTGGACTTCCATAAGTTTGCTTCGCTTATTACTGAGCTTCGCGAGAAGGTCTGGGAGAACGCTCTACCCAAGGGGCAGCTCCTTTACGTCAAGTACTACATTCATCCAATCCGGAAGGATTCAAGCAACTTGTCGTTCAATGGAGTGAGCTTTGTCGCTGGTACTTTGAACCCCCGTAACCCTCCTTGTGCTTTGCTTTCCGTCAATCACCAGTCCAGAAAGATTGCGTTGAAACACTTTGCTGAGTAAGTAAAGCATCCTCAACTTACCTACGTTTATTGAATTTCTGGAGGCATTTGCGTGCTGAAAGCTGACATGTATTCTTAGTGAACTCGAGTTGGAAAATCACAACGGTCGAACCACCATTAAGAAGTACAAGACCCTCAGATACAATGCCGAGGATGACGTTTTCATGATCGAGGGCCTGGATGAGGCGACTTGGGATCTTGGTAATATCCAGGGCCCCGGGTTGCTTGGAAGCATCAAGTTCGTCACAAGTCACATCCGCAAGCTCGCCATTTGCTTGGCAGACTGCGAGTTCAGTAGCCATCTCGTCCTTAACCTCTTGAGACGCTTCACCAATCTTGACACGGTTATTCTCATTCCATCCGGTATCAAGCAAGAGGATCTTGAGAAGCTGAAGGTCGACGATATTGGAGATTTGATTGAGTTGGGCACTATGTGCGACGAGTGTGAAGGTCAGGTTAGACTTAATTTTGGTATGCCACTTACCCACCTCGGTGCACTTGCTCAGCAAGAGAATTAAAGCTAATGATTGAATATAGGCATGATTGAAAGCTTGTTCACCGACCAAGAAACTCAGGCGGTTGAGACTATCGGACACAGCCTTACGAAGGTCCTAGAGAGATCTCACCAGGAGTTGGATGCCGTTGTTCGCCTGATGAAGCATATCCGCATCGTGCCCTTGCAAAAGATAGAGATCAAGCTCATGGGATATCCTAATCTTCTGAGAACTTACCTCATCGAAAAGTATAATGCCGGAGAACTTGTCGTAGAGGACGAAGATGAGATTGACTACGACACGATGCTGGTCCAATAGGAAAGGATCAGCGAATGGAGTATAAAGGCTGCGGGAATGTCTTCTACGGACGGGTCTCTAAGATGCCGCGTCTATGGGAGCGATTGATATCGTGATGATTATCAGTCCTGCGTCTTGCATTACGTTGTACTCGGGTTTGCGTATAGAACTCAATCACTGCCTGAAATACATGATATGCATCACCTCCCTCTTTCTCTCTTTCTTGCCAACGCCTCTAACTACACCTTTCGTACAGCTTAGACTTTGTTTTTGATAACAATGATCCATAATTACTTAAGATTCGTATTCCCAACAGCTTCTAAGGAGCTACACCATCTATAACTGAATTCAGCCGAGCCACATTGGCACGATCCATTTCTATATTTGTTTCGCCTTCCCTGTAGAGATCTCCAAAGATATTAAACCGGCCTATAGAAGCCTTGCCAACACGCACCCTGCTATATTTGTTATTTATATAGCGAATTGGTATTTTTCAAGATCTGAATTAGCCATGTGGAGGAATCATCGATCAAGACGTCGCAGAGCATTGTAGTCGGAAGCTTCTTGAAGCGGGTAAATTCTGCGAAGAAATATGCAACGGCTCTTTGATCGGTCGATGGAGAATGGAGTTTTCTAGCCGGCGGAGGAAGGTTCAGCTGTTGCTGTTGTATTACTAGATAATGGGTAATGGTTTCGATCGATTATGGTGGCTGAGAAGCTTGCAAGCAAGAGCTAGATGGGCGGGGATTCTCACAACACTTTCCTGTTAATATTCAATATGGCCTCGCTCTAACGGTTGAAGGCTTAAGTTTCAGGTGCTCTCCATTGATATGGTACCTCGAGTAAAGAGCCGACTTATTGTCTTGCATTGGGGCTGAATCTGCCTTGTCCTAAAGTATGCGGCGGATATTGCTCCCACTATTCAAAGTTGAGAAGCTGTCAAGCCACCGGTGGTTCTTTGGCTTTGATTTGTATCTCAAGTCGTGCTCAAGAAGGAAATTTCGAGATAGCAAGCAGCATATACCTGAACTAGGGCCTGTCTGAAAAAGGGTAAGCATGGTTAGGATGTAATTCCAAGGTCATAAAAGATTAAGAATAGTGGTGGCTTGAGATGCAATGGATATATAACAGGTATGAATAAATACGAACAAAAACAATCAGGCAAGGGAGTAGTCGGGTAGATATGCCTTGCGGATAGGTATACCTGTATCCTTGGGCAGGTTGGTGTTGGAAACGTGTAAGTGTAAAATTATTCCTTCACACACCTTAAAGGATATTACATTACAGTCAAACCTGGTTATATCGGAACTCGTTATATCGGAAACCTCTATATATCGGAAGGTTGGTTTGGCACCGAGCGTTCCGATATAACCAGGTTTGACTGTAATGAGATCGCCACAACGCGAACTCTTGATTATAACATTTGGTCACCTGAATCTGCAATGAGTAAATTACGGTTCTTCATACGTAAAGAGAGGGCATCATTCAGGCCCTCTTTAATTAGAAGCACTGTACAAGTGGTGTCTTGGGAAAGGTGGCTACCTGCACTTCTAACTACAACAATCAATAAGCATATCGTTTGAACGTCTAGTTCTACACTTTCCTATGCAGATTATCAAAGCATGCATCGTGTGTACGGCCGTGAATAAGGAAGGGAGATTTTGGTTAAATATGGATGACTCTGAGGCCAGAACAGAACTACTTGAGTATAAGCCTTGGTGGATCATCGTGTATTTCAGTATACACAAATTTTTCTTCAAGTGATACCTCAATATCCTTACCCCTATCTCCTCCATCTTGCTCCTCCATCTTGCACTCTACAAATCAAATATCTATTTCTGATTCCCAGACCAGAGAAATCTTACAAGAGTCACATCTCTTCAGTCGTCTATCCAGAACCTGTTTGGCATACTTACTAGCAAAGCGTTGTACCGACCATGGCAGAATCCACAGCTATACTGAGTTTAAACTTTTCCCAAACTCCCTCAAGGACTCCAAGATGCGATGTAGAAACATAACTCAACGTGGTCCACTTGTGGTGGAAGTGCTAATAGGGAAAATGTTGGGACTCAATGACTCTAGGGTGCCCAGCAACAATCGCGTCGCATTTCAAAAAGCATTGCATCTGCACCTGGTCCCCGTCCTACTGCATACCTGCTGAGGATCCAAAAAATTGCTCACAAAACTTGATAGCTTCTATTAGCTTTGAAGGGTCGGGTATCCTTAACGGAAATTTTGGCATCATTCCAATAATGATGTTTTTTTATTAAAGAGAGTAACATTTATGGTTGTTAAGCTCACGGCCAGCTCAATGTCACTTCTATATGATTCTCTGGTTCCATTAACATGGCTTGCATCTCAGTGACGTATACCATACTATTTGAGAATTGTTGAGAAATGAATATACATATTTACATAACCCCCTTTCGTCCTTGTTCCGAATAACCGACCAATGAATATGCCAAGCTGATCTCCAAAATTTAGCGTGCTTGGCCCGCGTCCCAACCCCGTAAGCCTTATCAAGCCCCTGTAGGCTCCCTGCCGCTAAGATGCGCTGTGGTCAACAGACCTGAATATGGAGGTTGATGGGTTTGCCTTGGCAACAACAGCATCTTGTTTGAGCTTTAGCTTATTATCAAAGTCTGTATATTATGTCATGATCATGACATTTTACCTCGCCTTGTTTTGTTTTGTTCTCTAAATTAGCAGCTCTGATATCGTCATTGTTGTCGCTGCTGCTCCCTTCCCTAATTCGCTGGTAAGCTTGGTTGCGGCGAGGCTGACACAGCTGAAATTCCAACACGCAACCAACGCGAGTCCCTGAATTCTGCATGCAAACAACAAATTGTTAACTAAGCATTTTTCGATCTTTTCTCGTTCTTTCATATATCAAAGCAATAAACGCAGCTCAACTGTCTCTGCCACAGTTACGGCTTAGGATTTCATTGCACACAGCAGCCACACAACTTTAATAAATAATGGCCGACCATTATCGCGACAACGTCCTCCATGGCTCCGAACACGATACCTATGCCTCTTCCACCCGCTGGCGCCATCAAGAGTCCTCCTCCTTTGCCAGACATGCGAGACCGCGTGCGCCAGACGGTAGGGATGGCAGCCAGGACCTCACAGTATTCTTGAACAGCTCGAGGGTCGATGCGCCGCCCCAGACTTCAGGCTCCACAGGTCCGAGACATGCACCTTTGTCAGCCGGTGACGATATAGCACATGGTCCAGCTACAGTCAGTGGAGAGGATGCTGTTATGACGGAGCTCCCCAGTGTTGGACAGGGGATTCTGGAGGTTAAATGTGGACCATTGTTAAACTATAGAAGAATGGAGAATGAGACCTGGTATGGGAGTGTGCTGATTGTTACAAAAGGCGGCGGTGTAAGTAATCTCCTAAGATGGTGATTTTCTGGACCTGGAGCGGTGTCAAACAATGTTAAATAAAACCGTTAACAATTTTCTTAGCTATTTGAACGGCCGCCTCCTGTTCTCGTTATCACAGCTAGCCCGGCCAATATTGGAAGTTCAGGACATGCGCCAGCGATAGATGGGCCGGGACAGGAAGCTGCAAGCAATGAACCCTATGCGGCCTTCAATGGGAATTCGAGTTTTCATGACCCCGCAAGACCTGGTACATCGAATGAGGCGCCAAATGGAACAAGCAGTACAGAAGGTATGCAATTATCAAATCTCTGTATGCTGCAAGGCAGGATCCAGCAGATCTCAGTCTTAGGGATGTTGGAACTTTAGCCTTTCAGCAGATGAAATACTTCTGAGTCCGCCCACCAACATGGCGTCCAACCTAGAATCATGTTGCATCAACAATGTCGAGTAGAGCGGTTAATAACATATTGCATACAGATACCAAAATTACCGCCACAAAACTTTACTCGGACCCGAACAATACATTCTGGAGGTTTGATTTGATCGTTCCTCTGCTGGATGTGGAAATAAGATGTGATTATTCGATACCAGGCCTTAGTTTCCCTGACAGCAAAAAGACCGATAAAAATAGCTTCTACATTCCTGCAATATCAGATTCGATGAGAATCATGTTCCACTCTTGCAATGGCTTTAGCGTTGGCACAGATGAGGATGCTTGGAGTGGCGCCGCTCTTTGGAACGATGTCCAGCGGTTTCATAAAACAACTCCGTTCCATGTAATGCTTGGTGGAGGAGATCAGATCTATAATGATGGAATAAGAGTCTATGGGCCGCTTAGAGAATGGACGGATATTGGAAACCCAATGAAGAGGCAGAAGTATCCTTTCCCGGAAGAAATGCGAAGGAGGTGCGATGATTACTACGTTAACAACTATATTCGGTGGTATGGAACAGAGCCATTTGCTACAGCGAATGGTCAGATTCCTCAATTGAATCTGTGGGATGACCATGATATCATTGATGGATTCGGCTCATATACAGACGAGTTCATGAGATGTTCCGTCTTCCGCGGCATCGGTGGTGTGGCCAACAAATACTATCTACTATTTCAGCACCATCTCGCGCCTCCTGCAACCAGCTTCACTACTGCGGACAAGCCTCAGAGAAAACAGCTCGGCCTCGCTCCTACCCGGTCGAGAGAATCTGAAGAACCACGGCCTACAACAGCATCTACGAACGCTACTTCTGGACCAGATGCAAGGCAATTGGAGAATACCTATGTCTTGCAAGAAAAGGAAATCGATTCTAGCTATATTATAGGTGCCAAGCCTGGTCCTTATGTAGTAGATCATTCTCGTAGTATTTATGCCAGACTTGGCGCTAGAATTGCCTTCTTTGGTATCGATGCCCGTACGGAGCGAACAAGACATCAGGTTAACTACCCTGAGACGTACGATATCATCTTCAGTCGCTTGCGGAAAGAGCTTGGTGCAGCGAAGAACAGCTCCTCTCCTATCCACCATCTCATTGTGTTGTTAGGAATTCCTATCGCATATCCTCGCCTGACATGGCTCGAGAATATTTTTAGTAGTCCACTTCTGGGTCCATTGAAGTTCCTGAACAAGCGTTTTGGGTTCGGCGGTGGCTTCTTCAACCACTTCGACGGGAATGTTGATCTGTTGGATGATCTCGATGACCATTACACCGCCAGAACACACAAAAAGGAGCGTCTGTTCCTTGTTCAGCAGCTCCAGGCTCTTGCGTCCGAATTCTCTGTCCGAATCAGCATTCTTGGTGGAGACGTTCATTTAGCTGCTATGGGCCGCTTCTACTCCAATCCGAAACTCAACATTCCAGTATCTAATGATCATCGCTACATGGCCAATGTTGTATCGTCTGCCATCGTCAACAAGCCACCTCCACAAGCTGTAGCGAATCTCTTAGCGCGCCGAAACAAAATTCATCACCTTGATCATGATACAGATGAGACGCTCATCAAACTCTTTGATAAAGACCCTGGAAAGACCTGCAAGACGAGTAGCTCGAATCATGTTACGATGCCAAGTCGTAACTGGGCTCAGATTACAGAAAACAAAGCGCTTGAAGGCCACAATGGCACAAACGGACATGTTAACGGTAATGGAGTTAATGGAACTGGCGAAGCTCAACCGAAGACCCTCCCTCATACAAAGAATGGCCATGAATGGATTCACGCTGGTGAGGTTGATGCAGGTACTACGCACAAGGTACGCAGTTTTACATGGGAACCTATTTTCAAAACATGCTAATTTTCATTCCAGGCAGCAAATGCAACTCATCACGGTAGAGATCACGACGGAAGCCTTCACGTTTGTATCCATGTCGAGAAGGACCAGCACGATGCATCCGGCCAGACACAGGGATATGGCGTCTCTATTCCTAAGCTCATCTATACCGGGGCAGCAAACCTGCATGTCAAGGCTCATGCGCCCGAGCTAGTGGATGCTCACCATGATAACTCTAAGTAGAGAAACTAGGTGAGGAGATGAGGTGTATGATAGATGAGTGATGGAAATTGATTTGTTTTGAATAATGTATGTAATTCATGGGGGTTTCATGGAGAAGGATAATACCACAGCGTTGATTGTAGGTGCTTGAAGTCAATTTGAACCCATTGAATCATCCTTGAACTTTTGGCCTTAAGCATATCGTGCTGTGTCGGATTATGTTTCGATCTCTAGAGCATTGGGCTGTGTGATTGTCGGCTATTGAACGGGAAAACTCATCTTTCAGTATCCGATAGCCGTTCCCGGTTATCGGCTGGGAATTATTGAGCGGAGTAATCGGCGTTAATTCTAAACGCCTGGAGGCGGCCGCTCCACCAAAAGGGCCGTATCTGGCATAGTGTACTTGCAGAATATTGCTTGGCCTTGCCAAAGACACAAAACAACCTCATCCCCTAAAAGCAGCATCAAGCATACCCGGTCTCGAGCATCAAAGCTCGGGTCGAGCTCTTCTCCCATGATGGACGGCGAGTCCGTACTACATCAACAAGTACCCAGCGTATACCGGTCATTACAAGCCCAACCCCAACAACAGCTTCATCATCCCCAGCCCCATCAACACCATAGCCATCATGGACATCAACATCATGCTTTGGCTCCACATGCCCAAGATACGGGACTGGACTTGACGGTTCTCGGTGAGAGTGATGGCATGTTCCACCAGGACCTACGACTGCAAGATCCAAACGGGCACGCGTTTAATGTCAATCCATTCAATCATAATCATTCCCACCAGCCGCTCCAGCAAGTACACCATAATACCAGTCCTCATACCCCGCATCAGCACAATGGCAGTGGTGGCCAGTTCGGTATCCTCACTACGGGTCCTGTTCCGCAACCTTCGACTCGGCGAGCAGACCGTTTTGTGAAGGAATCGTCATATACCGCAGCTGACGGCGGTCCTAATTGGCCAACAAAAGGTCATATGGAGACAAAGATTGTTGTCGATCCGCCTGATTTGCAAGAATGGAGAGACAAACTGTTCCATGTTGACGAGGCTATCACCTTATCGCAAGACGAGTATGTATCACCTACGTTGTGTAGTTCACCTTTGTAATGCTTCGCGCAGATTTCAGACCTACTTTCCACACATCGATAATGTGTACTCGCACCGCTCCACTCAAAATTACAAGAAGAAGCCTTTTCGGTCTCACTACTATGATTGTCGTCTAAAGGGACGCCCACCAGGAACCAAGAAATCTGACGACCCGAATAAGAAGAAGCGGAAGCGTATTGCAAGAGAGCGGGATTTATGCGACGTGAAGATTAAGGTTACTGAATACTTTGAAGGCGCTTGGCAACTGATGCAGAGCGACGGCTACACGGGTGGGTACGACGATGACGACGGCCCACCGGGTCAATCTGGAAGCAACTTCTTTGGAGGGAATAACTCATCACAAATGCAACAAGGCCAGTTCGGTACGGGTTTTGTTCAGACAGGTATTCCAGCCAACCATCCTGGCGCTAGTGGACAACGCTGGTATACCATTCAAAGAGTCAATGGCAATGGTGGAAATGGTAAAGGTGATGGAGTTGCTGGCCCTCATAAGCACGACCTAGCCTATAGTGATCAGATCAAGAAGAATACCGTTGCACGTTTCTTGTTAGCACAGGAGAAGGAGCAAAAGAAAACCCAAAAGACTTATCACAAGAAGGCTTCTGGCAATGCTTTAGCGACTGTCAAGAAGCATTCAAAGGAGGTAGAGTTCAAGTTCTTTGCAAACTGTTTCAAGTGAGTTCCTTCCCCTCTGATGCTGAGCGCGTTCTCTAACATCCTGCAGCCCTTCCGCCCAACGGGTGTGGATTGCCTTAGAAGTTAAGGGAATTCAATACCAATACATTGAAGTTGATCCATATAAGAAACCACAATCTCTTGTCGATGCTGACTATCGTGGCTTGATTCCAACAATTACACATGGCGATTTCCGATGCTCAGACAGCACAATTCTTCTAGAATATGTAAGCAGCAGTCATAGCTTCAATTTGCGGTCGCTAACCCTTTCCAAAGCTTGAGGATCTCCACGTTGGTCAAGCTACATACAATCTTCTCCCACATCTATCTCCCCAGTTGAAGGCAAAATGCCGGATCTGGAGCAAACACGTGAGTTTGCTTCGCTCTAATATATTTTCCAAAGTAGCTGACCTTTGAAGATTGATGATAAGATCGTACCTCTCTTTTACTCAATCCTCAAGGCCCAAGAGCAAGGCAAGGTTAATCAACATACACATGAACTACAGGAAGCAATCAACCTCATTGTGAAGGCGGCCGACCCTGCTGGACCCTTCTTCCTTAACGCCCATCTTGGTTTTGTCGATGTCCATTTTGCACCCATCATGATCCGTCTTTCCAAGGTTCTGAAGCCTTACCGCGATTGGTCCGATCCAATACAAGGTTCGAGATGGGCACATTGGATAGAAGCTGTAATGGATAATGAGCATGTTAAAAATACGACAAGTACGGATGATCTCTATGTGGATAGCTATGAGGGCTTGGCACAGAACAGGCTCGGAGCCGGGGAGTGGGTCGGTTAACCAAAGGTGTATAGGTATAATGTGTATAAGGCGTTTGGAAGGTTATAGTGTTGCTTGATGTAGTTATGATATCCAAATTGCGTTTGATTTTTAGGGAGTTGGTGGAACTCGAATATCGTGGGAATATAAATACGATCCAGGGATAAATGAATAGGTCAAACTGAGCATTCATGTTCCCAATGCACGGGAAGTTATGATACTGTACGTTAACTACTCATCAAATCTGACAAAATAGTGGGTGAGCCTACCGTAACCTAAACACCGTAATCAGTACAATCTTGTCTGCCCATTTGTGGGTCTACACGGAACAAACTGTCTGGCACAAGTGTGATTGAGCACTGAAGAAGGAAAAGATGGCCCCTATTTGTTAGGCTCGACAAAATGCATCGCAATAAGCATGCATATCTAGATGGCATAGGCCATGAAACTATAATTGAGCAAGCCCTAACTCATGAACAATAATATCTGCAGCTTTCTCTCCGAACATCAATGCCGTGTTATAAGTATTGGCCGCTACTATCTGCGGCGGAACACTAAGATCCGCAAGCTTGAGCCCGGATATACCATACACATTTAGATTAGGATCAACTATGAGACGTTCTTGTTAGCATGTGCTTTGTAAGGAAGTATTAGGAAACTGTTCCTTCCTCAAGAAAAAGGGTCAAATGTAATCAGCTCACCAACACCATTCTCCCCTCTTGGCGCCATCTTACAAGTACCCAAGGGGTGTCTCGATGTTCCTAGATTCTCACGTACGTAATGCACAATAGCAGCATCATCCTCAGCAGAATACTCGATCTCTTCAAATATCGGACCATCCGCTATCTCAATAACGGCAGCATTGGAACCCTCTGGGAAACGCGGTTGTCCTGAAGCGAGCTCCCCTCGAAAGATATCCATCTTCCTCGCGATCTCCCTCTGCTCCTTGTATCCCCATACGTGGCTCTTCAGATCGATATCATCCTCGTCCAGCAACCGTCTCGGATCAAAGTCATACGGATCATCGATCCCAGGTCCGGTGATATGCACATGCCCCCGCGCATATGGATATGCGACCCACGGCGCAATGGTGGCGTACTCTGCATCATCTGGAAGGGCGGCAGGATCTCCGAAATAGTAGTTGAAGAGTCCCATAACCATTAGTGGGCAGTTGGGTGCGTCTTTAAAGTCTCTTTCCCATCTCGTTTGAAACTCTGGTCCGAGGGCTGCGGCCTCTGAGTATGATGGTCTGAGTTTACTGGATGCGTCATGGCCGTTCCATCCTAGTTGGGGATCGTTGCGAGAGATCATTGCTTCCACGTCTCGGTCACGGTCATTTCTTGCTATCCCTTTTAGTGTTTTGTTTGGTGAAAGGCTTGTACGGTAAACGTAGCCGACGAAATGATGATCTACAGGGTAGCTGCCGTTAGTATAAACTATTTATACAGTACTCTAAACGAAGAGCTCCCCACGAAAAGAGTCATCACATACCTTGAAATTCATCGCCTACCCCAGGAAGACTTTCTAAGACTGGTACTCTTGCTCGCTCAAGCACTGCAGGATTACCAGGTCTTGAGCGTTTAAGCAAAAGCGGAGTCCCGAAAGCACCAGCTGAAGCAATTACAAGTTTCTTAACTGCGACAGTTCTTATTTCTTTAGTTTGTTCCGTAGAGTTTCTTTTCGCTCGATACTCAACGCCAATAGCACGCTTTGTTTCATCGAATAAGATGCGAACTACTTGATTGCTGACCAGTACATACAAGTTAGGAAAGTTACTGCTTTGCAACAAGGGATGTAGATATCGATGGGCAACGTCCTGGCGGCGCCCGTCGGAAGGTGATACTTAGCAATACCACGGCCCGGACCCGTCGTTAGAATGAAGGCTCTGTAGGTCTATGATTTCAGGGATGCCTACCTTAATGGCGCCTTCTATGAATGCATCTTCAGCCTGAGGCGCTTGATGCGTCCCTTTTGATACATTAACTGGACCTTGGTAGACGTGCGTGGATATATTACTGGTTTCCCCGTGATATGTCTCAGCCTAGCTCGCGAGTTAGATGCGGGAAATTTCTTAAAACTTGTGAATATCTATCGAATCCAAAGCTCTTTCCCCTTCTCGTTGTATACTAGAACATTTCTTGTAACAAGTGAAACTAGAGAACACCTCACCTTCAAATATGGCAAAACATCACCAGCCGTCCACCCGGCCGTATTCCAAGAATCAAATTCATCCCACTGCCCTCTAGTATACACCATCCAATTAATAGACGATCCGCCACCCAGGATCCCACCTGTCTCAACAATTGGCTCACGATCCGCAAATCACGGAGACTTGTTAGCCTTCCAGAAGAGAGCGGTGTCAGATCCAGGCATAGTGTTCCGTTCGAATAGGGCCGGATATATGACGCTCTGAACGTTGAAGTTATTCAGGCCCTGCTCAATAATTAAGATAGATAGGTCGGGATCTGCTTCAGCAAGTCGAGATGCGATTATACAACCCGCCGTTTCGCCTGTGGATTGACATGAGTAGTGAGCAGAAGCGATAGGACGACGAATGACTTGCCCCCGGCTATGATAATGTCTACCTCCGTGATATTGCTTGAGATTTCTGTATGCATTCCTGTAGTCGCTACCGCCAATGCCAGAATACCACTTATCCCCTCTCTTGACGCTGTGAAACCACATGTCGAAGTTTAGATATGGAAGTTCCAGGTCGGTTTAGGATCTGAAGGATGCCTCGGGCAATAGTGTAGCACTGAATTTGAATGAGAAGCGGTAGAGCTTATTTCAATAGGCATACACAAGCCTCTGGGCATGAGTATTGATGATAATTTAGCACATCGAAACTTATCGGGGCTTATGCTGTGAGAATCCATGGTTGAATGTGAACGATCGCCAAGTGATGTTCCATGCGAGGTCCGTATCATTTTACCTATGAGAGAGGGCGGCAAACTGGTGATATTGCAGTACCTGACGTATGTTGCAACGCAGGCTGACTCTAGAATGCGGGTGAGGGACGGTATCCTACCGTTGTATCCTTGGCCTGCTTGGCGACTCCCAAGTCAATGAGGTTACACAAGCAACCGAGATCTACTTCTAGCCTACGTAAATTGTTGCAAACGTTGGGCAAAGCATTCTAACATAGGATGTTGAGTCGCAGCTTGAAGTATAAGGTTATGCGGTTCTCCTGGGAGAGACAGGGTGTATAACTTTTTTACAATTTGCACTCTGCAAAATGTTTCTAAAACGAGAAGCCAGGATTAGACTGACGTGGATATAAGCTTCTCATATATAGCCTATTATTCTATGAGTGCAGTTCCTTTGTATGTAAGGAAGATCCACACTTTGAGGAAAAAACTAGCCGATAGCTAAGAACCAAAGAAACAAGTATTGAATTTATTTTACCATTTAGGGTTACATACATTCTTTAAAATTTCAGGGGGCGGGGGCTTGTTGTTTATTTGTGCTCTATCAGGATTAGACTAGCCATCATTTCTTGCAAAAGACCATGATAAACTCTTCAGAACAGAAGCCACAGTTTCAGTCACTACTTTAGCCTCTTTTCCACTAATAACTTTAACAGCATCCAAAACGAGTTCAGACGCCAAGATATCCCCGTCTATCTGTCTCTTTCGATCATTTGGAAGGCTGTTGTATTGGCTGTCATTAATACGTACCGACTAGACGAAGCTTAACAGTGTAAGACGTTGAGAATGATAAATGCGATGGTATGAAGCTGCTCTTCAAGGATGTCTTTTAAGATGTAGTTATTAACAGAAATCATAGAATGGGGAGGCTGCAATGTTTGCAAGTGACATCACTTAAATTGCGGAGCAAGTTCTATCAAGGTCTATATGTACAGTAATCCACTTTTCCCCCAGAATACCAAAGAAATCCAGCCCATATTTACAAACTAGAGCAAATCACCTATTTACATCGGCATCTCAATGTGACCAACGGCCTATTCCATCCCAAGGATTTACTTAAGAAGGAGGAGCAGTGCTATTTCCACCGGGACCACCCGAACCACTACTTCCGCTTGAACTGGAAGTAGCGACTCCGCCCTCAGCATATAGAGCAGCAGCACCAGTGATAGTCTGGCTACTCGTCAAGTCAATGCCAAATGAAATCCATGCAAAGATTCCCTCAGACACATCATCGCCGAGAAGAGTATAGTTCACCACCGGATCAGTGTCTGCGGCCTCCTCAGACAAAATCGCATCATCGGCATTGGTGGTCAATTCTTGGGTGTTGGTGCTGTAAGGGGCAGTGAGCTCGACTTGGGTAATAAGGTCTTGGTCGAAGAAAATCTGGCCAACGTGCGAGACGACTCCTCCACCGTAGGTACCATTCTCATAGGTTGTACCGTTGAAATGTGCGAGAACATGGATATGTGTGGCTCGCGACGTATAGTGACCAGGGAAGATGGTCGCAAATTCAGCGACTCCCTCAGAATCAGTTGGCTGCAGAGCGCGCAGGAATGTTTTGTCAATGTTGGAGGTGTCAGAGGAATCGCCATTTCCTGAGGCGACAATGCCAGAGTAAACTCCGGTGGCGTTGCAGTGCCAGATTTCAACCATCGCAGTGGTGACTGGCTCGCAGGTTGCAACGTCGATGACTTGTGTATCGAGGATCATGGCTACGCCGGCTTGATCCTCAGTCATATTTTTGCGGACATATTCACCGGTCACATCTAAGCATGATCATTAGCATAAGCTACAATGAAGGTTAATTTTAACTTACAGTAAGGACCCTGAGTGACTTCAGGGCTGAGAGTGCAAGATCCGTTTGAGGCAAATAGAACATCAGCTGACGAGAAAGCTGCGATGCTTGAATTGTGGGAAGTTGCGAGGACCTCAGCAAGATCACGGGCCTCGAGTTGCCGTCTGTCAAGTGCTTGCTTCACCTTGGCGGCTCTTCTATGAATAGCTCGTTGTTCTAGTCCCCGCTTTTTTATCTGTTCCGAACAATCACTTAAGCTTCTCTTGTTGCTCTTCATAAAGGCCGCTCTCTCAGCGATTTCTTTGGAGTGGTCATGGCCAGGATGGGCGATAACAGTGCTTAGCAAAGCTGCAACAATAACTGGAATGGAATAACGCATTTTCTTGAGCAAAGATTTATTCAGGAGAGAAAGTCGAAAAGACAAACAGAGCAATGCTGTTAATGGTGAGCAATGAATGAAACGAATGCTGATGAGGTTGAGAGGTGAAGAGACATATTCAGCGTCAAGTCATCAAGTATATATAGGTGAAGCCATTCGACTTTGCTCAATACATTACGAATGCATCAGGGCCTATAGAAAAGCATCCCTTGGCAGCTCCATAGCCCGGTGGACTTCATGAACGGCATTGCAAAAGGTTTCTCGATTTCCATGTCGCTTGTGGCGTACGCTATCCCCGCAGTGACGACTTGCTTCGCCACTTGAAACTACAAAGCCTCATGAGATGACCATTGCTTGACTTCTGACTGGGCACTGAATTGTGTGCAATGGTCGCTTGTGAGTTCAGACTCTTTCATCAGAGTGGGGACGAACGCGCGTAGCAGGGATACATAAATAAGAAGGACATGCCGAACCCCTGGCCAGCTTGCAAATGCATTGTTTTCCAGTTCGCCCCAGCCACATTGTTTCTTCATATAAAATACTTTGATATTGGAGTAAAAGCTTAAATGCAAATCTCGAGTCAGCCGTGTGTCAAATTAAATTTTGCCCTCATAAAATAAGATGCCAAGCTCTCAGGGGCTGTCTGAAGGCTGGAAAGTCATTGGGCGACGTAGCGAGGGATAATTTGTACATGTGAAAGGAGTAAAGAGTGGTAGGTAACCCCAAATGCAGTGTATTTCTTCTCTTAGTTTATCCAGGCTTACGACTTACCACTCAATGGCATACGACATAATGCGGCTATATACTCGAATAATGCCTTGGCTTGTGAGAGCCATTGTTCCAGCAGAGCGTTGATTTTCATCTTAACCAATGAGGAGACGGGCCAATTAAAGCACGTCAGTGTTCTTTCGTCCAAAGTATTCCATTCTCTGAAGATTTTGCTGTGATCTGATACTATACGAAATGTAGAAGAACTATATACAATATAATTGATTGCCATATGAGCTTATGAGCAGGTCAGGCTGGCTCAAATTAGTTTGAGACCTCTCGATAGGATCATACAGAAAGTTTCAAATCAAACTCGTCGAAGAAGTCACGGCAAGAAAACATTCAATTTGCGGCACGAAACATTCTACATAACAGAGTAGTCATTCTTCTGAGTGAAGGGGCGCATCATCAAAGGTCAGATCTGTGTTGGTAAATTTGGGTTATCTACATAACTCCTCTTGGTATGTGCTGGGTCAAGGCGGCTCTAAAAACGCGAACAACGTACCTCGTGAGGTGTTTTGCATTTTTATTCTCCTATCTTGCAGGCAAATTCTCTATGCTCATTACTTCCGTAACTCCATTTCATCTTTTTAGCTAATACCATATGTACCAAGGCCCCTTGCTTCCATCTATCCTTCCGTACCCGAGCTTCTGAACGCCGCACACAACGCAGCATAGTGGTGTGTTAGATCAAGCACATTTTGTGGTAGGCTTGTGGCTTGAATTATACTCCTCACCTTCACCGCACCCTCATCCTCGATTAATGTACGAATCGTGTACAAAAGCTCGGGACTAAATTCAGAATACCAACGATATTGCCACGTCACTAGGCGGATCACGCTGGCGATCGTCTCTCTGGTGTTTTTGTCCTTCTCAAAGTCTTCAAGAATGCCTCTTAGCGCCTTTGGAGAGAAGCGGATTGATAAACATTGCCGATATGCTTCCACGGCCTCGGCTTGATGGTGAAGTCGAGCTGCAAGAGAGCCAAGAATTTCCCATTCCTCCGCAGATTTCTTATACTGCATAGATTGGGCACGGTACTGGGCCATTTCAGTTCGCCATATGGTATATATACGCAAATCTTCATATAAAACCATGAAAAGACTGTCAAGCCATCGCTCACATAGACGCTTGTTATTGAACCTTGAGAGTTGCTCCTCACTTGCTTCACTCTGTCATTTATTAATATTTTCTAAGGACATGACGTATGGGGAGCTTACATCTTCATTGCCACTTTTAACCTCTTGTGGCGTGACAGTATGCGGTGGTTTCTCAATAGACTCATCTATGCTAGACCCAGTGACTCCATTCTCGGCCACTAAGCTAGGCGCTGCAGAGTCACCATTAGCGCTCTTGCCATCGTCCGTATGATCATCACCATTCGTGTGAGGGCCGGGGCTTCCGCGTAATCCATCAGTGCTGGCGTTGCGCTTAGCTTCTGCCCTTTCTGTAGCAGTAGGCTGCTTTTCGCTTCGATATTCCTCCTCCATTACAAATACATTACTCCTAATCTTCAATAGTTGATCCCATCCTATCTTTGCAGTCATTTCCGTCAATATGCTATACGCATGCTTGAATGTGCCCTTGTATTGGGCGGCGCGTAGGCTCAATAGACTTGGATGGACTTGTTCTCCATATTTGGATTCTGGCTCGCTGTCGATCTCGTCTAATCGCGTCTCTGGAAGTGTTGGAAGGTGGATCTCCCTAGGCTCGGGCATGATTGGTGCATCCTTGTCCTGATATGTGAACATGGGACACGAATTCAGAGTTGTCAAGGCGTTCTCCCAATCTTCCATTGTTACATAAACCTCAGCAAGTCGTGCCCATGTTCCAAATTCGCTAGGTGCAGCCACAGTGCTTTTGTCTGCACAACCCAGTGCCATTTGTAACCTCTCTTGTTTG
The DNA here is from genome assembly GCA_021307315.1 of Bisporella sp. PMI_857. Classification (NCBI taxonomy): domain Eukaryota; kingdom Fungi; phylum Ascomycota; class Leotiomycetes; order Helotiales; family Helotiaceae; genus Bisporella; species Bisporella sp. PMI_857. The sequence continues at coordinate 54,785 of JAJSPD010000043.1, forward strand.
AGCTCAGGATTATTGGGGTTGAGGGCTTTCTTCTTCAGAAATTCGGCTTGCGTATCCAACATGACATAGTCCATTGGTGATTGTTTAACTGATTCATGAAGCACCCTAATGGCTTGAACTTCCTCATTTCCCATGAACAGGACTTTTGCTAAAAGAGATGACACCTCCACATTCCGAGTCCGCAGTTTTTCGAACAGATTTATGCCAGATGCGAATCTACCAGTGGTGTGGAAATATTTTAGAAGCCCAGCAGTAAGGTGATTCGACACATTATTTGGGACCTGAACAACTGAATCCGATCCTAGCTGCCAGCCTGCAAAGGGTCAATAGGGGATTAGGCATACATTGACCATCCATACCTCTGAAGAAAAGCTGTTCCGCGGCTTGTAGAAATCTGTGCTCGGTCTCTGTTGTTGTCACTGGGTTGAATCTCCTTACACCCATGATCTTGCGAATTGTATCCCCACTTCCATCGTCTGCGTATGAATAAGCTCGAAGCACGCTGCAGAGATATGTTTCCAGCCACAGTTCATCCGAAGCCACTCTTTTGTCACCCCTTTCATCGATACAGTAGCTATCTACTGTACCAGGAATCGTGACGTGAACGCGCATGTCAAGTCGAGAGAATGCATTGTAACAGCTGCCACCATATTCAGAATTATTCCATTCTTACACCAACTCCTACGTACCAGTAAATACCCTCCGCAATCTTTGTTATCGATTGGTTTGTCTCTTTATATGTGAGGGTGTTGATGTAAGCTGCTAAACTTGCAGAAGATGATGCATCTACACCGGTGACGTGATGATAGACGCCGCTCTGTGCTAAATTAGCATATTGAGACTAATATCAGACCATTGGGCATGGCTCACTTGTTTGCCAGGACTCCTAGGAGCTTGCTTGATCAAGTGAACTAGATCTGGTGGCCCTAGCTCACGAAGACCAGCCAACACCTCTGTTCGAGCATCTATGCATTCGTATAAAACTTCTTCAGTCAATCTAAGGCAAGAAGGTCAGTTAAGAACAGAAAAGGCCACAAACATATAACAGGGTAAAGATACATACTCTGGAACGGCAGGCGCAACCATTTTGTGCGACTGGACAAGCTGCCAATCCTGCAAGCACCAGGAGCAGTTGTGCAATCGTTGTTATGAAACAGTGGTTGGATCAAAGACAAGAGCAACAGGAATCAATCAAAAGACAATGCAGCGTAGTTGGGTATCAAATGAAGATCGAAATGAGGGCATTACTATTGTGATCTTGAATTGGGAATAGGAACAACTCACAAATTGGCTGCCGCACGGACCATGACTATGTACATCGTTCAGCCTTGCGATCACGTGAACCTTCCTGGAACAAACCTGATAAGGAAGCCTTGAATGTGATAATCTTGATATTTACAGAGAAGAGCTATGTTTGATTGGAGGGACTAGGGGTAGGCACTGCTAAATGCTATCTAAAACGATGACTGGAAGACTATGCGATTTTGATATGGCTTTAGTACATTGGCGCATCGTAAAAAAAGATATCCTGTTACAAGGCTTGTTTCCTGCCTTGTGTACATTGCCTGCCGACCCTACGATTTACGTCGAAATCAATTAATTTTCTGAAACATAAAACTAGCACTTGGAACGGCACTAAACCTGCTGCGTCTCTGCATTACTTGCGCGTTTGCAGTCATTCTACCTCCATCAGGTCAATAACGCCAACAACTTGAAACGACACGACGCGACTGATGTTGACTGGAGCGGCAGGAGGAAGGAGAGGAGTGAAACGGCCAGCAGGAGATTGAGCGACCAACATGGCAAGCTTCACAGCACTCAACATCATCCCAGATGAACACAGCGACGATGAGATTGACAATACCAGAGAACTACAGGCATAATTCCCGTCTAAATGTCCACACGGTGTCCTTCGCTAACCAGATAGCAGATTGAGGAAGCATTGAAAGCATATCAAAATGCGCTAAGGTTGCACGCACAAGGACCGGCTACATATCCACAAGCTGGAGAAGCTTACAGCACCTTATTCCAGTCTGACATCTTCAAGTATCCCGAAGGGACTACCGAATTCGAACGGCTAGATGAGAATCCGGAACTCGAAGTCCTCGATCCCTCATTTCCCTTGGAACTTGATTTAGTTGCTGCAGGTGCAGATTCGACGCTGAGTACTTTACCTCAGCTATTATACTTGGCCTACAAGAATCATGGCCAATTCATACTTGACTGTGTTAAGGACCGCCAGAGACGGGCGGAACTTAAACAAGCAACGACAATGAACGGACAAGCGCTTCACTTCCAAGCGAAAGCTGCGATAGACAATTTTGCACTAGCGCTGGCAAGAGATGAATCTGATACCGAGCTGTGGAGGAGGGCGGCACGTATAGCTACGATGCTTGGGAGTCGGAGGATATCGAGATATTGCTTGGAGGCTGCTGTGGAGGTGGATGATGATCCTACGGTTGCTGAAGTTGAACCGCCATCTCTGGAGGAAGGCTTTGCCGGAGAACAGTTGAAAAAACTTCTTCGCATCCTTTCAGACGAGGTCTCCCTATCCCATCCGATTATTGCACCGTTTCTGAAGAAGGAAATGGCTCCTTTCGTTTCGAAGCACATGGATCCGTACAAATTTCTCCCAGATTCTGCAGCGACTCTGGCAAAGGAACGTCTCATAAGCAGCGATATTGAAACCACAGAGTTACCCTATGTAGTCTTTGTCCCTGAATATTCATGGGCTTCTGTTGGAGGGCAATTATGTGCATCAACATTTGGGCATGGGACATCAGCCACAAAAGTTAAGCTCGAATTCGTGGAAGGCGACCCTAGAGCAGTGGAACCACCAGCGTCTGCTGAGCACCCTGAAGAGGATCATGTCATGAAAGACGTTGAGATAGTAGAGTCGCCCGTTGTCGAAACTGCACTACCAACGCCAACGGGAACAACCGGCGTGGATCAACCTACTGAGACGACAACCACCACAACTACAGTCCCGCTAAATGATGAAGTAGAAAAGCCACAAGGCATTTCGCTTCCCACTAGAAAGCGCTCACAATCCGCAGCCGGATTGCGTGACACTCCTGACGATGATAGTGCTACACAGAAACGGAGCAAGCGAATTCGTAACAGGGATAACACAACAGAACTTGACCCAGCAGCTCAGTTTGCTGCTGACTTGGATAAATTCGAGCAGGCTGACATCGATGTGTTCAACTTTGTGGGTGGCTTACTGAGAAAACTTAACGTTATAGATTTGGGCACTTTTGCGGAGTGGCAGTCTGCCTCATCTGGTGAAAACAATCCTGACCGTTCAGATCATTCCGAAAATGTGGCACTCCGAGACCTTCGCGACATTCTCAGATCCTGGGAGGATAAGAAATCCGCCACCTTTCTCAATGCACAGGCAGCAGAGATCCTTGGTGCGTCTGGTAGCTCGAGCAATGATCTAGTTGAATTTCTTGAACATTCGAAGTCAAATCCTATTCGTTCGAGTACCAAGCCTATACTAGGCTTAGCTGAAAACCTTGAGGCTTTTGTTCAGAAGGTCGAAGGCGAATGGCTACCGTTGCAGGATGTGATATTCGAGTGGATGCGTGTAATCATTAGCACATACCGCGATAAAGTCTGGGACGACGATCTTAAGCCTTGTTTCATGCGCATCATCAGTTATGTAGATAACGAGATATATCATCGCATACAGGCAGATATACTCAGATTGCAGTCACAGAGTGAAGAGCGTAATGCTCTTACCACGTATGTGGAGATGGTACAAACATTATTCGAGTTACATCTGGATCTCGTAGTGAAAATTACCAATCCGAACAGCATCGTTGCGCAAGAGATGAAGATAATCAGCAAAGATCGATTGGATAGATGGGCAGACCTTGCATCAAATCTGATACATTACCGAACACTAGAATCTACAGACGAATTGTCTCTGAGGTACTTGTGGGCTTCGGTATTCTATGCGACAATGAGTGATGATGTTGCGAGAGATCACCAGGTCCTGTGTTGGTCAGACTTGAAGGCCATACTTATTGAAGTTGGATCACCGACAATTGAGTTGCAGAACAACGCGGTGATGTCAGAGATTTCAGTGGATGCGGCTGAGCGAGAGGTGGCCATTTTAACTACCATGGATTTCTTCTACAAGCTGTTTGACCGAGAACACCCAGATCCTATTGCTGTTATTGAGACGCTTGAACCGGTCCTGGATTCTGAGCCTACGAATTCATTCGGGTCTGGCGAGGAACAGAGTAATGAATCAACCTCTGAGACAAGATATGTATCGCCAGGCTCTAAGGATATGTGGAAACTTTTGGGCACAGGCAACACTTCTCTTCGTCTATTTATGTGGCAGAGGCTCCGAGAAGCGTATGCGCGCATCGGCTACAATACAAAAGTTTTCTCCTGCTATCTAAAGAGCATCGAGACAATTGTGTCGGATTTACGAAGCAGCAAATATTCGGAGACTATTGAAGATGCTCGCCATCACCAATTACTTTTATGGCTTAAAGCTTTGGATGATTTATTGGTGAAAGCACTAACAATTGCGCTGAACGACTCAGCATCATGTTTTGAGATTATTGACGAACGTCATCTCAAATCAACATGTACCGCTCTTGCACAGTTAAGTCGTGTCCTACACACGGCAGCAACATATGATGACGAAATTCGTATTGGCATGACTCAGTTCCCACGAAATCCAGAATATGGACTCCATGGCACGTTCCAAACTTTCAACAGCAAGCTTCGGGAGATGCAGGTACGTGCATGGGCTCTTCAGTATACCATGATCAAGGAGGCCATTGCACAAAATCTAGAGCTGTTTGAGACTCCAGACAAAACCCTTGCGGACTACTTAGCTTTGGTTCATTATTGTTTGGGCTTGAGGAAATGCTGTAAATCGTCGAACAAAATATTTTTGAAGATGATGAAAGTCGAGATGATGCGTCTCAAGCATGTCGAAAATTGGGAGGATTATCTCGGGCAGGTATTATATGATCTCTATGGGCTCCGGTTAGGTGTTGGCACTTTCTTGATTGAGGACCATGGGTGCCCGACGGAGACTCTCGACAGGCGAACCGTATTTAATATTGCAGACCAGGTAATCATGCTTGCCAGTCGCATGCCACTAAAGGATCTAGTGAAACATGAGTTGAAAGGAACAATCGAAAAGATGCAGACTGCAGTAGGTCCTGCAAAAGAGACGGCGCAAATGAATCACAATAATCGCAACATAAGTGAGCTGCTTAAGACATCTATTCGCCCCTTGCACCTGTGGCGAGCGTTCAAAGGTGAAATCTATATCGACTCTGTGCCGGTGGTCGCAGAGCAGAGTGCACTCGCTGATAAAGGTTGGTATTTTCTACTCGGTATGATTGCTTTGACAAGATTTCGATCTCAAAAGAGGCTCGGTCCAGGCGGCCAGATAGACGACATGAAAGTGGGTGAATCATTCATGCGGTTGCAGCTGAAATATAAGGTTGAGCACTGGGAGACCTGGTATCGCCTAGCACAATGTTACGACTACGGCCTTGAGGATGAGGTAATGTGGACTGCTGATAAGATCAATAATCATCCAGCAGATCTTGTCAAAATACAGCGGAGTGCTATTCATTGCTACACTATGGCTCTCTCAACTTCTGTGCGTAAAGCAGATGATAGTCCAGAGACTCTTGAGAGGCTTTCTGAGATGTACCACGACTTCGGTATGCGGATTTATGCGTCTTCTAGGGAACCGTTCACTATGCAAGCATTTTACATGGACGAGTTTGAGAGACATTTTAGTGGTCAAGCGGGCATGTACAAAAGAGAGCTCCACTCGGAGCTAACACGATTCAAGGCCTGGAAGTATGCGGCTACTTTATTCCGACGGGCTCTGGAGAATAACTCGGACAACTGGATGTAGGTCTCCAAAAGATTATCCTAGGAAGGGACTAACATTTTCAGAAATCACTACATGCTCGGAAAGTCCTTGTGGAAGATGTTCACTAAGCGTTTTGATGAGTGGGAATTGGCAGAGCAATACAAGAATCCGTCCATGTATCGGAAACCTACGGTACAGGCGATTCTTAATGCCTTTGTGGAAGCTATCAAAACGGTGCCTAAGCCTCGTGATGGTCGTCAGGAGCCAATTCTCGAGCCTCATTATAAGCTTGTTTCGACAGTTCACAAGCTTGTTATGATGGGTGCCATGGAGCTGCAGGATGCAGCTAACCTTCTCCAGCAACAGCCATATGCTATCAATAAAGGCACGCCTGTTACCGTCAGTGACGGTCAGGAATGGGATATTTTCATCCTCGATAGTCTTCGCTACTTGCGTAATGCAGACAAGCAGCACTGGCAGCATAGAATGGTCGCTCGAGTTGCTCGTATACTATTTGACGAGAGTGCAGCCGATCCTGTTCAAGCGGCCGCGGCCGCAAAAGAATTTAGAGAGTCCATCTTCACCAAAACCATGCACATTCAAGTGTGGAAGCCAGAGGTTGAGCGACCTGGTCGTCATTGCGTATATATGGAGAAATATGTATTATTCATGATGAGGCTGCTCGTCATTCTAGAGGATAAAGCAAATGTGGAAGCACTTTGCAAGAGAGTAAGAAAAAAGTCGAATGATTTCCAACACTTCGAAAATGTTTGGACCGAATGTTGCAACGCATATCTTAGGTTAATCCGCCGTACAGGGAACATTCTCCCAAGTACCGATGACATCTTCAGAAGTGTTTCGCCTGAAGAATTTGCGCACTACTCAAAACGTATTGAAGATTGGATAAATGATCCGACGCAATCACATCCTGCACTAGATGCTCTCCGGGAGTCCGTCGACCTTAAGAAGACCAACGCAAACCAGATAAAAACCACAGCAATCGACGATCTGATCAATGATGCATGGGCAGTGCTATATACAAACATTGGGAAAACACTTCCCGGACCGGATTTAGTGCCTCCACAGCCAGCTCAGATAGACAGCCTATCTGAAACACGGCCAACAGGGCCCATGAGCCTCGATAGTCTAGTCATGGACGTTGGTGGCGAACAAATTCCCGTCCCACTTACCTTTGCACCGTCGGATGTTGGCCGTCCCCGTAAAATCGGAGTCTCCCGTCGTGAGGTGCTGCGTCGTGCTGAGGCAGCGGTTACTCGTGCGCCTGAGCCTGTCAGGCAACTTCTACCTTCTCAACCGCAAGTAAAAGAAACTCCTGCCAATCTCATTTTGGGCTCCAATGCCGCTCCACCGCCCTCTGCCGCGAATGCGGCTAGGCAAACGATTGAGAAACAAGATCCACCTGTAGAGGCATCGACGCCTGGAAGTACGCATCAAAGCGTTGATGATGATGCGGATGATGAGAGTGACTTAAGTGATCCTCCTGATATGGACGATGAGGATCATCTGTTCCCCAATTTGGTTAGACGGGAGACCAACAGTACGCACGGCGGCGCGAATAGTAGCAGTGCGGGTGGGAATGGAAGTGCAATTGGTACACCAGCAATCGAGGAATAAAACTTCCATCACAGCAAGGACAAGGAACTAGAGAGGATCAAGGCTTGTACAATATAAAAGAATTTTGGCAATGGCGCCTAGATGGGACATGATACCAAGCCATATGACTAGTCACAGGTGTTGTATATTTTGCTTAACCTGGAGATGCTGCAAAATGTATTAGTATAATCGGTTCTAGTACGTAGTTGAATAGAGTTTATGGTGTTGCTAACCTTTGAATTTTGACAAGCATAGCTCATTAAACAATATCCAACACTGACGTGTATATGGCTACTTCGAAAAAGTGAGATTGATGCCTACGTCACATCTCTGACCGGATCGTAGTATAAGCTCTGTGAACCATTCCGGACTTTGATTTTTTCTCCTACCCCACTATTTTTTCTATCATAACTATATCCATAGCCATTGTCCGTCGTTCTTTCCTCCAGAGATGGCCCTGATAACACTCTGGAACCAGGCTTGAAAGATTGTCTTATTCTTCTATCCCGATATCTGAACTTATGATATAAAAACCACCTTGCGATCCAGTTTGGACAGTTCTCAGTAGGAACTGCAAGGTTCCAATAGTAAGCTGTTTCTGGGTTGGAGGATTGAGAGATATAGTACATTGCTTCATCTTTGGGCCTCTCGGCAAAGTCACTCCAGTCATAGGGTGGGTGGCGCTTGCCGTTCTCTTTTAGGTGCGATTTGTTTGTTATCAGCCAGGTGTACATAGGTTCCACTTCTTTCTGAGCCCCGGTTTAGTAACATTGAGATTTGAGAGGTGATTTAAATGAACGAAGAGGTATCTTACAGCCATTTTTTGATATATGTCATCTGAGATAGTCAGGTGAGCTTGAAAAGTGGCCTTTGTTTCGCTCATAGCAAGTGGTGGCAATGACGACATAATGGAGTTCGATAACCAGCGCGAGGTAGCAGATTCACAAATATAAGTAAGCTTTGCCTCAAGCTTTTAATATGAATAGTTTAAATATACGAGGGGAGGCGGACACACTCCCAAGGGATAGGAGGAGGAGCTAAGATATAGAAGCCAAGCCAAAGCTCTCATATGCAGAAATCCAAATGGGGCCATTGAGCCATCCTCAGGCAGATCATGTACAGCTTTGGCTAGCAACCATTAGTCAAGTCACGAAACTATTCGCCACCCCAGTGAAAGCCCCACACCTGCAAAACCCTCTTCTTTATCCAAAACTTCCAAGTTTTGCTTGCTCTCAAGCTCCCCGAGACTCCATTGTCTCATATGCTTGGGCCAATAACCCTATGCTCCTTGCTAAGGCGTCTCGAGATCAGATGAGTCAATATTAGAACGTAAACATCAATAATGACACGATCATGCGTTACACAAACCTCGCTCTTCAATATGTTTCAGAATCACATATATAGCAGCATCATGGGAATCTCCGTGGCCTCGCGCTAAGATTCCCGGCAAAGAGAGACACAAGTGAGACGTATGGTGGAGGTATCTCAATTGCTCGGAGTAAACTCCCGGAGGATATTCATTGGTTGACAGTTCGGAGTATGACTGCCTTCCCGATACGCTGTCGAGCATGCTTTCTGCAGTAATTCTGTGCAGTTCAAATCACGGAAGTGGGCTCGAAAGATCCGGTTGGTGTTGGTGTCTATCCATTTTGTGTTGAGCATGGGCTTGGTGTTAAGCTCCATGCGTTTTACATACAGTCAAACCTTGTTGTATCGGAACTCGTTATATCGGAAGCCTCTGCATATCGGAATGAACCTTGGATCCGCCGAGCTTTAGGTAGCTATAATGGACCTCGTTATATCGGAAACCTCTATATATCGGAAGGTTGGTTTGGCACCGAGCGTTCCGATATAACCAGGTTTGACTGTACTAAATTTTACAATACAGTGCACATTAGCTCACAAAGAACAATGCAGAGCATCATTGAGACAATTGTAAGGTACATATGTTTAAACATAACAAAATATCTGACAAACGACAGATAAGCTACGGACTCAATGTTTGCATAATACTTCCAGCCCGCTGAGTTGCACCCAGTTGGCTAACCCCGAAGCGAAGCCCCGTAGCGAGCCCCCTATGAGCCGAGCAAAATTCACAAACTAGGTTTGTGCACGGACCATGCTGAAACAATGACAAAAATTCTCCCCTGACAAACAACGCCCATCGATGGATCTACAGACGTTAGGGGCCAGTGTGGCAGCAAGTATATCCGCAAGAGTTGCATGCTTTCCTCTAGATACTATCGCAATCCAACACGCATCATCAACACGTCGACCAATTTTCTCTGTCCCACTACACACCTATTATCGTGGTATTGGAGCCAGTATTCTAATTACGACCCCTGCTACCACCGTCTACTACTGCGCATATCGCGCCTCCAAGGATGCGTTCATCAAACGCTTGGGAGACAATACATACAGCTATATCCTCGCTGGTATCACGGCGGAGTTAGCTTCATCGCTCTTATGGACGCCCTTAGAAGTCATTAAGGCTAGGCTACAAATTAGCCGAAGTAGTCAGGAGGGAAGATTGTTGTATCAACTAAGAGACATCAGCAACAAAGAGGGAATTAGAGGGTTTTACCGAGGCTATGGAATGGGCTTGGCAATCTACATTCCTTTTAATTCAATTTTCTGGGCTGTCTACGAGAACACGAAGAAGCAGTTACCAGACGGCTGGACCTATTCGGCAAAGATCGCTTTCAGTACTGCCGCATCTATTGCCACCGCCCAAGGTGTTATGTACCCATTTGATTTGGTCAAGACGAGATACCAGGTGGCTACGAGTGAGACGGTTACAGAAATGACTGGGATCACGGGACGATTATCGGATCGTGGAGGGGTTCGACAAATTGTCAAGAACGTCATGCTTGAGAGTGGAAGGATGGGATTCTACGCAGGGCTAGCGCCACGATTGGCGTGTTCAGTCCCCAGTTCGATCATTACGATGAGTGTTATAGAGTACTTGAAGCCTGATCGTCCGGCAGAGGAGTAACTTGAGGGAAACTGGACATAGAGGCTATATGGACATTTCGCAAGGACATAGTGCTGGCTTTTAGATTGTTTATAGAGCTATAGAGTGTACTATTACGACATACATCTAGAGTATCTGAGTGCGGAACTCGGATAGATGAGGCGTTAGGGCTAAGACTAATACGATATAATCTTTATTGGAAGTGACTATCCTGTTCGAGCAATCTGATCAGCAACGTGATATTCCAATTATACAGTTGTAAAGTGGGGATGTTGTCACTGTAATAAAGCAGACAATTGAAGAGTAACTCGAAACAATACCTTATGTGGTTGCTGAGGTGGTTTTATGGAAAAGAATGATGACATTACGACTTTCACTGGCTTTGCGTTAATATTATCTACCGTCCATTCGTTTTGCGTTGCAAAACCAAAAGGGATACAGTGGTATAAGTCTTACCTCATAATTTTAAAATAATATGATAGCAAATTGATGCGCAAAGAGTTTGTAATATCAGACACGTCACTAATTACTATGCAATTTGACAATCTCCATTCCTGCTCGTGATGTTATAAAATGAAACGCGAGTCAGAGGATATGTGTCACTCCATGATGTCCATTAAACCAATAATATACGTTTATTATAGCATCTAAACCTAACATATCTTGCAGCTTAAATGCTATTCGAATTTTATGGACAGCAGAGAGAGGTGTTCTATGCCCTCGTCTCTCGTTCATCCTCTATATCATGCGACACGAGAAACACTAAATAAGGTACTTCGGGTAGCTGAATATAGAAGAACCTATCGGAAAGTCATTATTATTGGATGCCTTATGCTCACTAGCTACAAGCTCCTTTGCAGCAGAACTGTTCAGAAATTCGGCAAATCATAATCTCCCAATGGTCGTCCCATTCATTCCACATCCAGCTTGTACACAGTGGGACACCGTATGCACATACTTGATCTTTCCTCCCTCTACTCTAAATAAATGGCTATCAGGCATAGGCGCTTGACCTTGCGAGCGATCTAAGCCTGGAAAGCCGAGGAAGATGTCCACCGTCCCTGCTTCCTCGTCAATAATATAGCGTCTGTTTGTGACCACAATAGTGGATGGCCAAACCATTACGCAGTCATCTCCTGTTAGTGTTCCTCTGACTATAATCCCTCCTTCGATGCGGGTACATGGGGGACCCCATGGCACCACGACACTGGTGTTATTAAATCGGTTGAAGTATGCATCCCCAGCTGCTTGTATAACCGCTCTGATCTCCCGCTTGTCCGCAGGTATTGGATCCCAATTCTCTTGAGCAACGTAGCTGAGGTAGCTTGTCGCATTAAATGCCCAGTCGCCGGTAGTCGTCACAATGGACTCCATAGTCGTGACCTTGTCGTCCGTGAAGAGCATGCGAGTTGCGACCACATAAGGTTTCGCGGGGTCGGTGACGATGATTTCTGTGAAAGTCCCGCAGATGGTGGTGTCAAGGATACTGCGGCTGTGATCTATCTTCAATGGTTTGGACAGAATGCCAGTTGTAAGACTTGCTTGCTTTTCATTTTCGGTGTAGTTGACGTTGTTGGTAAATGTGGAGAAATCAGCTGCTTGGCCACTACTTTGGGCCGCGACATATGCATCGGCTGCACTTTTTATTATTGCTCGTGTGCATTGGGCATGTGATATAGTGACGATGCCTAAGAATGCTATGAAAGTTGATATGAACATCTTGAGAACTTCTCTGAATCATGAACCTCGTGCCAATTTTGATGATGTTTGATATAGTTATGTCAAACTGAAGTGAGTTTCTCTTATTGAAGGAGGTATTTAAGGAGTAAGCGTGCGTTAACTGCCGACTTCAGCACATGCAAGTTGAGAATTCAATTTCACCGTTAAAGAGCTAGATTTTCCGGCCGACATCCAGATTGAAGATGTACGTATATTTATAAAGCTGCAGCTTCGTACCAAAGCATTTCGGCATCTCTATATACTTCTGCTGTGGATGAGCGAGGCCCTGCCATGAGTTCCAGTGGTAATGACGGTCGTGGAAGTAAACAGGTGCTGCCAAAATATGAGGCCGATTAGCAAATCAAAGACTTCAGCTAGAGGTTGATGGTGGCACCCTGTAGAACTCGTCATTGACATCAGATACAATTTCTTTCAATACGTATAAATTGATTTCAGTGTCTTAATGGGGAATTTTAACTATCAATAATTAAGTGGCAAAGTTTAGCCTATGTTCAATTCAGCCACTGCTTTGAGCCTCATCAAGCACTTCGTCATTAAGTAGAAGGAGCTCGGCAGTTCATAAAATTTTCAGGGTCACTGTCTCAAGTAGATTGAGTCAATCCTGAAACTTGAGCTAGAATGAGTCAGCTATGCCTCTCTAATTCTTCCCAATTAATGTGCCGCTGATAAATCATCGAAGTCGTAAAATATGAGCTTCTCCCGCCACAGCTCTAATTACTTCACATGTATGTACGTATTCCCCGAACCAGTTCAGCATAAAGCAGACCTATATATAATAGACCATGCTGCTGATAATTTGCTTTACGCTGAGAAAAATATGACTTTATTTAATTCAACGATACGGATGTTTGAAAATCAGTCAATTTAACTAAGAACCGTACGTCTATACCACCCTATACTCCTCACTTCTCGTAATTGCTTCTCTTGATATAATGTCCTCCTTAACTCATACCTAGAAATACTTGCTATATCTCATCTCGTTTCTATGGTCGTAAAAGCCTTAAGTAAGGCATCCACAGCGTGCTACCACAGAGGGTTCTTCAAAGGATGATTTCTTAAAATCAAGCTCTATATACTCTGGCAGTCTATGATGAATCGTGGCTATTTTTGAAAGCGGGTAACTACTATAATCTTAGTAGAGTTTAAACATTGCGAAACCATATTTGATCATCCTCTGCAAAATGCTCATAACTATTGCAACAAGCTCTTCAGATTAGGGCATGTAGGTCATTCAGTTTGGTAAAGCTTGTACGTGAGAAACTACAGCTAGCATCATTGATTCATGCCCGAAGAACTTCTAGAAAGGCTGGCTCTCCCACGGAATGGAAGAGAAATGAGAAATGCGCATCTTGCCTGAAAAGTAGTCGGAAATTTGCAGGTCTGTAGCGACTTATTTTTACAGAGCCATATACGAAATGATATCCTTTAAATGAAAAGAAAATTCATTGAAGGAGGAGTCGGCATACGTGGGATGATCGAGATCTTTTTAACGGCCAAGAAGGTTGGATACCATTCATATTATTTAGGGTTAGTTAAGTATTCCATCCCTAATATAAAGAGACACTACTATATTATAGCACAAACGAAACGGCTGATCTAAAGTGTATACGTATACTAAAGTTTCAGCAATCTCAAATCTAAAACGAATAGTTTATTTGGTAATCAATGAATACTAGATATGCTTTCTGCTAGAGTCTCAATACTCTATTATTCAGCGACACCAAACGCCTCACTTCAATGGCTATCGGCTATAGAAAGACTATTTTCCTTGTTGATTAACAAGCAGGTTGGTGTGAGTACCAACTGGAGCTTCTGCTACCATATAAATACAGCTGAAGCATAAAGGCATCTGGAAACTTTTTGACCATATCCATTCCCCAATTGTGGTATATATCTCGCAGTCCCACCATATATAGAGCTGCTAATCAAAGGCTTTTCGTACATCGATATCTCAAAGATTAGTGAGTCACGACCGTACTGGGCGGCTATTTCGATGGTGTTTAGTTTGTTGGGGAGTGGTCTGCAGCCACATAGTGAGGCTTTCTATATCGAGTAGCAACTAGTCGATGTGCTGAAGGAGTTGAGTCAGTTTTGATCCATTATGTACTATGGATTTGATTGCATGTCAAGAGTGGACTCAACCTCTAGATAGATGTCAAACGACAGGTTCTGAAAGAGATCAAGTATCTTGTAGCTATCCAATTTGACTTCGGCTATTTTAGGTGTTCGCACTTGAACATGCAAATATTTGGAGGGATGGAGGAAACGTGCTTGGTAAAATGAAACCTCCAAATCAATTTCTCGCTGAAATTATTCTTAAGGAAAAAACTGCAGTACATCTAGACTAGGCTCTGCAACATGAATCTGCGCTCCGAGTTATCCAGTCTCAGTCCTTGCATTGTAGCTGGTCAGCAAGCGTAACCCACCGTGATTATGGGCTCACCAACTGTCTTACTATAACCACCCGCAGCTCCAAAAAGCTCTCTACGAATTCCTCGGAGTTCACAATCCTGGGAACCCAGGATTTGTCACCCTCATCCTGTGTCTTCAGCTGTTCCCCACATGTCATACCAGAAACTGTTCTCTCGCGTAGGTCGACATGCCTCCGACCCCCATGGTTGTCTATTTGGATGTTAATAACTGAACCATCGTTGTTATAGATAATTCCATAACATTATAATGGGATGCTCATCTCAGAGCAATAGCAAGGATTCTCCTTTTGATCATGCGTGTAGTATTATTCTTGTTGATACTGGCCTGATTTGCTCACATCCATACGTGAAGCACCCCCGCAGGCGATATATCTAAATGTTTTATCTCGAATTGTCTTTGGCAAGGTCATTAATAGTGGGATCAAACTGCAAGTAATTAGTGCTATATGATCAGAAACTGAATTAAGGAGTATATCTGGGTAACAGTAAACCATCGAGTAGGATGTCAGGATCGAAGGACTACTTTTGTCGAAGGTTAAATCCTTCATGAGGCGAATACAGGAACTAATATTACAGGCGCTTTCTGAAGCGTAAGCTGTCGGTAACGTCTTGTAGGATTCGAATCTTCGGAAGCAATAGTAGAGAACACCTCATGCTGGCCTGGTGTGTACAGGTTGTTGATTGAGATTCGAGTTAATTAGTGAGGAGTTATGGAATGTTAGTGATGTCCACTTATATGAAGCAGGCTTTGAGCGTGCGATCTAGACCTGGACTTTGGGGGGAGGGGGGTTCCCCCAATTATAACTGAGTATTTATTTGCTTTTTCTAGCCCTATCTGCTCTGTGCCAGTGCTATTCAAAGAGAAGATTGTCATCCACACATGATGTTTAGTAATTTATGCAAACTAGTGTTAATAATGGCTTTTTAGAATAGGATATGTTCTACCCGTAACAAGACAAAAATAAGCAATTCTCTTTGCAGTGAATCTCGATTTTCCTGCGGGAATTGAGACCCTTATTCTTCAAGTTCGTTTCAGTACTGTCTTAGACCGCTCTCATTTGCATTAAATGAGTCCGCTACATATCTTCTTCATTTCCTAAGCAACACAGCCACTTCAAACAACGCCACCAAAACACGCATTTCAGACGTATCCCTTATAGAAGTCTTTTCGCAAGAACTAAATACGATTGGTTTTATCATGGCTTCACTCGAAATTGCAGAGATCATGATTGGTGTTGTCTCTGGCACGTATTTTCAGAAAGCTGCCACAACCTTAATACTGACTTTAAACAATACAGAAGCCCCAGCTAGGTTCACTATCTTCACTAACCTTCCTACTGAGCTCCAGCTAAAGATTTGGGACAAAGCTCTCCCTTTACGCTGTGACAAGGATGGAAACCTAAAGGGTCGGTTGAACTCCTTGGAGCTCGCAAAGGTCCTTGATGAGCACACACCACGCTACTTCTGGATGAACTTGTTCTGGGTCCACCGTAGCAGCGAAATGTAAGTTTCACATCAATCAACAAGCCACTCTGAATCTGCTTCATGCTAGCCTTGCTTTAGTCCATCATCAGAGCAGGTTTTTGAAACGAGTGTCGCAAGAGCTTGCGTCCAAAGCAGAGACGTTTATCTCGATACCTTCAAGCACCAACTCCAAGTCAATCGAAAAGGCGTCCTTCATTTCAACGACAAGGATATTGTCCTATTTGAAAATGCAATAAATAACCGGGCTTCAATTCTGTTTCACACCAGCACTAGTTTGGATGTCCCCTCTCTTGTGTCCACTCACTTCCGACCCTGCTTTGTATCTTTCAAGAAAGTTGCGATTCCAGTTCCCGAGAACATGGAGCTACCAGGTCTCCATGGATCCGCTGGGCGTCATTTGATAGTTTGCTTTACAAGCCTTGAACAGCTTTTGCTGGTCTTCTTGTATGAAGATGAGGGCAGGGAGGAGGCTGTGAAGAAGGCGATTGTGCGTCTATTGGCAAAAATCAAGCGCGACAAGCCAGATTACAACGTTCCAAAGGTCAAATCATGCCATAGGGGTGACCTGGACTGAATAGAAATACCCATAACTTTGACGGGGAGATGCAACAGTTTTACGGGATTATACTATGGGATAGTGGGATATATCGGGGGTTAGACGTACCCTGGCGCATGATACTTGGAGGAAGGGTGTTGTCATCGGTACCTCAAATGATGAAGATCCCTTCTTTCAAAATCTTCTTTAAGTGACTCCAAATTTTTGCATTCGATACTTCTAACCTCATAATAGCTGGTAAATGTGGCTTTCCTAGCCATATAACCCTATTATTAGGACGGGAAGATGTGGTCTTCTAGTCTGCGCATGCCAGGGACACCTCGAGTGAAAGCCGAATCTATGCTTATGGTGAGGAAGGCCGCCTATATGAATTTGTGTGCTCACAGAGAAAGTACGAGAATTTCCCATAAATTAATAAGGACTACTATATATTTCAAGAGATTTCTTCTGTCTAAGCCCCTTACGGTAAGAGCCGCATCACTACAGATGACATCATGTGATGCTTAAATCACATGATAAAAAGGAGGGGTTACAACGCTAAACTGTTTCCGGTGGTATCTGATCTGAGACAATCTTTTGAGCCCCGCGATAGAAAAGGCGGTGGCAGAATATTTTTCCCAAAAAAAAGTTCCACAATGAAGAAAAAGGCAATTTTGTGGACTTGAAAGATCTCAATCGGAGCATTCCGCTATCTGGGAATTTTCAACTTTAGGGGCATAGAGAGGGAAAATTCTAAAGAATCAATGGCAATATTTTTTAGAGTCATAAAGCTCGTGGCCATGACTCGACAAGACGCTAAGCGCTGCGTCATTGCTGGAAAGATGGCCTGGCTGGCTAGGTCAGGGTTCTTCAGGCTTGTGGTACTTTTGATCCTCAGCCTCATTTTAGGATTCATATTAGGAGAATGAGTCGTGGCCGAATGTCATTATTTACCAATAATAGATATAGGTGTAACGGTAGATATACGTTTTAAAATATTACTTCTATTGAGGGGATAGGCAAACACATGGGGAGTTGTGTGAGCAGTAACAGCAAGCCGAACAGGTCGTCCAAGCTTTCATCTTTTCTGACACCTTTTTCCTCATGTGCCATACCGTTTCTGCCGTTTTGTTTGGGAGGGGGAAAAAGCAGAAACACTGGATGTCTGCCTGCATGGTGAGTAAGATTACCTTGGATGAGAGATAACGCTTCACCCCTCCATCATGAACATGGAATCTCCTCTGAGCATGCCCATCTTCATCCATATCATATAGATTCTTCAATTCATCCAAAATTAAACCAGGTGCTGTAACAGTTGTCCCTTACGTTGTAGCGGTGAAAGCTATGACGGCGAATCATGGGCGTTTGTCAACCGTTTAGAGATGTCCCCTAGCGCGGTCAGGGTCTTGGCTCAAAATTTATATCTGACTACTCCACCCCGACAACCTTTTTCCCTCCCCTCAACCAACACCACCATTCCAAAAAAGACAACGAAGTCGCACTATCCACCGCATATAGCATACATAAAATATCTACACCTTCGTCGACATCATGCCACAGGCAATCGCTGCGCTGTGAATCCCCACTGCGGGCATGCTCGTCCGAGCATGTTCGCAGTCCTTCAGCCAACGAGACTTTCAATCAATCATCGACATCGACGAAGATCCAGACTCTTATTGTCTAAGCCGCCCGGCATACAATCAGGGCCTGCTATTCACATTACAACACTGATCGAGTTGCGCTCTTCGCAGAAGTACGAGGGCTAGGCTCCATCCGAGGGAACTTACGCAGACTATTCCTGACAGTTTCTCGCGGACTCTACTAGATCCCGTTCAACTTGGACGAGAGTATAAACCTCCATTACAACAAATTTAGGCGTTGAAACTACACCTCCATCATTGCCCTTGCACGAGCACACATTCACCGCCATTTAAGGCAACCTATCCTATTTATCTGCATATCGTAGATGGGAAGATGTCTCGAAACCTGCAATATAAATCAAGGTCGCGGCCTGTGAAGGTTGCGGCGAAGAAATCTGCAAAGAAATCCGCAAAGAAAACTAAGTAAGCGCTTAATATTTGGTGGAATGCTACATATCCACAGCTCCACTTCATACGGCGTGGCTAAGGCTAATTAACTTTAACCCAGGACATCAAATTACAGTTCCTCTGACGACGATTACGCAGGGGTCGATTTAGTAACTGATGAAGAAGACGATACAGATGTAGATGCGGTCGAGGAGCAGATCATTATCGCCAGCGCAAGTGAGCAAGACGACGATGATGATGCTGATGACGATTCAGCGTCTACTCCTCGGCCGATACAAGAAGATGAGGAAGAGTCGAGCTGGGAGGGTTTCGACGACGAATCTCAGCCTGTACTCGGAGATGATCTAGACTTTTTTGGTCAACAGGTGGAAGATATCACAAACCCTGGCTTTGATTCCGCATGGCGCGCCGCAAGTCAAGTATCTGATGATGGGCACGAGAAACGAGTTCGCTTTGCCAATTTTGATAGTGGTGACGAAGATGAAGATGACGATAGCGATGTTGGTGTATGGCCAGATATTTTTGTACCACAGAACGACCTGGCCCCTGACTTTCGACGAGCCATTGAACGAGACGATGATCAGGCTAGCGTAGACAGCTTCTGGGATTCTGCTCCCATGCCTGTGGATGGCAACAACTCCGACAGCCAGGGTAATGAATCCTCAGAAAGCGGTTCCAGTGGTTATGATTGTAAGGTGCTTCTTAGAGAGGGACTTGACAGCGCTAACATGTTCGAACAGCCGATGACGGTGAGACGACTGAAGAAGATGAGATACCCCTTGGCAAACGAGTCGTCAATACGAAGTCAGTTCTTCGTCGTCCATCGACAGACTCATCATCTGCAGAAGAAGTCGCTCGTACACCATTGCGACCCTTGCGCAAGCCGACCCTCGGTATTTGGAGACCAACCCCAGGTCGTCCATTCGTTGTTATGAATGCCGAAAAGAGAATTCTTGGTGTCTATGGAAACACTCCTCGAGCTCGTAGACATACATTTGAGGATTCAAGACCTCACACTGGGATCTCGACTATCTTTGAGAACCAATCACTTACAGATATGTCACCTATGCTAAGTAATTCTGCTAATCTTATGATGAGCGCTACCTATGGTCAACCAGATCACTTCAACGGAAATGTGCTCGGTCCACCAGAGGCCTTCTTTCCTTGGACATCCATTGACTCCAATGGCAATATCAGTCAGGATTCCCTGTCATCTTATGATGATGACGATCCAGAAGATGACATGATTTGGAACGTGGACGATTTTATTCAATATGGGGATGTTTCATCTGATGAAGAACTGCCAGCGGATGATCAAGGAGAAACTAGTTCTACAGTTGGTGATGACAGCATGAGCACTCCTCGTCCCGTAACAGCTACTAGTGAAGAGCATCATCCTAGATTGTTCGAACGCCCTGGGCTGGTTGGCGCCTTCCGAAGCAACCAGCATCGTCATCGGGTCATGAGCAGAACCAACGCTACACAAGACTCACTCCTGTTCTCAAGCGCAATCAATAGCACTGCTCTTCGTGGCATTAAGGAAGGTCGAATTTCTGCTGCTACCGCTACGCCTACAACACCCGCAACACCTAAGCCCAAGAAGGCACCACGATTCGTCGATCTCTCAAGTCCGGCTGCCGTACAAGGGAATAAGAGAAAGTTCAGCGGAGAGACGCAAGGACACAAGAGAAGCAGAAGCATGAACTAGATCTTATTCTTGGACTTATTCGGCTGTGCCTTTAGGGTTATGGCCATCACACATATTTGTGACGGAGGATAATACCCAACCAACCAATACGCACGAGGATGGCATGTCTCTCGAGATATCCCTGGCCTCTGCTTGCTCAGCGCAACTACACTTTTTTTTTTCTTTTTTTCTTTACATTTCTTCTTATACAAACCAGTTGTTTCCGGTACCAGACAAAAGTTGTCGCATTTTGACACCCAAAGCGATAGATACCACTGCTTGCATAGCATAGCGTTTGCTTCACGGTTGTAGGGTATGTGGATTATCGGGCATGATTTGGTTGGATGTGCCTTCAGGCATTCTTTTCAGGCAGGCTCTGTTGGATGATCGAGCGAAGAAGCTAGAGCATGCTAGATGAAAGGGAGGATGGACTGAGGACGGCCGAAAGCATGCACGATTGATATGCGTAGAATGGGAGTTTGGAGGAAATTCGTATCTTATTATTGATGCTTATGGTGATTGTACGTTTAGTTGTTAGTGTTAAAATGAAAAAGTCGCATAATTTAGAGGTTGGAAGTGGAAGTGACTATTGTGTAGTGCCTGATTCCTGCTCGTGGGCAGTAAGATCCGTAAGTTAAGGTTTTTGTATCAGAGGTGACGCCAGACCGCTTAAGAGTTAGATTTATCCCTCAATTATCTCCGAGCATCAACCACGTTACGTGTTCCAGTCTCGGCACCAGCAATGGGGCACTAAGACACACCTCGACCTCCCGTCACACATAACTTGATCAAGCTGCAAGAAACTCTGTCTTCCGATAATTCATCGCCTGTGTTACGTGGTCGCGTCTCGGCGCACATGCACTCCTCACAATATCATCACGTCAACCCCAATATTTTACCCCTACGCTCCTTTGCTTCGCGGTGCCGAATCGTTGTACCGGGCCAAGGTAAAAGAGTATCACAGCACAGCACCGCAGCAAGTGTTACCCAATTATTTTTTCGTTTGTCAGGGTTTACTGTACATGACGTCAGCAGCCCTGTATGGTGCGATAAGGGATGTACGGATTCGCAATCATTGGACGATCATGGCGATGAAGTAGGGGAAGAGGGGACGGTTTCGGCTACTGTAACAAATATGTCCAGCTGTTGTATACAGAAGAAGCCCGACGGGATATGTGCGTCTACAGCGAAAAAAAAAAAAAAAAAAAAAAAAAAAAAAATTATTCTTTAAGATTGCAACAACCACAACTTCCTACAAACTTATGACAATATCATGATTTTCACACAGAGGAAGGTGCTCGGGATTTGCAATTCTTGAATATTTGAGTCTTGCTATTTCCATCGATTATGATAGCCGCCATGCAAGGCTCACAAAGTGTTAGGCGCTCTGACAAGCCATTTTAACACAATGAATAACGGTTGTTGAACCCCCCGCGCCTCACCTCCCGGGTATGTAGCGTCCCGTATTGGGGCTGTGCTACGCTTTTTAAGCAACCAGGGTCACTGATCGCCTAACTGGCACTCTCCGTTCTTGGTGTCCCCATAATCTACTGATTTCTGCTGTGTAAGTAACATGTTGGTTATTGCCTCGGGCTTTGTAAGGATTATTAAAAATATATTACTTGAAGCTGATGCTCCAAGACCGCAATCGGCGCTGTCTGCCAATGTTGCCTTTCCTTGAATATGCTTGGTTATTGGATGATGAGAGAAATGTTACGAGGTCGCAATCATGACATCTGAATTAGTAATTTCGAGCTGTTCGAGCTGAATTGGAATTTTGCTCTATCCGTTGAACTAGTTTTTTATTCTTCAACCAATCCGCATCGACAGTGTACGAGACTGTTCCATACTTTTGGGTTTAGCGGGATCTGGGGTAGAGGCTAACAGCTTGACCTTGTTGTGGAAGCTGCCAAGTAGGCCTTTTTTTATTTAAGTTTATAAAAGTTTCAAGTCTCCCCAGGCACCTCATATCCGAACACGAGAAAATACGGTATTTGACTGATTAGCAAAAACTAAAAGAGGAGGGGGGAAGAAAAAGAAATAAACAATTGAAGAAGAACATAGAATATGGAATCATCCGGATCCGGACAAACGCCCTACGGACTCAAAGGACATGATATGGTCTCACCCGGAACGCCAACAGCGCCAAGGTTTCCCGTCCGGGACAAAGGCGGGCCAGATCTCCATCTCTTCATCGCCCTCTTCATCCCAATCAGTGTCTTGCATTACCAGCTGCTGACCCTTGATTGGCCCGCCTGTGGTGGCTGAGCGGATGTTCAGGGTTCGATAATCAAGCCCGAGCTTCTTGGGAGTTACGCGTTGGTGCAAGGGGCCGAGGAGCTATTCAAACAAAGAAGGGATGAGAGTTTGACTTGGCGAGATGAGCTAGGTCGTCATGTAGCCTTCTTAAAGGCTATCATTTCCCCCCGCAGCACGTCCTGAAGTCGATGTGTATATCTTGTACGACTAGAAAATATGAGGTTATTACAGAGTCTATCAGCCGCGGTGTCGGTGCTTGGTAAGTTCTATCTATCCATTTCGTGAAAAAAGAAGAAGAAAAAAATAAGAGCTGATAAGCGCAGCACCATTTGCGAATGCAATTGTCACATATACCCCGTCCGACACCTCAAATGCCCCTTCCTTCAGTGTTGGGATTCCTTCCTCGTCCTCAATTTCTTCGTCGAGCACAGGATCACTGTATTTCAGTATCACTGCGCCGGGGACCTACCAATGGGTCGGCCTAGGCATTGGGGAGCAAATGAGAGGCGCAACCATATTTGTTATCTATACGGATGGAAACGGGAATGTGACGATTAGTGGACGGCAGGGGACAGGAAACGTGCAGCCAAGTCAGAGTCAGACCATCCAGAGCGGGTTGACGTTGCTGGAGGGGAGTGGAGTTGGTAGCGATGGAGCATTGACTGCATATGTCAAGTGTAAGTTTGCTTCCTTGTTACAAGAAAGGGGCTAATCAAAACAGGCACGAGTTGTACATTGAACGGAGATAAAAGTGCAACAGACAGCAATTGGATTGCAGCGTGGAGACAGGGAAGTGCACTGGATAGCACGAGCGCTTCACAGTCGATCTCGCAGCACAACACCCACAAGCAGTTCACCTTCGATCTCAGCAGCGCCTCAATCTCTTCAGATTCAAATCCTTTCATTTCCTCTGCGACTTCACCCTCCAGCAGCGCATCCGGAACACAGTCTGGCTCTTCGCCCACGGGTACTGGCACCACTAGCGGAAGCACGTCTGGGGGTACGGCTAATAATTCAGGATCCCAAGAGACGGTCTCAAGTAGTCAGCAGACGACAGAGGATTATAAGAAAGCCCACGGTATCGTCATGGGCGTCACAGTCGTGCTACTTTTCCCTATTGGAGCACTGTTCATGCGGGTGGCTGGACGTCCGTGGGTACATGCTGCACTGCAAATATTCTCGCTCATAGGACTCATTGTTGGATTTGGACTTGGTGTTAAGCTTGGTGATCTCACTGGTCTGGTACGCTCCCCTCTACTCTCTCCAATCGTAATCAGGATCTAACAGAAGCAGTTGTATAAAGATAGAGGCAGGACCCATACCATCTTCGGCACCGTTATTCTGGCGCTCTTCCTTATCCAACCCGTCCTTGGTGTTCTACACCATAACTATTACAAGTCTCACCAATCCCGCGGCGTTATTTCTCATATCCACATTTGGTTCGGACGTATGGTCATAGCTCTCGCCATCATCAATGGCGGACTTGGCTTGAAGCTCGCGGCGAACACTGATGGCGGAAAGATTGCCTATGGGGTTGTTGCCGGCGTTGTCGCGCTCGTGTATATAGTCCTCGTGTGGCGATTCAAGAAAAGCAGCGGAAATAATGCAGGGGGATTCAGGGTTTGGGCGGACAGCGGGAAAAGGGAGCGAGTGCGGGCGAGAGAGCAGGTAGTAGGAGCGGAAGTATCGAGATGAGCTGATCGTCGCTGGGCTTCCGAGGTTTCATGGGCGGCGATGTTGGATCTTCGGGTATATAAGATTGGTGTTTAGAATGATTTTATGACGATAAATGAGCACAAAGTAATGAAACCGGGTTTACTTCTGTAACAATTCTCTCTAAGTGAGAAGTAGACGGCCGATTGTTGACACGGTTATCATTTTATTGCTTTATTGTATGCTCGCCAATAAAATTTTAGCTTCATTTTAATATTGTTAAACGAAACTTGAAAGGCGGTTTAGTTATTAAATTTTGTTTTTAGAACGCAATATTCTACTGTAACAAAAAGAAAGAAATCGTCTACGTCGCGGATGTCACATTGTCACGATTGTTGCATTGACCCACACGTAATATATCCGATATATGCTCTTCCTGTTAGAAATAGGATCTATAGGCTAAATGATCGATTAGGGGAGCTGCGAGAGCATCACAACAATAGAATGCGGGCATGTTAGGAGCGTTACGGTTTTCGTATCCTCTACGGTTATCGGCCGTAATATATGGGTAAGATATTTTCAAGCTAAGCCGATTCCTGACAATTCCTATCTCGGATTGAATAGCACGTGACTTGGCTCTGTTTCCAAGGGCAGATTCTCTCGAGCTCTACCTTTTTTTTTCTGGTTTAGTATTCTTGTAGTTGAACCTTACCGGCAGCTTTCAAAACGCAAGTATTTGGCCCCGTGACAGCTACATCCAAATTGCGCCGCTGCATGGAAAATATTTGGCAGGTCTCCTAACCGAATTTAAACAGCTTGGTCAATAACGTCTGATTTGGCGTATCCATGATGGCAGGTTGGAGCGGAGATGATTATGGATGTGGGGTTTGTCACCGGATCTCGGTTTCCCCATCAATTTATGTGATCATCTGGGACTATTACCACAATCTGGTCTATACCGAAACCTGGTCTATACCAAGGCTGAGATGCTCGCGGCCGAAGGCGAAAACGGACGCGCGAAGCTACCACAGGGACGTGCCTTTATTCAGGCGGCGGTCTTTGCGGTAAAAGTTATTGCCCTCTCTCGAGCTACGGGGGGGCAGGTGGTTCTGTCAAGAGTGTGGGTGGAGTTTGAACTTCTATCCGTACTTTGATGGCCGACTGCAGTCATCAAGTTTGTATGAGCTGTGCTCCCGCTTAAACAGCTCTAGTACAATACTCATTATACATTCTTTACTCTTCTGTGGCCTGTACGCATCTGACGCTCGAGTGTAGTAATTGCATATCGAGAAGAACATCAGGGCTTGTTCCTTGTTGTCTTGGAAGGGATTTGCTTCTGCCTAGTGTGTCTGGCCTGGCCATGAAGAGACTATATTGGACATGGCTAGTCTTTAAAACCGGCGATAGAGGTCTGCATGTTGATGCTCTGTTCTGCTGAATATGGTGTGATTTCGAGGTAAACGCATTGTAACCGCATGGGGTATTCCCTCGCATGTCGTGGGTCTAGTCCTCGTTTCTCTTTCTTTCGATTTCGCTACCCACCATCTTTTAGTTTTCAATTCCGGCTCCTAGGTCCAGTGGCCCTGCTTCAAGGTATTTTGAATCTGTAGACTATGTTAAAATTTCACGGCTTTGTGAAGCAAGCGCATGTGATATTACAGCTCCTGGCAAAAGAGCGCCGTGCAGACCACGGAGGGCAGATTTGAACTCGTCTCATGATTCGCTCTTTTCAAAACCTTCTTGCATGAGTAGTACCTACATACATCAGGAGCACAGGTCAACCCCCAGTGATGTTTTTAGCTCGTTAGAATGTCTATATCAATTGAGGGCCTTTATCGCAATTATAGGTGTTTTCGTTAGTTTACCTCTCTCCCTGCTTACTCTCTAGAAAATTCCAGACGCAGGAAACACCATACTAGAAACCGTGGTAAGACAACCTTTTTTTTTTTGAAAGGGGAGAGAAGAGTTGGATAAATATAGCAAAATAATATCACGTGACATTCTGCACCTATGGGGTAAACCTATTATAATTAATGCAAGTCCATTGTGCAGCTCACAGTAACATCCAACGTAATCCATTTAGGAAGGCATTGGATCTCTTTAAAAGATGACACCAAAGTCCAGAAGTCTCGCAATGATCGTACTTCTGTGGCAGCAAGCCGTCTCTTGCTTTTGGTGCCACAAATGGCCAAGGATCGTAGCCTTGTATGAACTTGTCGCAAGTCCTATTGCCTGCCTAGCTCCTAGCCTCTTCCGATTTTACAAAGCGCAGCCAAAGTTCGAATACGAAGTTCTCGAAGACCCAACTTCATGCATTCGTCTACTCACCCTCTTGCCATCACCAAACTATAGAGACGTTGTTGTCTGCGAACTGATAGCGGTCCGTCTTGACGAGGCTCCGCCGTATGAAGCCTTGTCCTACCATTGGGGGGATGGCACTCACAACCAAGCATTGATCGTCAATGGTCGTCAAAAGCTTGTCACGAATTCCTTGCTTCAAGCTCTCAAAGATCTTCGACGGCCGTTCCGTCCCAGGATCTTGTGGGCTGATGGTCTTTGCATCAACCAAGGCGAAGATGCTGTGGAGGAAAGAAACATGCAGCTATTTCAGATGCAAATAGTGTTCTCTCAAGCATCAAGGGTTGTGGCACGACTGAGCGATGCAAATCTTGATTTCTGGCATATTCTAAGCTTGTTTGAGAAGATACAAACAGTCCAAAACCTCACACCCAAAGCGGCCGTGCAAGCGGCAGAGCGCGAGATAGCTTCCAAAATCGAAGCATTTTATTCCCCGATGGTGAAGTTCGCAAGACTACCGTGGTGGCGGCGAGTCTGGGTGTTTCAAGAAGTTATAGTCGCTAAGGAATTAACGCTCTTTTGTGGTGTTGCGGAACTGCCTTGGACATCACTTCGAAGGGCTGCCTTGCTATCTGCTCGAAGAGGTACCAACGAGCAGCACCTTTGGGCTATGCACATTGCGCGAATGACACATCTTCGAGAAGAACACAAATTACAAAAGCAATTATCCCTCATTGACCTTCTTAGCACTGTCAGAGGCACAAGATATGGAGTAACTAATCCGAAGGATCGCGTTCTAGCACTTCTCGGTTTGTGCAAGGAGAGGCAAGAGATAACCAGATGTTATCAGCCTGATTACAAACAGTCTCTTGAGGAAATATACTGCAAAGTTTCGCGACTAGCAATTCGTATCTCTAAAAGTACAAAGATATTATCCTACGCTAGTCCCAAAAGTAATCTACCATCTTGGACTCCTGACTGGCGCACTGGTTCCAGTCGTCAGGACTGGGATCGGCTACATAGCACGTTAGACTCTCTGACTGGCATTCTGTATAGAGCATCAGCTGGCTCAAGGTCTATCCTCTATGAGGGCAACACACCAACTAATGTTCTGAAACTCAAAGGGGTCTTGTTTGATACAGTGAAAAACTGCCACCGCCAAAGAGGGAGAAGTCTTTACACTGCTTGGAAGTACTTCCAAAACCAGCAGAGAAAATCACAAGTTACCAAGAGCCATGAGAGCTTCTTTTGCCAAGATGTACTCCTCCAGATGGAGGACTGTTGGATCACAGGCGCGATCAACCGTGACGCTTGGTATGAAAGGTGTGCTGGAGTACTACGCGATTCTTATGTGGAATCTGAAGATCAAGACCCGATGTTGACGATTTTGCTAGCATTGAAAGACCTATGGTTGGATGCAAATGGAATGCCCCAAAGAATGAATACACATGTTTTGTTGTCAATGAGAAATTATCTGTTAGAGCAAAGTCCCGGGGACGACGAATTCTGTGGTGAGCTTGAACGATATGCAGAACAGCTGCTTAAAAGTGGTACCGATGATATAAGATACGGAAGTAATAGATCTCCGGACGACAAATCTGCGGGAGATGCTGGTGCAGCACTAGCGAGAGACAAACTCCTAGATCTCTACGAGACCGCGGAACAGAGAATTGCAGAGCAGCTGATTGGATGTACAAGTAAAGGTTACTGGATGGCAAGCTCATGTTGGGAACTGGAGGCAGGGGATCGCATTTGCGTTTTCGCTGGCGGATCGGTGCCCTACGCTCTTCGTCGCAGGGATGACCATTACATACTCATGGGAGAAGTGTATGTGCATGGAATCATGGATGGAGAGGTCATGGAAGCAGTCGATCGACATGAGCACAAATTGGAGTGGATTGCGTTGAAATGACCAAGACTTTAGGGACAGAAAGAGAGCAGTCCTCGAGGAAGACAACATGCAGTACTGTAAGTCATTTGACTATCTCTAATTTTTCGCTGTGCTCTCTTGGACGATTTTACTATTTCAAGAACGCTCACCTCAACTACCAAATGAGCAATAATCTTTCCCTCATACGAAACCTCAACCCCCTGTGACATGGAAATATTTGATTTTGCGAGAGTCGTACGGCATCGCTGCTTTACAGTCTTTCATTAAACTAAAGCTATCCTCGGGTACTTTCTGCGGAGCCATCCGATCTTGACTATGTGGACATCATATTCCTTCCTTAGCGCTCCAGCAGCCCCAGGTAGAGCATTTCCCTCCTGATGAAGAATGGCTGCTCGGTTGACATTATCCAGATGGAAAGTACTGTGATGGAGAATATTCAAAGCCTCAAATGCCGTTAGGTCAATATCAACCTGCATGGATACTCCAACCACTGCTAACACTTAGGCTTCGTTCCGAGATATCTATGTCAAGTTAACCAGACGCTAAGAAAATCAATTCTCGATCACATCCTGGCTCTAGAGTGTAAAAGCAATGATAGCTATGTAAAAGATTCTCAACTCTGTTACGTTCTGCACCCTAAAGACTCCTAATTCTTCTAATTTGATAAATGACAATTCTTCAGATTAGGAGCCATCTCACAGATAGCCTTATATAACATATTTATTAAATACGTTTTAATTATCTTTAAGCCTGGCGTTGCTTTCTCTATACCACAAATTTTCGACACCATAGATAATGTTCTTATAACTAAAAGCTCAATTGCCGTGGGCAACAATATAATTTAATTAGTTTGGGCACGCGACTGCTGACTCATTTTCCTCCGCATACCAGAACAGCTACCTTGTGCTCGAGGCGCTGAAACTAGACCTTGTCCACAAGAAGTTCAGGTAGGCCAGTCGTTGCTTCGTACCCTTCGAGCCAGCTTCAAGTTGTCCAGTAGCTAAGAGAGTGAATGCATTTATACAGGGGTTGTAAGTGACCCAGTTCTTTATGGGCTTCTAGCTTATTTTGTGGTCAGATAGCCAAGTTCTGCACGCTCCGGCATGCAGCAATTAAGGACCTAGGATGCATGACATGGCTGCATTTGTGCATTGTATAACCTTCCGTCCTTGTGTTGCAATTTGAGAATTGTCAGTAGCTTGGTAATCTACATTAACTTACATGGGGCAATAGTGAGAATGCTGTACGGTATTGTTTGACTTTGCCGCCTTAATAGCTAGATAAAGGCATATATATACTTTTCTAAGGGAATGCATACTATCTATCCTACACACACTCGCCACTCCTATAGTCTTCACACCTATTGCTATGGTCTGGCCACTTGTGATGAAAATGGAAGAATCAAAAAGAAAGGTAATGAAATACATCCATATAGTCATATATCTTCAATGGGTATAATCCCACATCTCTCTAAACCAAGCCTTATCTCCTTCCTCCTCTTCCTCCTTGTTACCCGCATCCTTCTTCAATGCCTTTTTAGCCAGCAATTCCTCAGGCGTACCAACCTCGACCAGCTTCCCTTTGTCCATAACAAGAATAATATCAGCGTCTCGAATGCTGTCCAGACGGTGAGCAATCGTTAAAATAGTATGCTTGGCAAACTCATTCCTAATAATGCCTTGCATTAGCTCATCCGTTTTCGCATCTACGTTGCTTGTCGCTTCGTCCAATAGCAAGATCTTTGATCGATCTTTCAAGAGTAAGGCACGGGCTAGGCTAAAGAGTTGGAATTGGCCATGCGATAATGGGGAATCTTTGAGCAATGCTTCAAGAGGATGGAGTTCTTTTTTCGGCGTTAAGGTGCCGCCTGAAGTCTCCCCATTAGTTCGCATTGCTACTTCAGAGAGAGTGTGGGTACTGCTGCCGCTTGCGCTACTAGTATCTGTGCCACGAGATCTCAAAACGTCCCATAGCCGGACCTTTTCGAGCACTGCGATGATTTCCTCGTCTGGGATCGTGCTTGAAGGGTCAATGTTGAGCCGTATACTCTCGTTCAAAATAAATGTTTCCTGTGGGATTACAATTAGGCTTGTCCGAATCTTCTCCCGTGATAAGCTAGACAGGTTGAGAACATCAATTGTGATAGAACCTGATTGCAGCTCAATCAAGCGCAATATCGAGAGCATTAATGTAGATTTTCCACTAAACATAAAGGTTTAGTATTCCACAAAGGTGTGTTTAACGTGAAGGCTGGCTCATTACCTTCCAGTTCGACCACAAATTCCTACCTTCTGGCCAGGTAAGATCTTCACAGAGATATCTTTCAGGGCTGTCGTCTCAGAACTACACAAAGTTATTATTGTTTAATGACCAAAAAAATATACAAAAATATAAAAAAATCGTACTTATATGCTACATCAACATCCCGAAACTCAATAGCACCTTTGTCTGGCCATTTGGGTGGGGGTTCAATTATCTCATTTTCTTCATCTTCTGGGTATAGAGCCTGTTCTAGTGTCTTTATCCGCGAGATTGCTTCAAATGAAGTCTCAAGTTGTGTCCATGATTCTAAGAGGCGTTCGAGAGTATTAGAGATAGTAAGAATAACGTTTAGGGCAATGCCGATCTGTCCTCCAGTCGTAGAGTCCCTAAAAGCTATAGCGAGGCTAATAACCAGAACAGCGAGCCCTGCTACTATCAAATCAAGAACGAGGGTAAGCCATTGCTGAACAGAGTGCATGATGTAGTTCGGTCCCTGGGATACGTCGAGGTTCTTGATGTTCTGATCGATCGATTGAGACTGCCAGCTGAAGGCACGAATATGGGAGATCCCTTCGAGCTATATCACATTATTTCACGCCACAGGTTAGTGGAATTCAACCGGCTTACTGTCTCCAGGAAGTTTGAAAGGACCTCGGCCCTTAGCTCTATGTCCAGCAATCGGATCTGGCGGGATGTGCGTAGATATAGCTTCTGCAAGAAATACAGAGCTAAGAACAACGGAGGAATGCTGACACCCATGAAAGCCTGTGTTAAGAAAAGCAGGACTAATTGAGATAGCAGCTTGAAGAACTCTGTCAAGCAGGTTAACTATGAAGTTATCCAGGCCAAGGGGGGGTTAGCTCTCTTACGATAAGAGGAGTTCATCAGGCTGTAAGGCAAGGATCGGTCCACGTATTCCATGTCTTGAGAAAATCTGAAGCAAAAGTTAGATGTGTGTATTACCACAAATCGAGATCATTTACCGATTCAAGGTTACAGCAGTGTCTGTAACAGAGAAATATGAAAGCGGAGCTCTAGGATTATCATGTTAGCAGTTAAATTAATCAGCGTGAAATAAAGAGAGTGGCATTCCAACCTCATAATGATCTTTAGTAATCTGTAGTGAAGAACCTCTCCAGCTCTAGGAGCAATGAGAGTCAGAATTACCCTGGCCAGAAACATGACATGAGCTATCATAGCAATTGTAGTGCTGTGGAAAACTTACCATGTCACAGACCCTTTGGCAGCAAATGCCAAAAGGGAAGATGAAGCATACATCCCAGTATAAATCCACGTATGCAAACCCCCGGATTCTGACCACGCCTTAAGTATTGACGGCGTTATAGCTAATGCAGCTCCGTATGTCATACTGCAAATCAAGTATACAACTAATAATGGTATACCAGCACTCTTAAAATAATAAACTACAATGAAGTTAGGTAGGAAAGCAGTGAAGCTTCTAGTTCAAAACATACCGTAGACGGAGAGATTGCCCTTTGTGCTTGTGAAATTCAACATATCATTTTTTGAGGGAGTAGTTATGTCTGGAACAGTTGAGGGCTTCTCGTTGGCTGCGTCCTGGGAAGAGTGCGAGTCCGACTCGCTAAATTGTAGCTTGTTAATAGAGCCTGTGGAAGATCGAAGATCATCCCAAGTGCCTTGTTTCTCAATTTTTGAGTCGGCTAGGACTAGAATCAGGTCGGCTAGTGGTAGGTGTTGAGCTAGTTAGGGGTTAGTAAGTCTAAGCATCTATGCTGAGCTTTTTATGATGCTTACTGGCGTGAGTAATAAGTATCACAGTTGTTCCATGTTTACGGAAAATGCCATTAGAGCCGAGCAGCATCTCAGCTACATGAGCTTCGGTTTTTGCGTCTAGTGCGCTAAGTACATCATCTAGGATGATAATCTCTGGTCTCGAGTATATAGCTCTAGCAAGTGCCTATCACATCTCATGTTAGCTATTCGTGTCCATGATGAGCAATGAAATCTTTCACGTACCAGTCTCTGTCTTTGTCCGCCAGAAAGAATAGAACCACGGCTACCAACAACTTTCGATTCTTTGCGGCTGAATTGTTCGATGTCTTTTTCCAGGTCACATGCGCGGATAACGATCTTGTACCACTCCTCGTCGATTTCTGTCTCGCTCGCAGAGCCACATACTATCGTTTTGATGCTGGCATTTATAAGCCAAGGCTTTTGAGCACAATAACCAATTCGTTTTGTGGAGACAGAAATCAAACCACTATCAGGAGTAACATCGCCTAAAATTGCTCTGGCCAGAGTTGTTTTGCCTGTCCCTACAGCTCCACAAATCACGTTCAGCGAACCCTTCTTCAAGCGTACGTTAAGTCCACTTAGACATATATTAGCTGTATCAGCTGGCCGAAGTGCTACGTTTTCAATGATTACTGCTGAAGAATTACTAATAGTAGGTTTGTTTTTTGTACCGTTTTCGTCGAGTCTATCTTCACTGGAACCGAAGACACTCAGATTTGGCTCGATAAGGACACGCCTATCGTCTCGAGATGGCTCAAGTAGGTATTTCTGAATCCTAGAAGCACAGCTATAAACACTAGAGAACTGAGGAAAAATCGCGATTAGCGTGTTGGTGGGTGTTGTAATCAGGCTTATAAGAGCGATCGACGTGAATGCTGTTGTCGGGTCTAGCGAGCCGTTACCACGGATATGAGCATCCACTGCATAAAACATTAGAGTTGCGACAGGAGCGAGGATTTCAATTCCGCTTCCTGTTAATGTCAGAGGCTACCTTCACAAAATCCAACTGCCGGTGGGAGAAGAGACCCCACCTGTCCATTGGAAATAAACAACAATCCAGAGGACACGAAGTCCTTTGCCTATATCAAACATTCTTGAATCCTGAACTCTTGCTAATACAGTGCCAGCCATTCCCATCTACTCCACAACGTGAGTCAGTCTTTCAGAAGCTGTCAATGGCCTACGGAATAGCCGGAAGCAGCATACCATCTTGATATTCTTGATGTAGTCGATCATAGAGGTCGTCAACGCAAGGCGCTTCTGTTTCGCCTTCTGCCAATCCGCAATCACTTGGCCAAATTTGCTTCCGATCCATCTGGATACTTGCGCGAACACTATGAATATAACCATTAACAATGCTTCCAATCGTGTCGAGCGTTCGAATGACTCTTACAGAGGAAAATAGCAAGAGGAGTTAAGGACCACCATCCTAGCTGATTCAAAAGCATACACATGCCGACGAGAAGTTCAACCATTTGCGCCCAAGCCTCCTGGCAGAGCCATGGAAGATTCTCCACATTATCAGTATCACTGCTCATATGTGTAATAGCCGCAGCGCCGTCATAGCTGCCATCAGGCATTGTCAGACAACGAGCGTGAATAAGCCCGACAAGCGCGCCACGTGACTGGACCCTGATTCTGTTGTGGCTTTGGTAGTAGATGCAGAATGATACCTATCGTACCGTCAACATATCAAGATGAGCAGTAGGCTAACCGACAGCTTACTGCAGAGCCAACATAGATGACAAAAGCAGCAAAGGCGAGGCGAAGACCAGTGATATTTTTTCCTCCAATGTCCGTGACAGGCTTGGTCACGTATTTGATCGTACTATTGATGAGAATTGGCTGTGCATAGCGGAAGAAAATCATCATTAGTCGAGGAATAGCGTTGAGAAAGAGGCTGCGTTTGAAAAACTCAAACAATGCCCAGAGTAATGCGCCACCACCTTTAGAGCCTTCTGTTGATTCTGGTTTAGCTATCGTTGAGTTAGTCACGTTCTTTTAAGACCTCAGACATGCGTATCCAATGCTCACTTGCTTTATCCCACACGCCTTCCATTCGGGCACGAATATCTCTTGACTTGAGGCTATCATTGAGGCCAGGGAGATCAGAATATACAAGCAGTTTGGAGTTACCCAGAGATATAAGATCATTTATCCAAAAAAGAAATGCTCGGTTGAGGTCGCTAGCCGTCTGCTCAATGGGCAACTCCCTATATGGTGCTCTTAAGTAAGATCGTTTACTGATCGATTCAAGAATAAGAAACAGGAATTTGAGACCAAACGCGGCGACAAATACAGACGCTGTTGCAGAGATTCCATGGGCTAGAAAAAATGATAGTAGTAGGACTCCTTCGCAAATGATTGATGCGAGCAGATATAATATTAGCAAAGTAGAAGGCTTGACTGATCGGCCGTGCTCGAGGAATGATAACTGGCAAACAGCGAGAGCAGCCGCAAAGCAGACAACATTGGTAGCGATGGGAAATCTATCCGGGCGGGGAGTAGATGTCAAGCATAAGACCAGGGCAGCTAGTTCGACCGCTGCGATGAGTCCGGTAAGCACCTGCAAGGCGGCGTTCAGCAAGTCCCTCTATCACTTATTCGCTCGAACAGAATCACGCACCGCTTTGACGGCACCGATATAATTCGGGGCGACCTTGAGGCATGCTCGATGTAGCTGGAAGGCTCTAATCGGGAAAAACAGTAAAAATAGCGTGGATGGCATCAACGACAGTGCGATCTGGGCTGTCGTGTATTGGTGCAGCTGGTGGGCCGGCTGCGGGTAATCCATTGCTCAGTCCAGTCAATTACATGAATTGAGCCCGAAAGCACGTTGATGGGATAAAAACTCTCGACCAGATGAGTGGAGAGATTTTCATTGAGACGTGCTCACGGTGTTGTAAACAGAAGTAGTCAGTGTACTGACAGGGCTCGGAAGCTTAGTAAGATTCATCTCTAACCAATTGTATAACCGTCGTAGGAGTAGAGGTAACTACCAGAGGATACGATCTAGCTTATGTAACCATCGCCGTATTCCACAAATTTTCAATTACCTACGTATCAAGGGAGTTAACTACAACTATCTATCTTACGGGTGGTGGTTGCTATACGCTCTTCCCCGATCCAGGTCATACACAAAGCTTGTCTGCCGACACATTCTCTTGTCATGAAACCTTGGATCGTGTTGATCCGCTGGCCCTCAACATTTATTGGTTGCTCAATTGTCCTACCAGCAAGACAGAACATTGTCTAAGGCACATTTCCACGCCAACGTCAGTTATCAAGCCTTAGGTCCGTCCTTACCTTGCGCAAGTAATCAAAACAGTGAGGCCAGCGACCATTGTCCTTCTAGCCTACTCCTGCATCTTTCCCTTCACTTGCGTTTTGCAGTGCTTCTCGAATCGATGCAAGGCAACCGAGCTGATGAAGCATAGATACTATCCTAAGGGTTTCCTTTCCACCCGGATTTCTCTCTGTGCTCCATATCAAACCACCGTCCGTACCGGATATATTGTTCCAGAGTGGATCTTTGACATGGTCGTGCGTGATATAATTGAGGTCGCTCACACTGTAAGTTGCTATACTCTTCTCATTTACCGCGTTTTTCATCCTTTTGCATTCTTTGTTCTAGACAATGATGAGACGCAGACAGGCCGATACAACTGCTAACAAGAAAAGAACAAGAAGACGGTCGAATGTGATAGACTTTATAACACAACAGAACTATGAAATTATTCAAAGGAGCACCCAGCCCGGCCGCACCTCTCTCTCTCTCTCTCTCTAGACAGACGTCCAATGGCAAGGATCAAGCTAAATACGCACTTACTCCTGATACTTCGGTAAAGCCAATTCAACGCGGCGGGATCTAGCTTATAGCCTTCAACCGGTCTTTGAAACGTGCAGGCTGAAGATTCTGGATATGGCTTGCGAACAAACATCAAAAAAATCCCCCCAGCTACCTACCTGGGCGAGGATATCATGCACCGAACCAGCGTTAAAAGTGATTCGTGGCGTCTTTACCCTTTTTGGGTAAATACCTGATCGCTTGGCTTGTATGATACTGGGCAATGTTAGCGTATAGAGAGCTTCAAATCCAAGAGAAGAAAGAACTAATCAGGGGAAACTCGAGGAATATACCTCTGAGCAATATCAGTTCTGGTAGGGTCGTTGAGAAGAATGATTAGAAAGGCGGCTCGCAAAAAATCAGGGAGTAGGCTCTGCGCTTGTGCTATTAGTATTCTATTTACATACATTATTCCGAATTATCTATCTATTCCGGTATGGCTCCTCTAATCTGTTATATGTGAAATGCAAGCAGATCCGGGTATCCGCCCAACGCCATGCTATGGGTACATAAAGCATATCAAAACATAAAAATATCTCGCAATATTTCTTCCCTCCAATTAATTTTTTTTTTAGCTCACGGCCACAGGGCGAGCGGGAACTGCCATCTCAGCCTCAACATATCCTTGGGGCCATAGATCGTGCTGAAATCATCCATGAACGACTCGGGACCGGGTCTGGTCGCTCCGGTGTGGCCCTCATATATCATGTCCCATGTGCCCCGGTGCAGGACCACATGTCTCCGGTTGCTGATCGCCCAGCTGAAGCTACTCTCGAAGACGCCGCTGAAGTCGGAGCACCGAAGCAGGACTTCATAGTCCACTATTCCTTGCTGGTCCCACGTCATGTTCTTCATTTGCTCATTCTCGAGGTCGAATCCCGGTCGTTCTAGAAGATCGGCTTTCATGGCGCCTTTGATGCCCAGCTTCAATGCAGATTTTCTGAATTTGGCCGAGTCCTCGGGATTGCCGGATGCGACATACATGCTTTTCAGTCCAGACTTCTTGCCGCCTTCCAGGTAGTTCTTAGATTGCATATCATAACCGGGCCAGTTTACCCTTAAGGCGTCGATGTCGGTGCGAAGATGCACTCCATAGAATTTACCCCGATCAATTCCAGGTCGCGTCACATCAATATTCAGGTTATCGCGCTCCGAAAGCGAGAATAGAACTGCAGCGGCAACCTTTCTAACATCCCAGCGGGTTAGAATGAGACGTCCATACGTGGCAACAAATGCTGGTGGATCGTAGTTGATTGGGAATCTTAGCAAAGGAGCCCCCATGATCGTGACTGCGATTGGCTTTTCTGCAGAAAACGGAGGCTGGAGCCTTTTCAGCCAGTCGTCGAATTTGGGGCGCCATGTCTCGATGTTGGCGATTACGCTTTCAGCCATGGGATGGAAGACCATATCCGGGAGATCCTGAGGCATCAGCTCTATTGACGGAACGATTCCATTGATATCCGGATGCGCTTCAATCATTTGATCTTGCGTGAGGTATAGCTTCACCTGTGGACAAGCTGCTTCAAAGGACCGGATAAAATGCTGAAGATCAAATAGGTAGTCAAAAGGTTGATAATGGCCCGAGGCCAGGTCGGTAATATCCTCTCCGCGGGTTGTGATTCTGGATCCGTCAGCATTTGCTGTCTGATGTCCTTGTTTTTTTAGAGTTTTTTTTTTTTAGTAAACTCACTCTGGGATAACGAAACCAGTTGCTCCAGCTTCGAGCGCAAATCGCAGACAGTTCAATGCCATGTTCTTGATGTTTCCAAATCCTCCTATCGGACTAAAGCACTTGACCACCAACCCAGGCTGATACTTCCGGTCTTTGCTGGCACAGAAGTCCTTCAGCGGCTGTAGATCATAGGGCCCGTCAATCTCATTTTTCATAAAGGCCTCCACGAAGCGCTCCTTGTTCCCCGTCGCCGCCACGTTATACAATGTCTTGTACTCGGGCACCACGTCGGCTCCGTTATGCGAGAAG
This sequence comes from Bisporella sp. PMI_857, assembly GCA_021307315.1. Taxonomy (NCBI): domain Eukaryota; kingdom Fungi; phylum Ascomycota; class Leotiomycetes; order Helotiales; family Helotiaceae; genus Bisporella; species Bisporella sp. PMI_857. Next base: position 93,130 of record JAJSPD010000043.1, read on the forward strand.
AGGTAGATCGCAGTCGCCAAGATTAACGTGATCGGGATGAGGAACTTGAGATAATACATCGAGGGCCGATGCATGCTGGCGCGCGTCTTCAGCGACGCGAACTCAAAACGATCGATCGCCATCCTGAACGCCCAACAAGCACGAAAGGAGATACCACAAAAAAACAGGAAAAAAGGAAGGGGAGATGTCAAGAGCGGGATGGCGATAAAGAAATAAGGTGGGTTTGCCTTTTTCTGCGGGCGGCGCAGAAACGGAGAAGCAGGGGTTGAGGCACTAACTTAACCCCCCCCCCCAAGCCCTAAGCCCCATGCTCATTCACCCAATAAGGCCGGGTTCATCTATAATTATGGAGTGCTCGTACTACAGAGCCAATGTACTGGATTGGTTAGGGGTAGGTACTACCACGGACACTTCGCATGGTTGGCACGGGTCAGCGCCTGGAAAAGGGTCACTGGAAATTTGTCCACTAAGTGACCGGCTGAACTGCCTTTGGGCGTACAACTGGCATTCAGTGTCCATCACTTCGGGACGGCACTTGCAAAAAGCTCACACTCTCACTCGCTCACTCAGTTACTCATGTACCTTACTCTTTCAATGCTGTGGTCGTTCTCTTTCCCATTTTTGAGCTCCACTGCCAAGCCCCGTCTCATATCACGTTAAATAAGGCCTGGGCAAGCTGATTTCCGGTTCTATTCCTGCATAGCAAATGAAGACGGGCTGCCAAGGTTGGTGCGATCAAGCTGGACTTGGCGAAGTTTGGATTAAGGAGGTCCTTTCGGCTCGATCATCCGGACCGACCAACAGCACTGAAGCAAGCCTTTCCAGTCCACTCTACAGTACAGTGACCTGGATCTTGATACGAGATCCTTGACGCCCAGAGATATTAGGGTTCGCGACAGCGGCATCGCTTAAAAAGGGGGTCCCTTCTAGAACAATTCTTTAGGGATGATAAAGTGCGAAATGACGACTCGGATCACTCGGAATACTGGACGTTTGAGTCTAACTATCCGAGCCCTCGATGCATAAACTTGTCCAGTGATTATAGTTCTGACTGGGACACGCCTAAAGCATGCATCGGGACACTTGAAAGTTGAGTCCTGCTTCATGGACCAACGCCGCAAGTACCCTCAGTACAGATGCGGCTTCCCGATCGCTGCCACTTTGGACTGGGCTTGCCATTTTCTTGCCTTTCTGTTTGTTTCGTGGTCGCACTAATTGAATTGCAATTTCATGTATCTTGGCCTACTACAGAGATGATATGACCCATGCACTAGACGTTGCACACCAAAGACAAAATACAGCACTATTGCCCTGGTTAACCATGATAAGGAGACTAGATATCTTGACCCTAACATATCATCTGCTAATCGCATCAATTCAAAACCTCGCATATAAAGTGCTTACAACTCTTGCTTAGGATTTATTCACCCTTCTAGTTGTGGAAAATACAAATTTAAGGGAACTATGCCCGACTGCGACTGACCATTCCGGGTGGAAAGTAAGGAAACCCGCAAAATTTATATCAAAGTTCATGTATTATTCATAATAATCTGACACATAAAAAAGCACCCCAACACCTCGCCGAAGATGGATCGCTAAACCGCGGTGTCTAAACAAAAGAGAAGGGATATCATAACAGGTCATAAAACACATTTAAAGCATGTCCTCGTCTCCCAAGTCCCACTTCCTCGTCGTAAGCTTGCGCACCTTCTTCACAGATGGCGTAGTGGAGCTGTTGTTTGTGCCCACACTATTTACGCTCTCACCACTGACTCGCATTCGCTCCATATCCCTGCCGAGAGATCCAAGAGAAGGTGCGCCAATCTCCCTTAAAATACCGGATCGCTGTTCTCGCAAAACACCAGAGCGTTGCTTACTCGGGCTTCGACCTTGAAGTTCACGTCGTAGAATCTCGACCTCGCGCTTTAGCTTTTGGTTCTCAGATTCTAACTCTACGACCTGATGCATCGGAGCGGAAGGGAAATTCTCTTTGTCTTCATCCTCAAGATCCGTAGCACGGCTCATAATCTCAAGCTTCTTGTCGAGATGTTCATCATTTCGATCATTCTCAGCTGCCCAGGTAGCCTTCCAATGACGCATTTGCTTTTCGAGATTGCTCTCCATTTCTTGAAAGCATTCCTCACGAACCTCTGCTTCCATGTCCATAAGTCTGTCCTCCAGGCTAGCTTGCATGCTCTCAAGATGGGCCTCAACTTGAAATCTGCGGTCTTGTTCCACTAAAAGTTCCGCACGAAGACCATCAATCTCCTCGCTCATACGCGCGATTTCCAGGGCAGCAATTTCCATGGTTTCGCGCTCGGTGTCTGTAGGTGAGAGACGACCGCGGGGGCTGAAATAATTGCTTCCAACAGAGGATGCAAGAATAGTGGAGGTGACAGATGGAATTCGAGGGACAGTAATCTCTCGTGCCAACGCTGAGTACCTCAAAATCTGAGATGTAGCATTGAAGTCTCCAAGAGGATCTGCAGTAACAATCATGATAGCTTTTTGCGGATTTCGATTGCCTTGATGAGAATTTGGGTAATGCAAAGGTGTTGCAGATGGGTTATTAGAAGAGCTGGGAAACGAGTTCGAGAAAAGAAGCTCCGTAAGTTTGCACTGACGGAACGGGACCAAGTTTGGCTTTGTCGAGGAACCCAAATCAGACTGCATCTGCAGGCATTGACCCAGATACATCAAACTTTCATTGATCTTGCCAGCTTCTTGAAGTGTTTGACCTTGTGTTCGCGCATCTCTAGCTCGTTCGCTTCCAGCCTACCACATGTACTATTAGCATTGTGCATCATTTTTTATTCGATCCTAACATACCAGATCGACAATCGTTAGTGTACTTCCACCCCACTTGCCAGGCATTCGGCTTCGTCTACGCTTCTTGACCTCGACGCAAAAGAAGCCATGACTCCTCGATGAGACACTGTTTGACCCAGTTCCAGCCACTCTGCGTTCATTTAATCCAGCATCTAATACCATAAGTGCTTCCTTCACTGTACCGCATATGATCTTCCGTAGTCCTGCTACAACCTTCCGATCAGGAGATGATTCGGTAGGCTTGAACAGTAGAGCGCGCCGACGAGAGTCCTTTGTCGATTTTCCAGGAAGCGCAGGCGTGAGGAGGTCAAATATCCTATCGTTGTATACCTCATACATGGAAATAAGTATCGCATATTCCGCTCCCTCATCCGCCTCGACTCTCATGTTGCTAATGTCTGGAAACTGAGGCAGAACACTAGGTTTTTTGCGTAAGGGTGTCGCAGATGGAGTATACGAGTATGATTCGCCCTGTAGAGAAGGTTTAGTAGCTACTTTCTTAAATTGAGCTCTAGTCATGCGCATAAAAGAGGGAAGAAAGGATGGGAAAGCAATTCCCGCAGACATCGAGACTATCGATTGTGCGAGCACGCGCTCTTCCTTTGCGACAACGCGAATGCTTTTTGGACTTCCATGATCCTGAACCAGCAGTTTCAGATATAAAGCCTCGGATGATGGATGGGACGTGGAGTGGACAGAAGCTGTGGAAGAGGATCGTACCACCATAGGTGTGGGTGCTCTTGAGCTCGCACGAGATTGTGTTGGATCACCATACATAGTCTCGAGAAACATAGTCGCAGACATAACCTGAGCTTCACTTGGATCGGAAGCAGCGACTGTGGCATGCAGGCTATGATGTGTAGTGGGGTCGAGGATGTTTGTGGATATCGAACGGAAAAGGATATCGAGCGCCAGTTGAGTAAGGCCGCGTTGGTTTCGGGATCCCAGAATTGTATGGGTCTTTAAGTTCGTCAGCAGCTATTCCTCCATGCCCGAATATGCGAATACCTTTCCAGAGCCAGTCACTCCCAAGGTAGCCAACAAGCCATCTCGTCCATCACCATGTGCGCCAAGGACACCTTCAACTAAGGGTAGAACACCAGTTCCTTCAAAGAGATCAAGTTGACTTGCATCCTCCTCAAAGACCTTGGTGAACGCAAATTTTTCGACTGCTCTGCGGCGATTGTCATTCGGCGGATTAAGGGTAATGTGTGTCGGCAGCTCATTCTCTCTCTGGGTTTCTTCCACAGTCAGGAACCGCTCTGGTGGATTCAAGGTTGGATACAAGGTATTTCCTGCTGGAGGAGGTCGCAACCGTAGATACACTTGGAAGAGCTGGGATTTTTGACTCGAAGGTTCCATTTTTGCGAATTTTTCTATGATTTTGTGTTAGTGTACTGCGTCGCAGGTGTGGTTTTGATATTTCTGGTTCTGGTTGTTTGGTGTAGCTCGGATTGTTGACATGGCAACCACAACCCGCACTACTGCCAAAACACCCTTCCCTTCTTTTTGATATTACAATAAAGAATGCACTAGGTCTACACGTTGTGGCGTCAAGTAAAGATCTCATACACCCAAACTATGTTCATTATTTTCTGGAATTTCAATCAGATCACAAGTTACTCATCTTACTACAAAAGGGAAATTGTCACGTGATTCTACCTCGGACCAAGCCTTCCTTATGGGCGTATAAGTCGGGATTCATGTAGAGCTACCTGATATTTGTGCTATACATCACCTATTCATGAGTCGTATTACAACACACTGAGCATAGTCCCACACCACTACAGCATATCTCTATGATAACTATCTAGCTGCACGTGCACATAGTTAGAACCTGAGGTCAGGTCTTCCTCTGGAATATATTAGTTCCATTGTGCAGACAGTTCATGTGCTTGGAAATTACATACAAGTTTATTTGTCCAGAGTAATTTACGGTATTGGCTATCTTCCAGACAGTGAGTATGGCATAAGCATTCTGGGCGATGGAATAGGTACCGTTTTTGTCTAGATTGGATCATTCGAATGGGCTCAAGCGGAAATAAATCTTCAATTACTTGCAGCGCTACTCATTTGCTCGAAAGAATATATCTGCAGGCTCCTTGTAAAATTATTTCGATATATTGGTCATCGATAAGGCCATATGCTCTGACTACCAGCTTGCTGTCCGCCACTAGGCTTATACTTAGAGGAAAGACAAGAGCTTCTTCAGCTCATATATTGAGGCTCAAACTCAACAGCATTGAGTAATTGGACGTGTTGCTCTCTCCTCATGATTGATTTCTGCAGCATCTAACTTGTTTTGCTGTCCTACAATGTTCTGGTGACTTTCGATACTCGAGACTTAGTCGAAATCGGGTTTCTACCCGAGCCGAATAACTTCACGTCAGCGTTCAACCCATTAGGTTTCAGACGAAATGCAAATTATTTAGAGATTCGGACATACTGCTTCAGTCTTTATATTGCAAACAAGGGGAGTTTCATATCTCATCGATGGCAGCTTAATGAGCCTCAAAGCTTTCGGAATTACTGTGACGTCAAGCCACAATCAACGTCATTGCAAAATACATCAAAACTACTTTTGAGGCTCCGACCCTTCAACAATTTCACATCGCAAAACTCAGATCTCATAATTGTGCGTTTCATACTTTTATTGTTTTTCGCAATGTCTATTTACAGCTTGAATGTGGTTGCAAAAACCTAAGTAGGCTCATCTTCCAGGGACTATTTGAACTTTAATCGATTTTTGGAAGCACAATTGTCTAATGGTTTCTGAAGTATCCATGGGGAAAGACTGGAAAGAATTCCCTAGCTGCGCAGTATGCAGCATCAACGCCCAGGGGAAAATTCAAACTTGATGACAAGCCATGGGCTGAGATGTGGTGTGGAACGTATCCACCACATTCTCTTCTATACTTTCTTCTGGTGAAGGCCTCCAGAAACGTCTCAATGCCAACAAAGAGACATCAATCGGCCAACCCATCCTTAGCAAGTTTAGCGTAGATCTTCCATATCTTCCCAAGGTATATATTACGTGCAATGTAATGTCATTTATATGTCAATGAATGCTGATCACATTCAAGATTTTGTCGATTGCCAAAGCACTCCCGCTTCAGATTCACCCATATAAAGATCTTGCAGCTAAACTTCATAAGTAAGGGCCTAGGAAATATGGTAGACACTTTGTAATTGGCCGCCAAACCACATACTAATATGTAAACGCAAGGGGATTCAAACCACAAACCTAAGATCGCCGTTGCGCTAGGCAAGTTCGAGGTATTCGTAGGCTTTAAGCCTCTACCAGAAATTGAGAAGCCATTTACCTCAATACCAATCCTCAAATCCAAGTTCCCTCCCGGACTCTATCAATCTTTCTACAATGACCTCTTGAAACTCATTGTCGGACAAGTCCTATCTGCATCCGATGAGGACATAGCAAAAGTGTATGAAACATTGAAGAAAACACCAAAAGAGGACTTCGACGAGCATTTCTATATCCCTGAGCTGCTGCCACGCCTTGCCAAGCAATATGATAAATCGGATCCTAGAAGTCTAGTTACGCTACTTACCATGAACTTTTTAGTACTCCAGAAGGGAGATGCTATCTATGTCCCAGCTGATGGCATTCATGCCTATCTTTCTGGAGATATTGTGGAATGTATGGCTCGTTCAGATAACGTAATCAATACCGGATTCTGCCCACAGGCAGACAGAGATTCAGTTGCGCTATTCACTTCAGCGCTTACATTCAGCCCAAATAGTGGCAAAGATGCCATACTTAAGCCAGAAAAGTCGAACAAAGGAGCGAAAGACCGTACTAAGGTGTTTGCGCCACCGATGAGCGAATTTAATATGTTACTCACGGAGCTGAAAGGGAAGGACACTGAAACGATCCAGGCAATTCAAGGTCCTGGTATCATGGTCATCACTGGAGGAAAGGGGAAACTGAAGGCTGACAATTCAGAGTTTGAGGTCAAGGAGGTATATGCTTTTTTTTGGGCACAATACGGAATTCACACTTGAAGCTGCGGATGAACTGGAGACTCATGTTGCTTACGTCGAAGCATGGTTGTGATAACAGGATTATGGATAATTATGATATTGAGAATTGAGAACAAAAGCCATGCACATTTGGTCATTGTATCCACCACCATGTTATCATTCTCAACTCCAACCTAGCTTCGGGATTCTACAGCTGCCGTCGTAAATTGCAACATAGCTACGTGATCAGCTTCTCCACCAATTAGAATAAATTAGATCTTCACATTCATGTGTATTTCCTCAGGTTTGACCCTAGCTTTGGCCCTTATGAGTGGAGTTGATTTATTGTTGTATGATATCCTAATATACTAATGAATCCTAAACAACGTCTCTCTAATCACACTACCAATACCGTAGACTTAATCCATCCATGCTACCCATATGCCAGGCATACCTCTATCAACTGATCACCCATCTCATACAGCACGCCAACAGGAATCGAGACTGCTAATAGTGAAGAATATTTTGACTTGATCATCTGCACAACAGGCTTCGATACCAGTTTCGTACCTCCGTGGAAATTATCGGGCCAGATAGAGCCACGCTAGAGGAGAAGTGGAAAGCCGATTCTGAAGCATTCTTCGCATTGCAGGTTGATGAGATCCCAAATTTCTTTATGTTCAATGAGCCAAATTATTCTAGTTCGCACGGTTCCGTGCTAGCGCAAATTTCATGAACCTGTGATTACATTCTCCGGTGGGCTAGCAAGATTGTCACAGGATATCAAGTACCTTTTTCTCCCCCAAGGCTTCTGCTTTAATATTATTATTCCAGCTAAAACACAACTAGGTCTATAGCGCATAAAGCCGAGTCCGTGCGAGTATACAACGTCTGAGCACAAGAGTTCGTCAAGCGCACCGTTTAGGCGGGGGATGTCCGTCATAGTACAAGAACCACAAAATGACGGGAATGATTATAGGTTCATACTTTAAAGACTGCCTGGAGATCATTGCAGACGAACATTTGACTTTGAGAGGAATAGTGTAAATCGGTGGAGGTGGTTGTGAAATGGCAGAGTATGTGTGATGAGAATGAGCTTATTACATGGATGAGACAAAATTTGAGATGTTTTATGATTAGTTTGAACCTACGAGGAGCACCCGCTAGCTACACGTCGGTATCTAATCCACCAGTGATAGCTAATATCATCTATGCTTTCCCGACTCCGCCTTCAGTCGCTAGGTAAGTACCTCCATTTTTATTTCCAGAGCGACTGCAGATATTTATCTTTACTCGAAGATCCTCCGTAGATAAACGCCGCATATTGCTTTGTTTTCGTGGTTCTAAATTACTTTAATAGTTAACGCTTTTGTCTGGACGAGAAAATTGACAGTGCCTAACTAAAGAGGAACAATATTTAGTAAAATTTGCATCGCTATAATACTCCTATATATTTTACATTTTCCCTCATCGGCTTCATCCTACCGCACAATTGAACCCTTGGCCCCAAGGAGCAGATACGCATGTACTAATGACCCTATCTACGCACCCGATCTGGAAAATTCACTTACCTTCTCACTTTTATTTTTAATTTTTTTCATAATGGCACAATCTTTCATTCCGATAATCGGTCAAGCGTACAATTCAAAGATCTAGGGATGATGATATAGTTAGAAGACTTCAAGCGCCAGGTTAATTACAAATTAATCCTCAGCAGCAAGGATAAAATCGATTGCCAGCTTTCCTTTGACACTATACCCATCCACAAATCTCGTTCCGAAATCTGCCACGAAATTGTCATACGTCGTCTCTGGCTTGCTCACACAAAGACCACACAAGGCATCCTTAACTCCTTCTCTAAACCCATGTCTTGGAAACTCCTTGACAATGCCATTCCACACTTTCCCGGGAATCGGGCCTCCAGGCGCATTATCCGGCCTAAGGAAATCGGTCATGATCCCCAAACAACAGTTCCGTACCTCGGCTTGCATTTCCTTAGCGATAGATGATGTGGTATGTAGAGCGACCGCATCCCAAGCCAGTTGCAAACGATACTGGTCCCACTCCTCTTCATTCCCTTCAGCTTGAAGAAAGGCTCGCGTGAGATTAGCGCCATCCACCTCGAAACGCTTGTCTGCGGAGATGAATCCGGGTGTTGTGGCCAAGCCGAGATCATGCAGAATTGCAGCTACGGCGTGCAGCTCGGTATCCCAGTTTGGATGCACGGATAGATGGTTTGCGGTGTAGGCTCCGAAAAGCCAAGAGCGCACGACGTGGTTGTAGACAACCTCGTTGCAGTGACTCTTTGCGTATGCGAGGGCTTTTGTGATAAGAGGGGTGTCTGGGACAGTGATGCCCGCGAGCACACGAGTTGGAGGTGATGCCATGTTTTATTCAATAAGAATGAAGGCTTTGAAATTCCATTTTCGAGGAGGGACTATTGTAGATTTAATGTTCTGTATTCGGATGTAGACTCAAAAACTATTTGGAATCTTTGGAATAGACCGGATATACGGATGTATTTAGCAGGAAGAGACTGACGCACGTGAGAATTCTGGCCATGTAATATCAGAGAACATGATATGTTTCTGATTTAACTTAGTAAAATGCCAAATATGCATGTAAACTGTGCTTGTACAATGTTGGGCAGAACGTACTAATTGGAGGTCCTTACCACGATTGGCAAGAAGAAGCGCTGCTTTCGAGTTATACCCTATTATTAGGTCTATTTTCAGGCTCAGGCTATGGATAGTAAAATCCCACAAAGAGCCTCATGTGAGTTGCCTCAATGGTTGTAGCTGGGGGGGGGGGGGGACTAAAGACTTCGGCGGCATTTAGCACATTTTCAATGTAGTTTGGCTTGTGCGCCAAATTTTAACAATGATGATGCTACTTTGAATTACTAATTGCTGAGACTTGCAACCCAATAGAGATCACACCCGAGATCGCATAGGCATGAGACCAAAAGAATTCCAGAATTCGCGGGAATCATATGCTCGTCCAAGATCCTCCTTTGACTGTTTGCGTAATTAGTACAAGATTGTCTAGAAATGATCCAACAATACTTACTCTTGGCAATGCCCTTACGCCGTTATCAATCATTAATTCGCCTACCCATTTAATCTGCTTTTCAATTCGAGAATCGCCACTACGTCCTTCAATTTTCTCACCAGCGAAACCTAATATAAGCTCCCACCAATCATAGACCATCAAATCGGTCAACATCTGTCAGATTTAGAAGACCCCAATAAGCTTGAGAAGTAGAAACATACGTAGCGTTGGCCAGATGCGATATTTGGTTGGAGATGGACGTTGAGAATCGCTCTTGCAACATCCACTCCATGCACCATGTGCAATGAAGATTTCTCTGCAAGTTTGTCCTTCGTGGGAGCAATTCGATCGATCCAATGTCTCGGATCTCTAGTACCACCCCAAAGCCCGGAAAGATTCAGAACACACTACCTATGAAATTAGTGGAAACTTAGATCATGGTAAAGATACATAAAACCACTACGAGTAGGGTCTATGTGTTAATACGCACCCCACCGGAGGCCAGAAGTTCATCTTCTGCGACTGCTCTCTTGTCTGAGGTATCATACTTAGAGTGTCTCGTAACCCATAATTCTTGATGCGGAATCTGAAAAATTCCAGTGCTACCGAGTTGTATGAATAGGGGCGAGTTGTTTGTGTTATGCTCCTCGTGAGTCCTTAAATAAGATTTCCGAAGGTGGTCACTTTGACCTGTGCCAACGAGAGGAAAGGTGATCAAGACCGTGCGAGCGAATGGAAGGATTGCGTATTGATCAAGGTTGTCTCGTTGATCGAACTTGAATTTATATGTTCCATCACGACCGGTAGTGGTGGTAGCTGCGTAAGATACCTGCTTCTCCTTAAGGATAGGTACCAAAAAGGTGGACGTCCATCCTGCGCCAAGGATTAGAAGGTCGACGGTATCTGATGCGGATGATATCTGAGTCTAAAATTCATTAGAGCTTCTAAGTAGTAAAAAAAAGATATTTAGCGTAATCTTCGGTCTTCCCGGAATAATGAGACGGGACATGAAAGATGCCATACAATAACTTCAGTCATTATCTCAACAGACTTAATGTCCAATCTTAGAAGTATCTGAAGAGTCGAGTTATGGGATACATTGAAGGAAGAAGGAAGACAGTCACTCATTGATGGATATATATATTTTTCACCAATTTGAAAGAGTTGAGATTTAGCTAACTTGACTGGGTACGTCATGTGAAATATTATCTAATGACTAAGCAAAGGGCGGCTGCATATAAAAAAAGTGGGTGGCCTGATGAATAGGCTGAACACATTCAACATTCGTGTTCACTCCAAGACCTTGTTCTCTATCGCTCCAGCATATGCCACTCCCTTTCCGATGTCGTAAGTTGAACGTAGGCTCTGTGGCAGCCATATTATATATAATTTATGCTAATCGCGCCCTCCAGGGTAGCGATGCGTCGCATTTGGTCCTTGCACTCAATAGCCTCACCAACACCAGCCAAGCCGTAACCTCCTACCTTTGGTTCCATAGATCCAAGCTTCTAATGTTCGGTTGAGTGTTGTCACACTAGTCGAGTTTTTGCCGCACCGTATGCAATCAGGAGATGAAATGCCGCAGTACACAGCTTCAAGGACATTATATTGTCACAATCCATATATTGTGGTAGAGTGAGAGTTTGGGTGTGCGTTCTGCCTGGGATCTACAAATAGCCTTCTGGACGCATATATTGATCGACCAGCTTCTTTCTTTCAAGTAGGCTGTGGGTTCTTTGCCCATCATTCTAGACTAGCCGGCAATTGGCCCACGTTTGTCATCGTCGTCATCTACCATTGTTTCGAAAGCCGCATCACGATCTAAATAACCTACTTGCTTGGCAACCCACGGGAAACTTCGCATATATCTTGTCAATAACGACCTCTTCTTGTGGTATATTTTCACAGCCATGTCTCTCCATCGTGGAACGGGTATAGAGGACTTGAGTCCCGAAATATGGCTTATGATATTCGAAGAAGTCTACAATCTTGAGCCACAAGATCCGTTCAGCTTTGTGCGGCCACTTCAGCGCTTCCGTTTTGTCTCACGATGGTTCAACACAGTCGTTACCCCTTTCTTGTACCGGCAAACCTATCTTCGTGCTCACTTCTTCGACAACAGTCGCAAATCTAAAGAGTTGTCCCCACAGGAGTTGGCAAATATACGAGTGTATACTGGTGAACTTGTAATGCCTGACTACCATCGTATGGATGGTAGTCGTCTCGCAGCTGCTGTGGACCATATTTCGCGGTGCCATGTCCTGAAATTGCTCAAGTAAGCCCCCTTCCATTTCCCTAGTACTATATGCTTTAATATGAGGTTTTATGCGTAGTTAAAGCTAGGCATACTAGTTCATATAGTTCGAACCCTTCCTAATTGAGTTGGAAGCCTAATTATTGACCAGGTGGCATTTTGGAAACCACAATGATCCTGAACATCAACACAGTGAAATATTTCCAGCTTCTGTGGTCCATGCATTTTTGAGACAGCTTCGGCCACAAATGATATATATCAATATCATGCAAAACTGGTTGTCAATTGGCCCTTATGAGATCTTTGGTTCTAATTACCCTGCCGATAAAGGATCGGTTCTCCCAAGCAGATACCACAGTGATCAGTCAAGTAATGGTTCTCACGGTAACGGTGATGTTGAGTTGATCAGTGTAACCACGACTCAAGGAGGCCCATTCTTTCAATTTGCGGAGCCATTTCCTCGAATGAGAGAGCTGGTACTACGAAATTGTGCATGGAAGTATACCATAGCCGACTGCCTAGCTATATGGGATCTTTCGAGACTTGAAAGTCTGCATCTTGATGATGTACCTCTATTCTCATTTTTGGAATCCACTTCCCATCATGGTCTCAGTAATCTTCGCCGACTCGTGATATTCCAAGATTTCAAGCAAGAGGAATCTGATGAAGCCAGAGATCAACTGAAATCTCTGTTTTCAGAGCTATTGAGTCGCGCACGTTATCTTGAGGAGTTGGTCATATATGGGCCCTGGTCTACCCTGCTTCATAAAGATTTTCTCAAAATGCCCAACCTTCGAACACTCAGACTACGACTGCAGAGAACCCTCTACCCTGGTCCTAAATTCGTTTCCGAGAAACAGTTCTCGTTTTTGCTTTTGCAGAAGCTACAACAGGCTTGCTCCAGAATAGCCGACTTAGAACTTGACGTTGATTTGTCTACTCCCCAGGTAAGACGTTATCCATAAGTTTGTAGTTCATTTGATTAAACTGCTGATGTATGTTCAGTATATGAAGATAACTGAGGCCTTGTGTGAATTCCCTTCCCTTGAAAAATTGAGCCTTTTCTCCAATTCCCAGTTTGATGCGCGGCATTCATTTGTTGCATCTGATGAATATACCGAGCACTATGGTAGTGAGAATTCTAGTCTCAAGGATGCCAGTACTAGCCTAGAAGCCATTGGTGCAGAGATTGCTAAAAAGTTTGCCCTACGATTAAGAATGTACAAACACGGGACACCTTTTTCGAGCATCAAGCTTTGGGTGCCACCTACGCATAAAGATTCTAGTTCGTCTTCGGAAGGTACAGATATGAGGTGCTTTGTCTTTCCAGACAGCAAAGTTCAGCAAGTCAATACCGGATCTAATATAGTTAATGGCTCTGATAGTTAGGATACGTAAATTATCCATAGTAATTCTTATCGATGACATAATTCTCTCTGCCAAATTGAAGAACCACAATGCAATCGACGCATTTTATAGACATCGGCTTGTTTCTGGATCCAGGCTATCATAATAGATCCTGTATAATGTACTAAGTAATGCCATGATTGCAGTCATTCAATTTGGATGTTCTCGGCCAAATCAAGGAGCTTCATTCCGTACTTTCTTCAATTTCGTTCCCGAAACTGAGTGACCCGAAATCCGGTGTCTTTGTCTTTTTGGGCTGCTAAGAGGTTGCTTTTGCTCTGAATCTTCTCTTCGAATTTCTCTTATCAATCGATATCTCGAGTCCAGCAAAATCGCCATTTCTTTTTCTATGCATGTTTCACCCAAAGCCTAGGTATCATTATTGCATAGTGGTATGCATCTGCGCCCCCCTGAATAAGTAGATACGTTTAAGACAAGGAATGGCCAATGAAGAAGTAGAAGACAAGAATACCTTTCGGCCCCATTGCCCTTTCCACTCTTCTGGAAATTTCCAGCCGTTTGAAGGAAGCGTCCAATAAGACCGCGGGCCCGAAAAGGGGAATAACTTCCATGGACAACGGCTCGGGAGGGCCTTAACTCGGGTTACTGGGCACAGTTCAATACCCCCACGACCGCCAATCTCATCAATTGTGGTTTCGATACTGTCCAGCTTTCTAATTTGAATCCGAAAGCCACCAACACTCACAGAGAGATGTATGCCGTGTTTGCATGAAGTCTCGCCATTTAGGTTAGGATAGAATGTCAGGGTGACTTGTGCAACAATACAGGCAGAGAACTTCTCCATTCCTTGTATTTCGTGCCAATAATCTTCTGTCCTCACACCACCAATCTTTAAACTGTCGGTCGTGTGCTCGCTCTCGAGTTTTTCATGGCCAAAGCGAAAGTCTTTTAGCTTTACAATAAATCTACAACCCTTAAGTACGTCAGCATATCATCGCGGCCGGAAAGTATTACGGCTAGCGACCAAAAGGTTGCATTTCACACCTCCTCGACAGATATCTCACAGACGTCGAAGATAGAGAACAAGTTTGATGGTATCGAGGACGGAGATGCAGACAACATATACGGCCGGGCGAATCCGGCTCGCCCTAGATTCACAAAACATGATCAAAAGGATATGTATCGTATGGGTAAACTCCAGGAATTGCGGGCAAGTTCTGTTTTTAAGACTTAGCCGCTAATGGCTGATTTTGTGAATAGAGAGCTTATCGTCCCTTGCCTGCGTTGAGCTTAGTGCTCGTTCTAACTGCTACATAGGAGTACCTCATGATGCAAGAATCTCCAATCTTTGTAAAGAAAATAACTGATCAGTGTTGGGCTAACACTCAAGGACTCGTCGATTGGGGGGACTGGCTGGAATATTCTGGCCGTATATATGGACATTCATTGGCAACTACCGCGCCTGTTAATCTTGAGGCCTTCAACTGGAGCGTTGCGTTGTTTCTTGGTGTCCTAGTTACTCGCATTGCGATGTATGCTGTGAAGGGACGGAAGGTGTACAAAAGCCCCGTTACTGATATTAGAGTTGCAAGGTTAGAATGAGAGCCAGTTGAACCTGACACCCTTGGCCATTCAAAGTGCCTGCAGCTGGATGGACAAGAATTCAGAAGGCAGATATTTCCACAGTTCAGGAGATGAATATCACTTCTTCATCCAGATTCAACCATGTAAACGTAACTCAGGAGCCATGCACCCACGTGTGAAATAGATAAAAATTGATCTTGATATGTCCCCTTCACAACAATAGCACATTCTTTCGCTCAAAACGCCCGTTCGAGAGTTTCCGATTGCATTTAGGTAACTCATGCCAGCGAACTTCTGTTAGCCATTTCGGTCTCGATCTCTCTACAATGACACTCTCTCCTATTCGCTTACTCATTCTAAGAATAAGGAGTGGTATGTTAGTTATTGATAGATTTCTAGGAATTGCGTAGAATTCATAGCATATTTCATATATTTCTATGAGATCTGAGAAAGAATTTTGGGACTTGTGTTATCTGAGCAACATCCAATCTGAGGATTACAATTACGATGGCTTGTTCGTTGTCACTGTTTCGTTATAGAGATGTTTTTCGCATTCGATCGTCAGAATGAATTTACTCGTGGCCAATGCACATTATCTTTAGTTGAATCGGAGCTTTGGGCTCTCTCACAGCAACCGTAAGACAATCGAATATCCAGGGCATTCGAGCTAATAAAGTTGTAGCATTTTAACAAATTTACAGGAGTGGTTCAGATAGTGCGTGACACTAAGCAAAATTTGGAATGTTAAACAGTGAGCCTTGTATTTGCTAATCGAAATCATTCAAGGAAAATAACTACATTAGCTACACTTTATCGCCAGGTTATTCTTCTAAATACCTGTGTAATTAATCTTCTTGTTCGTCTAATAACTTATTCCCTGATTGCTGCCTCGGCCCTGGATGGGGAGACTCTCACTCGATACAGATCCTGCGGATGCATGTGTTCTTCCATAACTGATGTCCCATTCTAATCCCTTCTTAATGATTATCCTCTGTGAATCATTACTCTCTCTACCTTCTTCTGTACTATGTGTGATATTTGCTTCATACATCGTTTGCTCTGGCCGTAACTTTTCAATATATATATCGCACCCCGCTTGTAGCTCGCTTGATTTATTTTGTCCTTCATCGACCAGACTACCATTTGAAGTGGTTGGTCGTGTGGATTTAGACCTGTACGATGGAAGTTTTATAGAATATCCAGGATAATCAGTGCTAGTGGTAACAGCAGGGTCGTAAGCCGCGATGAAAGTCTTCAGGCATGGAATCATAGATGCGGAAATACTGTATCCTATCTCAAGTTGAGTGCAAGTTACTACGTTGTGAAAATGTAAAGTGGGCTTTGCAGAGATAAGAGATATGTCTAGATAAATCAACCAAAGACAAGCTATAGCAACGACTCTATCACAATCTCAATTTAACATACGGCAGACGGAAACCGAATGCTCCGACGACAATGATTTTGGACCTCGGCCCTATTTTTATTCCCCAGACCAGATAAATTGACATGCCGAAGAGTGACAGCTCGGTCAAGGAATCAAGGATGGCGACAAATTGCCATCTCGTGATCTAGGTGGGGTTAGCATAGCTCGAGATATCCCAGCTTTCAGTCACTCTTTACCAGACTTGGGCATTCTGCAAATGAGAATACATCAGTCCAAGGATGCTGAGGATGACAGCAAATCCCCATCAGGATGATTGATGCTACGCCCCAAATTTTTGAAGTGCTAATAGTACACCAAAGAGCATAGAAATGACCTCGCAGTGGTGTGAGGCGCAGCAGTAGAAAAGCTTTGGAGCATTTAGAAAGCAGCAAGGCGAGTATATGCAAGATATCACCAGCGAGAACGGGATATAGAGTGGTCAGAGCTATCCTTTTTCTATCGATTTATACACCAACTTTTGCTATCCGCTCATAGCTACTATTCTCAACAAGCTCTAGCGTCTTTCCCAGGCCTTCTTTCAGCGCATAGAAGACAGAAGAAACTTGAGGGATTGCAAATGCGACTGCACCAATAAACGTGAAATCGTCGATTTTGTAGGTACTCAATTTGAGGCGGGAATATCCACGAATAGAGAGCAATTTTAGAACGACTGGAATAGAAAAAGCGGCTATGATTGCGATCAGAGCCCCCATATCATTATCACTGATTGTTTTCAGTGGCGCACTGACACCAGGATCTCGCTCTGAAGAATTCATCGATATGGTGAGTTGGCGCAGCTGGCTCTCACTATGATGAAAAATATTGCAACACAGGCCTAATATAGATACCCAATATCAAGGAGGAGTGGTTCTACATAGATATGGATCTCCTCGAATCCCGTTCCACGAATCAAATGTTGGATCTCTATATGTGGAGATCGGCTTCATGTGCAGACATCGGCATCAAGATAGATCCCAGATGGCCGAGCCGTGGTTGTAAATAGCAGATTACCATACTAACATCTGTCTAGGATGCATAATATTAACCTGGTCTTAAGCTGAGATGTAAGTAGTACAAACTACGTGGGGGCTTGCGGCATCATTCACACTTCTCCTTTAATTGGTACTTTCCGATTGTACACATATGCAGCATTGTTTCGTGCTTAGAATGATGAATCATAATTCGTCGGTAAGTTGTGAAGGTCTATTGACTTTCCGCCTCACGGGAAATGCCCTGCAGTCTGAAACAAATAGGTCATAGACAAGCAACAACTTTGTTTGCCCGTGTGGCATTTTCTTGACCTCCGTGGCTGCAGATCTTGCCGAACTGGGTCAATGATTGGCCATGCCCAGCCGCTTTTGTTTTGCAACCGTCACATAGTGCCAATGAGGTAAGCAAAACCTTTGACATCTCGCATAATAATATCAAAAAGTCTAAAACTAGGCTACATTTCACTCTCGTTGCATTCTGTTGTGGTGCTCTTCCACGGCGATGCTACTCATTTGCAAGCCCCTTTTCGACCTCGCTTAAGCCTGGGCACCTGATACGCCGCACATTTTTCGTAATCTTTGTGTTCCTGGCTCAATGATTCTGAAGGCTGAAAAATAGAGCTCATTTTGCTTAATTCGATAGAGGAGATAATTGACCTGGCGATAAAAAAATCTACATAAACCTTGTGACCCTGGTATATACATCAAGCTAGTGTTTGGATACCTGGAAGCGCGCTTGGTTCTTGTATGTGGCGTTCACGGCCTCAGCAAGGCAACAGTCTCTGATTTCAGTGCTATGCACTGTGTCTCTTAACTGAGCTGAATTAGTGTACCATGGAAATTGAGAGGATATGCTTTCAGAGACATTCTTTAGGTTCTCTCCTTTCCTTTTTCGAAGGAGAAAACCAAGCACTCTCCTCACTTACCATCCATTACCCCTCTTGCCTGTCTTGAAAGTTAGGGAATCAGTAGCAGGGTATACGTAACCTAACGAGGCATGCCTGCTCAAGTAGACAATACTGTACTAGCCAACTAACGACGTACATTATCCTTTGAGGACTGAGTAATCTTATATTAACCTTTGAATATATTGAGAAATACTTGCTGAGTTGCAATGAACGGTTGAGCCTCTTATTACTCATTTGATGTGTCGAAAGAGATATCTATAAATTCTTAAAACGTGGTTTCTGCCCATCTCTTTTGAAACCGAAAATTTTCATCACACTTGATCGCGTTTTCAATAAAAAATGATCTCGCCTCGTGGTAGTCAATTGTTTCTCATTACGCCTTTTACCTTGCAGCTTACAGATGCAAAATCATTTCAATCCAACTGCACGTTGCCAGCAACCAATGTTAATATAATGTATGGTGGAAACGTCCGTGGCACATTTGACATACTGTGGTCTTGTATATTTACCCTCTTAATATGTACATGGACGGTGCAGCATCTCAATATACCGGAGCAAGATTCATCAACTACAAGAAGGAAAGGAGTTCTGGCCAATGTAAAGAGCAATTGGATTCCAATCAAGTGGATGTTGTCAACACTTGTAATGCCTGAGCTCATTGCAGCAAAGGCGTTTCAAGATTGGCATATGTCTAGAAAGTCTTACAGAGAAATGCAGCTATTTGCTGCGCAAGATAAAGTCGAGTGGACACTAATCCACTCATACTATGCTAATATTGGAGGATTTGTTCTGAAACTTCCGCCAAAGTCCAACACAGCTTCCAATTCTAAGAGCGATAATGGTTCTAGCGGACCTGACCATCCATCGGTTCCGCCAATCGAAAATTCTTTAAGAGTGGCGACAGATTCGTCAATTTTCAACACGTATGATTCTGGTGGAAAAATTGCGTTTTATGCGCTCAAGCGCTACTTCTGTGCTTTCAAAGAGAAACCAGACATAGAAGGGGAAAGATGTGAAGAGCCAACACTTAGTCCACTAGATTCTGATCCAGAACTTGAGCTTAAGCTTCATATAAACGCCGATCAGCTTCGTGCATTACGAAGCATCCAGTTCATTCCAAATATTCCCGCGATTAGCAGTAAAGAAATTGGGGACAAAAACAAAAGCGACGTATTCCTCAAGGGTACAGCTCTCATCCAGCTGATATGGCTTCTAACTCAAGTTATTATCCGAAGTATCAAAGGGTTACCGATATCACATCTCGAGGTTGCGGTTCTCGCCTTTGCCGGGAGCACGATCTTTACATATGCCTTCTCATGGAGCAAACCCCAAGGGGTCAACAATCCCACCTATGTCAAGCCTCCAGCTAAAACAGTAATTGATAATGTCGTGCTAGCCACGCTTCATACGCAGCTGGTTCCGTTAAGCGGATACACTGGTACCAGGGTATCATCGGTTTTCTTAGATGGGCCACCTAATATCAATCTCCTCCATCCCATTCCTAACGACGCGGAATATGATATCAGGCCGAGATTCTTTAATTGGACCTCGCGATTCACTTACTACTTCATGGGCTTGACCATATCTGCAGTGCTATTCGGGATCATACACTGCTTGGCCTGGAACTTCCACTACCCTTCGTTGCTTGAGAAAATACTATGGAGAATATGCTCCGTCTGGATTACCTTGTGGACTCCTATATACATGTTAAACTTCGTGGCGTACGGCAGACTAAAGCGCTTACCCGGAGCGCTTAAAGTAGCTCAGATGGTGGAGATATTGCTGTTCCTTGGATATGTGTGCGCAAGGTTCTGCTTGTTTGTCCTCGTGTTTCGCGGGTTATTTTATCTGGAGACCGCAACATTCAAGTCGACTTTGGACGGGATTATACCACATATTCAGTGACATGCTGTACTCGGGAGTGATGGCTCTGGGAATCACAAAACAGCTCGCCCCACGATTCGGCTTTGCGGTTTCCAAAGTGCCACCGCCGACCACAGACTTTCTACACTTGAGCTGTGAGAAGATGAGCACTAGCTGTAGCCGTGAGTAAGCGATAAAGGTGGCATGAAACGACTCGCTGGCAAAACAATCTCCAAATCTAGGAGCATTTCGAATGTACCGAAAAGGTTTGTCCACTTGCATGAGATCCGAAGCTGAAGAAGTGGGAAGAGACATGAGGATGACATTGAAGGTATGGTGACCATGACGGTAATGAAAGGTGGGTGATCAGGGTTAGAGATTCCATGATTAAGAAAGAGGAGATACGAAAAAGGGTTCTCATCCCTCATATATCAGCTCTGGATCCGCCTTCGTTATCGCATAAGCCCTTTCATAGCTGCCCCAGTTTATTTCTTTTCCTCCTCACCAACTGCAACCAGCTTCCCCACTACCAGATACTTCTCACTAAACCTCTCCTCCCATCCCTTCAGCGCCTCCCACTCATCCCTTCCTAAGTCCTCCAATTTATCCAATGGACCCTCTAGATCCTTCGTTAACATATCCTCATCGAAACTCCCAAACGCCAGCCCCCTACTCGCATCTCGTCCTGCGAAATTCTCATATGGTCCTCCTGGCCCATAAAAGTTTCTGCCCGAGGAGACGTCGAAGACCTGCCCGCGCACAGCAAGGTATACCTCAGGTTTTTCAAGTCCGTTGTAGGGGAGTAGGGTGGGGGGTGTAAATGTGTGGAAGACGGTTGCGGGAGCTGGGGGTGGCATGGTGACGGGTGCGGGGCGGCGGAAAAAGGACGAGTAGATGATTAGGATGAGGAGGGAGAAGAGGATTGCATTGATGGGTGTGAAAACCGTTTGCCTGGGAAGTGATTAGGAGACCTGTGGTGGGATGGAGGGGCAACTTGAAGCTTACACTTCGGGCGAGATGGTCTGCTGTTGTTGTTTTGCGGCTTCTGCGTGGGGTGGTTAACATAATTGGCATTTCGATACTGAAGAAATGGGAAATACCTTGTGCCATCCTATTCTCAACGTAATCCATTGTATACAGCGTACTGGATGCAGAGATCAAGGGCTGTGAGCTCGAGCTCTTCTTGATTGTGGGATTGTGCCGCTGTAGGGGTTCTAGCAGATGAAAGATAAAGTACGTTGGAATCTGGTTTAGCCGGCCGACTATCGAATGTGTTTGTCATGTGAGAGTGAGGTGAGATGGTATTGATGTTGGTTTCGCGATGTTGGGGTTGAATGTCATCAGTGTGTCGTTAAAAGTGCCGTAACCCGGATATGCCGATTTGTCTTGGCTCTCCTCGATTTGATCCAATCACAACTCTATAATTACTCAAATGAGGGAAGTATTCAAGACGGCAAAGTCTTCGATCTTGTGTCGGATTTTATTGATGAGGATGATCCTTTGAGTAATTTAATTTATTGAAAATCTATCCTTCTAATGATATGAGCGCAAGAAGCATATTATCTTCAACTCAAAGCTCCAAATATGCTAAGAATTAAAAACTTATCACAACTGCGTAGAGTATTAAGGCTCTTTCATGATTCAGTATATCTCACAATGGCATTCTTGCTCGCTTATAGCCATTTCCTTGTGCTTTTAGTCTGATTCTCGCCCATCGTTGTGATCCACTGTCTCGAAACTCATGGACATTTTCATTTCTCATAATTTTCCACTGAGAGAAATGCTATCTAGGACAATGAACAGAGCTTCTGCAGTTGAGAGTACAGTACCATTTCCATCCTCTATAGAGCCTTTGACATATAGCTTTCTACCTTCGACTCGGTCCACAGATGCTCGACACAATACCACACTCGGGGTGGTGACTGGCTTCTTATAGTTCACCTAGAAGCACCTGTCAGCCTTATTGAACGTGATATCCAAAAAGCAAAGTTCTACGGGAAGAGCTAGTTGTGGTACGCTTAGGGCTTATTGGGGAGTGGCTGTTGAACTGACATTTAAATATGCAGTCATGGTCTTTTTATCCTTTGGTCTAAAATTCTGGGCTGAAAGTCCTAGTGCTTCGTCCAAAAGCAAGGAGACAAACCCCCCGTGACAAGTGTCTGTGTGCCCGTTGACACCAGAACCCAGCGACAGCAGTGAGAGAACTTCCCCGTTCCCGAAAGCCGTATCCGGAGCTCTGTAAAATGACTGCCATGCTTTGATGGTGTCATCAGTTGCCAGTGCTGGAGATTCATGTTAGCGGTTGACTTCTTCTCTGAGAAGGGGAAATGGAGCCTGGAGTAATACTTTTCCCAACAAAGGTATCTGTCCTGCTATCAATTTTCAGATCCCGAGAGTTATTGGCGAAGGGTCTCAGGGAAGGGTCATCAAAGAACTTCAATGCCCATGGAACATCCTTGAATGGCTCTCTTCTCTTTTCCAAATCGCTTTCCTGTCGAAAAACTGTTGATAAATCCATGTTAGCTCTTCTGTGTCATATTCATGTTTAAATTAAGGATACATGCCAGTGACAGGTGCCATGTGCCTTTTGGGAGTATCATGACTAGCCTCGGCCTATCCTTCCTTACCAAGGCTCTTCTCTAAGCAGCAGCTCATGATAGGCCGAGTCGTACGAAAGTGGATTTCCTGTCAGGGCTGTCCGATAGCGATAAGAACAGAAGTGAAAGGGTGATCGTCGTCACTGTAGCCGCTCGAGAGTGGGTTGTGGAGTGAGATGGATGGGGTTTCGGGAAGTTAAAAATATTAATAGCTTCATCCAGAATCAACAACACCAATACCAATAACTAGCTATAAAAAAAAAGAGTCAAATAAAAACTACTCAGCCCTGCGCTGGTGTAACATTCATCTCGCCTACACTATTCCAATCTAAGGAATGTCCTATCCCCAGACTTACTCATCAATTTTCCATGCAGTGAGATTAATATGGGTGGGCAGTGGTAGGTTTCGTGGCCAGCCTAATGAGGAACATGAAACAGCACCGCTTTCCTCCTGTCATTTGAGCCAAACCCTCATCCCAAGAAACAAAAAGCCCGCTTCTCGAAGAGTTGTTTCTTGATTCTACGTTGTCGCTTCTCATATTGGGTGGTGCGCTGTTTTTCCTGCAAGGCTCTGAGTTTAGTCGACGCCGCGTTCTTGCTGCGCTGTGCCTTTCATTCGCTGGTCACCAAATCGGTCGCAACAACACGGCTACCACTCCACGACCGCCGCCCAAGCAGGTGTCAACAAAGTTGTTCAAACTCGTTAATCATTCGATTTAGTATTGTGGTCATATTCAAGTTGACAGGGCATTCATTGTCTGGGTGACTCTTGGATTTGGATTGCCCTAATCTGTTCACATTGATTGCTATCTGCAACCTTCCTGGCACAGCCCCTCTCATCTCCGCCAACTTGTTTGGTGACTACTTCTTGGGACGGAACATACACATCTGGCCATTCCTACAAGCGAAAGATCTGCGATCGCCAGCAGATGTATTGGCAAGCGTAGCATACCAAAGTACTATATCAGGTCGTTCTACAGCGAAATTAGTTCCCATTATCGTCCTTCCCAACCTTGGTTTCCTCCAGCATAAGATCACAGAATGTGGAAGAAACTCAACAATAGAGGCACACGGCAGCCAGCGCCGGCGAATATAGCTCCTACAGTCTACGACAAGGTATACGATGGCAGCGAGAGTTGGGGAGGAGCAGCTGGAAAACACATGATATCACCACCAATCCAGGCGCGACCCCTCCCTTCCAGACCTCCACGAGACCCAGATGCGGACAGAGCATTGCCAAATCTTCCTTTGTGAGTATGCAATCATTATATTTGCGGTGTGGAGGACTATGTTGGTTTTCGAAAAGGTTCGGGATAAACATATCTGAAGCACTTGCTGTCTAGTTGATGCGCCGGCTTGTAGCAGATCAGATATGTAGAAGACCTTACATATATATACCCGTTACAAATATTATCGCGGTTCCGCATCTCAAACCATGCAAGGGCCCGGGATTATCAGTTTGTAAGGAGGTGACTTGCCATGCACCTGAAGATAGAGGTCCTGCAGAATCATGATCATATATCCTCACTCCTGGAGCAGCCTATACTTAATGCGTCATCTTTGCTCTACTGGTCGCGTGCATAAAGGATTCCTAGCTAACATCCTACAGCAAACCTATGTCTCCACCGGCTACAAGCCCTCAAGAACGATATCGGCCTGAGTCTTCAATCTATTCCGAACCATCCCCTACCAAGCTCAATACAAGCTTATCAAGCCCCTATGCGATACAGGAGAATACTTATGAAGATGATGGTGTGTCCCCACCAAGTTCTCCGGACATTGGGGCCTCAAGGTATGTGCAGACTTTTGCAGCTACCTTATATTTATCATGGAATTGCTCTATGATTATGCACAATCTTCAAGAAGGACCAGTAGCCGTCATGGTTTAAGGAAAGATTACATCAATTCTAGCGTTGCCAGCCAATTCCATCCTTTATTTTCTCTTTATCTCCTGATGTCAGACGCACATATCTGTTGATGAGCCTTACTAACAGGTAGAAGGAGCCAACGTCCCGAAGACGACGAAGTGTCACCCATAGATGATATTCCCGATGTCTCACGTCTCAACATTGAAGCACGGCCAGCTAGCAGACCCGGATCGAGCTCAAAGCCGGCTTCAAGCAATATACCCGTGCTTCGCAGAGAAAAGAGGCGTAACCAGGTTGCTGCTGCAGCACAAAATCTGGTAGCACGAAAGCAAGTTGGTGATACTTCAAAAGGAAGAGTGTCGACGGATCCACGATGGGATCCCTATTCTGGAGAAATCACAACCAGCGATAAAGGAAAACCACAAAGTGTGAAGCCAGGACAATTTGTTCCGCCTGCGCTACGTTCTGCGGGTAACCAAAGCGGAGTCATACACCCACCAGGCACCATTCTTGGAACCCAGACTACAATCAGCGGTCCTTCGAGCGGAAACAGCTCCTTTGGGGACCGTATGAAAAATCTAGGTAGTAGAAATGTGTCTGTAGAGAGACCTCCATGGAAGGGAGCTACTGGTCGGTCCACAATCGTTGCTCCAGTTGCAGATAACCCTGATGCGCCACCTGTCGCTATTCCTCGAAAGAGCAGTAAACGTGTAGGCTCACCTATTGCTCCGTTGTCTCCTACCCCGCCAACCATCCGATCGGTTGCCGAGGCAGAACCCGCACCTACTGGAGGATCAGTGACGCCGACCATTATTCATCCTTCGAAAAGCGATACATTTAGCACAGATTTTCAAGCACCAGGGTCAGTCACATATCCTGCGAACATGACACCAGTGAATACCCAATCTCGATCGACCACACCAAGTGGTAACACATCGCAAGCACGAGGAAATGCACCAATTGAGGTGTCACTATCAAGAAGTGACACGCTTGGGGTTTCAGCAATTGAACGCAACTTCCGTGAAGCCTTTAAAGACCTGGCCAAAAAGCATAGCGAATCCTCAGATCCATACGTTCAACCTCCGTCGCGCTTCAGTGTTACCACTTACACATCATCAGAGAGAAACACTCCACGTCCATCAACAGACACTACAGACCACCCTCCCATGCCAACGCCACCCAAAGAACCTACGCCCAAGCAAGCATCCCCAATCTTGAACCGCAAACGTCCAAAAGTTGTTGATGCACCAAAGCGTAAAGCAGTCAATCCTCCCACCTCACCAATCTTCATCAGTATGACAAGTAGCGTCGCTTCGAAACGCAATTCCAACAATGGCAAATCACTTCCGCAAACCCCTGCCGAAGCGCAATCTTTAGATCTCATCTCCTCTCTCCAAGCACAGCTCGATAACTTGAGTCACAGAAGGAGACAGATCGAGAAGAGTATTAGACAGATGACGGAAATGATGCCGACGGATAATATTCGTGATACGGCGGAGGTGAGAAGGAAGCGCGAGGCGGAGAAGGTGAAGATCGAGGTACTGAGGGAAGAGGAGGCGGATATTAAAGGAAGAGAGCATGAGCTAGGGTTGAAGTTGTTTAGGGCCAATAAGAGGAAAGACAGAGATGCAGAATTCGAGCCAACCGGACTTTGGGTTAGAAGGGTCACGGGATAATGAAGACGATGGTTTAGAGTGATACTATGCAGGGCTTGTGCATGGCATGTTTAATGGACACAAGGGAGGGTAATGAGACAGGGGTTAAACCTTTTGGCATTTGAGATGCCAAACTGTTATTGTGATGTTTGTAAGGATATTTGTTGCATGATACCACTTTTAGCGATGAAAATAAATACAATAGTCAAAGAGGCCCAAGCTTGACACGCTTGAAAAATGTATCTCGGCTTTAAGATGATGGAAATTGCGCTGGTATCTAGTAAGCACTACAACATCTCACCACTGTTAAATCACTACATATGAATGACCAACTCTAATCAACATCTTGGAGGTTTCCCAAGTGGGATTTATAGGGTAAAGTTGTCGGCGATAAAGTCCTTACCTTCTGTTCTGCCGCCTCTTCCCTTAACTCTTCCTGATCAACGCCAACAATCGATACATCTGATCCTGCAGCGTCTCTCCGATAAATGATTGCTAGGCATAGATCGCTGGTTCCACAATGGTGGGGCCCAGAGTGAATCTCGAGGCACAAAACAGGCATATTTGATGCGTCGAAGTTTCGAATATTCGTCCAGTGCTGTGATGCGCCATTTCTCTCAACCCATAGAGGAGAGACTCAATGAATGCATATGGTATATAAATATCGAAATCCAGTCCTAGGGAATGAGGACTAGGCACGTTAGATTTGGTGATAAAAAGCAAAGCTATGGAGACGCCATCACCGTCTATCACACAGAGTAGACTAAACATTAAGTCCTCAGCAGTCTAGCACATCTGGACCATCCCTCCGGAACATCACAACGAAGACGTCCGCCTCGAGAATGAGAGAATCCGGTCTCACTAAGATGCATCCGCCGTCTCAGCCAACGTATGAAAAATCACTGGTGCACGCAAGTCTACGTCTGCGTCGCATTATATTTTACAGCTCTATTGTACACATTAGACATTATAATAGTGGCAGGTGCCTAAGGCGCCATCGTCGAAACATTTAGCCAGGCGTCGCAATTAGCATGGGTAGGTGCTAGCTTCCCCTAGGGATCGGTGGCCGTCATCCTCCACTATAGCAGCATATATACGAAATACATCATGACGTGGCTGCACATCTTCGGCATGGTATTTCCCAGGCAGGAAGTGACCTTTGCGACGCGGCGCCAACGATGAATGCACTGATTGTAAGCGAGCTACTGTCTAGCGCTGGTGGGACAGGCATATATTTGGGTGGTTTAAATCATTTCAATTCACCCACAACGACACGCTGCTCGTGGCTGCCGTGCGCCTGCTCCCCTTATTCCTCGTCACCACCATCATGAGCCTTGCAACCAGCTTTCTGCTCTCATAGTTAAGACTCTACATACCTTTCTACCCCCTCTCCGTATCCCGATTACTCTCGGCGGTGCTTTACCTCGCATACCTCCTGCCCTCGACCTCCACGACCACCATTTATATAATTACGGTCCTGATAGCCCTGGGCACCGGCATAACGCTGCAGCTTGGCTATGTGGTCTCCTCATTAACCGTCAGCCACAAGATACCACAAATAGCATATCTTTTCGGAATGTATCATAGATCGGGTCGAAAGCCATCAGTCTTGTCGTTGTAGGGCAGGTGTTCCAGTCCGAGCTCAAGAGAAACTTGGGAGCAGTGATGAGTGGTCAGGGATTTGGTGCGGAAGACATACGGGATGCAGATTCAGGTGCTCAGAGTAAGGTCTTACATCGCCTGAGTGGTGAATGGTGGGGGGGGGGGGGGGAAGGGGGGTTGGCGATATTGGGATTGCAGCGGCGATGCAACAGCCATTTATATTGGTGATTGTAGTGATTGTGGCGATTGGTATATGTGGGACGAAGAGGGAGAGGTTGTATGGGAAGATTGCCATAACTAGGTAATGCGATAGTGTGCAAAAGAATAAGCATCACAGTTGAGACTCTTCCTGAAACGTAGGGCTTATGAAACTGAAACGACAACAGAATCTGAGGTCTCCAAAGCTTTGAATTCTTCAAGGCGGACTAGGATATCCAACTCTTGAATGTAAATAACTATAGCATCGAAGGAATTTTGAAGCAACATGGTAGAAAGTAGAAAATTGAAGCATCAGCAATAACCTGTGTCTCTCAGTACTTATGGGAAACCGATCTAGTGGCAGGTTTAACGCAAGGAGTATGTACTTATATAGTTTATCCGAAGAAATTGCTAACGAACATGAATCAACTAACTTGACTTATGATGGTCATCAGTGCCCTCTCACGAGTTTTTCTATAATTTTGAAATTGCTACCTTTCAACTCTAAAATGAGATATCTGGATTGATGTTTTAAAAGCTCCGAGACATCAACTAGTACTAAATTTGGACCAGAAAATACAGATCAGAATTGCTGTCAAATGCCTGTATAGCTCCCTGATGATGTTGTTACAAGGTTCAGAACGAAAGCATGGCATGTCGTCGATATCAAGGTTGAGGCCCCACTTAATCCGCGTAGGTCTTGGCATTTACATCCACTAGCCAAACTGAGGCAACCACTTCATTAACAGCTTGGACAGCTGCTTGCGCCGCTTTCCATACCTACCTCTACACCTTAATGTCTGTTGCTTGAGCCATACAAGCCACTACCTCTCATTATGGCGAGCCCACCAGCTGTGGAGGACCAGGCTCGATTGCTTGAAGATGCCTTGCTTGTAGTTCGCAATCAATCACACCTAATGCGCAAGTGCTTGGAGACACCAGGAAAGCTTATGGATGCTCTGAAATGCAGGTATGCGAGCCACGGATGATGTGGGGTCTTGTGCAGAGTCGCTGCTAAGATCACCGTATCTGGTCTACCAATGTTGCGTGCTGACTCCTGTCGTAATGTCTAGTTCTACCTTGGTTTCTGAGCTTCGCACCAGCAGCCTTGGGCCCAAACAGTATTACGAGTTATATATGGCAGTTTTTGATGCTTTGCGACACCTTTCCTCATACCTGAAGGACTCTCATCCCGTCAATCACCTCGCCGACTTGTACGAACTCGTCCAGTATGCAGGAAACATTATCCCCCGATTATACCTTATGATAACTGTTGGAACCGTATATATGTCAATTGAGGATGCGCCAGTTAAGGAAATTATGAAAGATATGATGGAGATGAGTAGAGGCGTTCAACATCCAATACGAGGTCTCTTCTTACGTTATTATCTTTCTGGCCAGGCCCGAGATAATCTGCCTCAGGGGAACTCGGATGGTCCTGAAGGAAACTTGCAGGATTCCATAAGCTTCATCTTGACCAATTTTGTTGAAATGAATAAGCTTTGGGTGCGTTTGCAACACCAAGGACACTCTAAGGAGCGTGATTTGAGGATCCAGGAGCGTAAAGAGCTTCAACTACTTGTGGGCAACAATCTTGTTCGATTGAGTCAATTGGTAGATCTCGACACATACAAGAATGTCATATTACAGCCTTTGCTAGAACAGGTTGTGCAATGTCGAGATGTACTAGCACAGGAGTACTTGCTTGAAGTCATCACTCAAGTATTTCCAGATGAGTACCATCTTCATACACTTGACCAATTTCTAGCTGCCGTTTCACGCTTGAATCCTCATGTGAACATCAAAGTCATCGTCATTGCGTTGATGGATAGGTTATCTTCTTATGCAGCACGCGAATCAGAAGCAAATCCCTCTGAAGATCGTGAGAAATTGGAGGAAGAAGCAGTCACAAAGCTTCTTGAGAAAATTCGCCTTGGCCAGGCGACCTCCGATTCTGCTGTCTCGAATGGCGACAGTAATAAGAAGCCGGATGATGGCAACAAGGACACATCCTCTAAAGATTCAGCCGCAGCAGACAGCAGCAACGCTTCAGAACCTGAATCAACTGCCTCGAGATCAGAAGAAAAATTAAAAGGCGAAGATAGCCACGACAAAATTGTCGCTTCAGAGAAGAAAAGCCGCGGTATCCCCGAAAATATTAAGCTTTATGAGATATTCTTCGAGCAGGTCATAAACTTGGTCAACGCCCAACAACTTCCTATCCAAGACACTACGGCGCTCTTGGTCTCGTTGGCAAATTTGGCCCTCAATATCTATCCTGACCGACTTGATTATGTTGACCAGGTCCTGGAATATGCCAACCAAAAAGTGAAGCAGCATGCGAACTCTCCAGATTTGCACTCTCCCGAATCACAACATAATATACTCAATCTCCTACTCGCGCCTATGAAATCTTACGTCTCGATGTTCACAGCCCTAGCTCTTCCTACATATATTCCGTTACTTCACTCACAGTCATATCCAACTCGAAGGGCAGTTGCTGGAGAAGTAGCCCGTAACCTGCAGCGGAACCAGACAAGAATCTTGACATTAAATGCGCTTGAAGGCGTCCTTGAAATCTTGAAGGTCATCATCAAGGAAGGCACTCAGACACCTGTTGGGTATCCAGGCGTCCAACAGAGAAAAGCAATCGAGACGGATGAGACTATTGAAGAGCAAGGATGGCTCGCTCGTATAGTGCATCTAATACAAAGTGAGGACAACGACACGCAATTCAAGCTGTTACAAGCAACAAGGAAAGCATATGCAGAAGGTAACGAACGTGTAAAGTTTACCACACCCGCCTTGATCACGTCAGCCATGAAACTCGCTAGACGATACAAGTCACGCGAGCATTATGATGATAACTGGGAGTCGCAGTCATCTGCGCTTTACAAGTTCATGCATTCATCCCTATCAACACTTTATACTCGTGTCGGTGGTTCTGCAGAGCTATGCCTCCGTTTGTTTGTCGCTTGTGGCCAGATTGCGGATCAGACCGGTGCCGAAGAGGTTAGCTATGAATTCTTTGCCCAGGCATTTACGATCTATGAAGAAGCCATCAGCGACTCCCGGGCACAATTTCAGGCGGTTTGTGTTATTGCTGGCGCTTTACACGACACAAGGAATTTTGGCAAAGAAAATTATGACACCTTAATTACAAAGTGTGCTCTACACGGAAGCAAATTACTCAAGAAACCCGACCAATGCCGCGCAGTGTATCTTGCAAGTCACTTATGGTGGGCTGTGCCGAACGTTGCCAAAGGCGAGACAGAAGAGACACAAGGGGTATGTATTCTTTATTCATACAGATGGGGCTTGCACTGATCTCTCATAGTTGTATCGCGATGGTAAACGAGTTCTCGAATGTCTCCAGCGTGCCCTGCGTGTTGCGGATGCATGCATGGACACAGCAGTCTCCGTTGAACTCTTTGTCGAAATGCTTAACCGCTATGTATACTATTTTGATCAGCAAAACGAAGCAGTATGTAACCTCATATCTTATCCTTGCGCAATTGCTAATGTCTATTAGGTCACTATCAAGTATCTCAATGGTCTCATCGAGCTCATACATTCAAATCTACAGACCAATCAAGAATCAGCCACAATTGAAATGCCAAAACGGCATTTCCAACGAACACTAGAATCCATCAAGCTGCGAGGTTATGAAGGTGTCATCACTGAGGCGGCGAAGTGAAAGTGCGCGGAGTTTAAGTAGTTTTTCCAAGATTGGTCTTGGGCAGTTTCGAGTGTAAGATGAGATTTGAGGTCTGGTGTGCACTTATCGGGTTTCGTGATAATGCAGCCCAAGGGGATAGTACGGCTAAGAAAGCCAACCCATATGTATGAATGTAGAGTGTAGCTGTCCCTAAGAATACTTAGATAATGGGTTCTGGTCACATGACCTGGCCATATCCGACTGTTATCTATCCTCATATTCTAGCACGTATCAAGAGACAATTATCATTAGTGACTTTAGTATGGCTATCATAGAACGGCTCTCGCTGCTTCGAAGTATAGATCATGCATCTTGCTTTGTCCTTCGGAACTGATTGATTTTAGTGTTATCAGGTCCCAAGCCTCCTAAGACCCGTGCCGAGCCACCGACATGCGTACTTACCAATATCACTGCCCTCGAGTCTTGACATCGAACACAACATCATCCGACGCTCATTAATCCCCTTATAATAATGGGTTCTAGATCACAGCTGGACTGCTGAACAACGACCAACAATCCCAATTTCCTATCCTTATTCTAATCGCTAGATAGTGGGTTACCCAGGACCTTCCTTTTGGCCCCTGGCCACACTGCTACAAGATGGTCGACGAAAAGCCCAATAAATATGAACCACTACCGATACCTACCTACGACGAAGCAATAGGATCGTCTTCGCGGACCCCTACGCCATTGCGCGTCAATGAGAGCAGCGAGCCGGCGGAACGTGAGGGGCTTCTGGCAAATGATCCCGGAGGACGGTTACCAGTTCCAACCCGGAGGGCAGGCTTTCGACCTGTAGGCACAGACGATGGACGAGATTCCTTAGAAAATGATACGTTCCTTGGTCAATCCGATGAGCGGCATTCTACAGACAGTGAGAGGGAGTCGGTGCAGCGGGAGATAGAAGAGATGGAAATTCAGGAACCACCACAACCGCAATCTGCCTGGGGAAAGCGTATTTCGAGCCTGTCCCAATCCTTATCTTCAATAAATCTGCCGTTCAAGAAGCTGCGATTCCCAAAACTGGACGCAAACTTCTGCATTTTACTGAGCAGGTGTTTCGCGGTCCTATTGGTTATGGGGATAGTATATCTGCTCTTCATGAGTGATCTATTCCCGGGCATTAATCAGCGCATGGGTGGGCAAATGTTCGATCCGGAAAGCGTGCGAATATACGTGCAGAAACAGGTCGACCCGGTGCGGATGCGAGAGAAGTTGATGAAGATTACACAAAACGATCATTTGGCGGGCACGGAGGGCGACTACGTGCTAGCGAAATATGTGCATGACTTCTTTCAGAGTGCTGGGCTGGAGAATGTGCGGATGGAGGAATACGATGTATACTTGAACTATCCCAAGGCAGGTGGGAGGAAAGTAGAGCTTCTTGCTCCAGACGGAAAGGTGCAGTGGAGTGCGAAGATAGAAGAAGATAATATGTACACGGATCCTCCGCGACAAGAAACGCCAGTCTTCCATGGCCATTCAAAGACCGGAGACGTGACCGGCCCTCTAATATATGCCAACTATGGCTCGAAGGACGATTACAAAAGGCTAGCCGACCAAGGTATTGAGACAAAAGGGGCTATTGCGTTGGTGAGACATTATGGTAGCCAGAAAGACAGAGCTTTGAAGATCAAGGATGCTGAGCTGGCTGGATTCGTTGGCTGTATAGTTTACAGTGATCCTGCTGACGATGGATTCGTCCAAGGCGAGGTTGCACCTAATGGTAAATTTATGCCAGAAGGAGCAGCTCAGCGCGGATCTGTCGGTCTAAGAAGTTGGGTTATTGGAGACATTCTGACTCCTGGATTTGCTAGTATCAAAGGAGCAAAACGAGTCCCAAAAGAGAACAATCCAGGTCTAGTAAACATTCCTAGTCTACCTCTATCTTGGGGAGATGCAAAAGAGCTGTTGAAAGGCATCCAAGGTTTTGGGCAATCGTCTTCAGACAACTGGAAAGGAGGTATCCCCGACATAGGATACTGGTCCGGAAATTCCTCTTCGCCCAAAGTCCATCTAGTCAATCAACAGGACGAGGTCGATGAGCAACGGATCTGGAACGTGATGGCCAAGATCACTGGCATTGAGCAGGGGGAAAAGTCAGTTATCATTGGTAATCACAGGGATGCGTGGGTTTATGGTGCTTCTGATCCTGGATCTGGAACTGCTGCTATGCTCGAATTAGTCACCATATTTGGAGACCTGATGTCTCGTGGGTGGCGGCCACTACGGACCATTGAATTTGCTTCATGGGATGGTGGAGAGTATAATCTTATTGGATCTACGGAGTACGTTGAGAACAATGTGGAAGCCCTACGGAAAGATGCCTATGTGTACCTGAATGTCGATTCTGGGGTAGCAGGTCAGGAGTTCAGAGCGAGGGGAAGTCCGGTTTTTAGGAAATCACTTCTACGTGTGTTGGACCGCATCACAGACCCATTACAAAACGTGACTCTAAGGGAGTTGTGGGATCGACGAGGTCGAGAACTCGATGGCCTTGGGGCAAGCAGCGACTATGTTGCATTTCAAGACATCGCTGGCACTTCGAGCCTGGATATTAGCTTTCTGGGACCTCACCCGTATCACTCTGCTTACGATAATTTCGAGTATATGGACAATACTGGTGATCCTGGCTTCGTCTACCATGGTCTGCTTGCTCAAGCATGGATTTTGTTGGTCCTTGAGTTCTCTGATCGTCTTATTCTGCCATTTGACATTTCTACATACTCTGCAGCTCTTACGCAATGGACAATGGATCTTGAGAACTGGGCTACTTCCAAAGGGGCGGCCACTCAATTGGGAGATTCCGCATGGTCAACGAATCCTCTGCGCGAGGCTGTATTACAATTCAACAACGATGCCAGAAATTTTGAAAAATGGGAACTGGAGTGGGATGCTGTTGTGCTTGGAAACAATGGTTTCGAAAGCACAATCATGGGAGCGCATAGGAAAAGTCATAACAATCGTATGGCAAACTTTGAGACACATTTGCTAGATTTGGACAAGGACGGCGGCGTAAGTACTAGAATTAACCAAACATCAAGTCATATATTAAAGATTTATAGCTGCCCAACCGAACACAATTCAAGCACATCCTTTTCGCCCCAGAGCTTTGGGACAGCAATATTGCGGAATACTTCCCAGCCATACGAGACGCAATAAATGAGGGCAATTGGGCGCTGGCTAAGGTTCAAGTTGAAAAAGCGGCGGCAATAATAAAGAGAGCGAGTAAAAAGCTCATTGGAAACACCTGAACGGATATCTCCTGTATATCTTTTGTGTATATTTTTGAGCGTTGCATTCTCGGCGTTCGGCTAGGTTGGAAACTTGGATGGTTACAGTGGATCCGTTACATGAGTGTAAATCATTATACATTCTCTATGCTTATGTTTACTAGTTCATACATGCTGTCATGCGGTAACGATGATTGTGGTTGACTGCAGAACAAATTCGACCGCCTTTAAAATTCGTCAGCTTTCAATTTTCTTGACATAGCTGATGGTATGATATAAGGGTTCTCAACGCACTGTTGATGTTATGCCATCCGGAAGCTTCTCGACCGTTGCCTCTATAGTGCCGATTGTCCCACGCACAGCATCTGTTAAGGTAAGAATAACCTCAACGCTCTTCACTCCACCAGTCACAATGCCCACGGGCAGCGGATTTCCCTCACCTAAATGTTAAGCGTCAGTCACCATCTCGTGTTACAGAAACCACAACAGCGCATTGACTCAAGAACTTACTCCATGGGATGCCCGCTCCAAAACTCCCTAATCCACAGTCTTTATTCACCTTTCCCTCGTACGCATACCTCCCCCCGATAACTAGCAGCGCAATCAGTGCTGCGAATTCAAATAGGAAAACTATAACAAAGATAGTGATTTTTAGGGTGCCGACATCAGAGACGGACTTTTCGGGGTTGGTGGAACCGGATGTGTGGAGGAATAAATCGTGGGAAGCGGAGGCAGTTCCGGGTCCTTTAGTTGTCATGCCTAGGATCACTGTTGCGATGACTGGGTTTCTTGTTAGCTTTGGAGCAGGAGGAATGGGGAAGCCGGCGACGTACAGAGAATGGCGAACAGGCCGACCCCGACCCAGCCTAACGCATAGTCACCAGGATAGGCAACACGGATGCATAATGCGAATAGCACAAGCCCGACCAGAAGGTATAAGTAGATAAGGGAGATTCCCCAGCGTAAAAGATGTTTCCGCCAGCCCGAAACGAGGTCATGCTCATGTAGCGGGTGCAGAAGAGTGGTAAGGAGGAGCACGGAGAGGATGTCGGAGAGCAGGATTATGGTGGATGTTGCGAGAAGGGTGTGCAGGCGTGCAAGGGGCTTCGTGCAGCCGTACGGTGCGGGAAGGAGGAATTGCGTCGTGAACTAGAGGTTAAGGTGGTGTTAGTGGATGCAGATAAGGGGAGCTTGCGAGGTGAGGGGGACATGAGGCAGCGGAACCCACTGCGACAGAGCCTAGAAAGAGGGAGATTGTGATTAAGGTCACAAAGTGGTCTCTGTAGTGGCATTTTGGGGAGCCCATTCTAGCTATAGGATCGCATCAACGAGATCGAAAAGGAGATCTGAGG
This sequence comes from Bisporella sp. PMI_857, assembly GCA_021307315.1. Lineage (NCBI taxonomy): Eukaryota > Fungi > Ascomycota > Leotiomycetes > Helotiales > Helotiaceae > Bisporella > Bisporella sp. PMI_857. Next base: position 129,603 of record JAJSPD010000043.1, read on the forward strand.
AAGTTCATCTCCTCGTGGAAAGATATCGATCTTCATCATGGAGTGCCGCATTTGGACTGGGCTGCACAATGCGGCTTCGGGGTAACTTCATTCGCAATGGATCCCTTTGTTCGTCTTCAAGCTCGCGTAACACAAAATAACGTCTTCGATGGCTTTCCCTTTTTATTTGTACGCTAGGGAGGGAACCTGCCGTTCCCACTAGGCATATTTCTAGGTTGACCACGCGTTCGGTTAGAAATATTCCATTATACAGTCTTCAGTCGCACCTCCACAGCATCAGAATCATCGTCGACTTCATGTTTCGTGAAGCGCATAATCCATGTGCAGGGTACATGAAGAGCTAGAAGAGAACAGGTTTCGCCATCTCGAGCCTCAGCCGGAGACGTCCAGCTTAATAAGAGTGGAAATCAACTAAACCGAAGCTTCATATTTACCACCTCATGCTGCTCTTCGATGTATCCGTGTCGCCTTAGGCTTTGTTCCAGTGCGCCTCAAGTATGATATATACATAAACTCCTCGGGATGTTTGGACAGAAACTCATGCGCAATGTACCGACATCGTCCAAAAATGCGCGGGCTCACACTTCGTCGATTAGCAATGAAAACGAATATTAATCCCAAAGCTAGACCAGAACTTGACCTGCATGCTGCAATAAAACTCCTTGAGGCTGCAAGAGAGAGCATAGTCTCTCTAGGGCTCTCCTAACCGCGATTTAATAGTCAAGTTATTCGAGCATCTTGTTGATTTCAATATTAGCATGCTGGGGTGGTCAAAAATGAGACACACTTCGCGAAAGGGAATTCAGCACGCAGAGATATAAAAGTAAAGAAGTATATTCGAAAGATAATATATTTATGTGTTATTGTATATTAGGTATCTCTATATAATTTGGCCGTAACGCCATACAATGCCCGCGCTCCAGCACTTGGGCGCTTCGGTTTTCCGAACTCCTCCGGAACCTGTGTTCTAGATATTATTACATTAAATAACGCATCATTCATGTGCGTGATTCCATTACTTCTTCCTTCTTGCATGGCTCATATCTCTTCTCGAGCTCTTCCGTCCATGATCGTCAGGTATCCATGCTCATCATTCATGTTATATGTTGTTGCTGGTAGATATCGGTTTTTGAGGCTAACTTGGACAGAGGGCATTCGGCACTGAAATGTGCTATCATGGCCCGCCCGCTCAAACTAAGAGAGGCGTTGGCCGTGCGACTCTACGTACCGCACCTCCTGTCCGCGTGGTATTTGACCAGGATGGGTATGTTGTGTGCCATTGTCCATCGTCATATGTCGCTGTTGTGGTAGCTGTTGAAGAAAGGACTCCTGTGGAGATGTTTGAAATATTAATTGACGAGGCAGAAGTGGCTATGGCAGTGGTGAACGAAGCTTCCGTGGATATCAAGGAGCTGATCGAAGATGTTGGCAAGGATTGAGTTGGCGTGGACTCGCCTGAGGTGGCAGACAAAGATGGCGAGGACTCGGACGTTGTCGGCAGAGGAGCTGGAATCTCAACAGTGGTAGACAGCGGGATAACGTTGATGACCGAATATCTAGTGGTGGTGACCACTCTTGGAGATGCTGTGACGCTCTGTGTGACGCTCACAATCAGAGTCTCTGTAGACTCTGGGGCCTCAACACTGGTCGTTACATATTCGGTAGTAGGCAGAGGCTTTTCAGTTCTAGTTATTGTTGTCGTCGTAGGTGAGGAGTGTGTGACAGTTTGCTTAATTGTGACCGGCGCAGGCAATCCATCATCTCCAGTCGCAGCAGCGGGGCCCCCATCAACTGGTACCACAGAATATGCAGCTCTCCTGACTAACGGCTCGAGCTGTCGAGGCACAAATGGTAATGAGTCGCAAAGCAGAAAGAGTGATGGTAACGCAAAGAAGGAGAGAGATATAGCTGCCTTCATCTTGAAGGACCTGAGAGAGCGACGTTGGGTATTGGTACTTGCTGATCTTGAAAGTGGATTCGCAGAGTATAGAGAAGAAAGAGCTCTGACCAAGCGAAAGCGTTCGTATTATATGCAGACATACTGAAGGCAATAATGAGCGGGTGGTTGGGGATGGGGCGCAGAATTAACACTGTAAATAGGGAGGCTGAACAAATCTGCGACACACCAACTAAGCCGCGCACTCTCATTTGATAGGCGGGTCGCTGTTTAAGATTATGTTTTGGTCTGGATACGCATTCACGCTATATGCGGCCACGATCTGCGAAGACAATGGCATTGTTTCGTTCAGACAGACGCTATTGTTTACACGCATGATGCTTCTGGAGAAGTACAGGTGTTTGCCAAGATTTATAGCCCCACTTCGATGAGTACAGTCCCCACTTCCCAGCCCCTTCCGCAGAGCCTCAAGTATTCCGCACTACCCAAACAATTAATTCGTTCAATTGCGAAAAATGTTCAAGGAGCTCCCTACGCAAGTTCAAATCATGACCGACGTGCCGAATAATTTGCTAGAAGCAACTTGGTCAAGGCCGGCCAAGGCTATAGTAGTATCGCATGCCAAAATCAACTCCGGATTAGACTACTTCATGAATCTCCATCTTAGAGCCATCTTGTTGAGTATGCGCCTGAGTTGAAAGATTCTGCTTATCACGATGCGTTTGCCTTGTGTGATTTCATGGCCCGCAAAGGTGACCAGAGTTTTGTGGTATTGTTGAGGCAAATATGTCATCAAATTATGATTGGAAGCTCTCGGTACACCGCTACCAAGTTTATACGTCCTATATCTTAATTGAAACTATTACTACACCAGGCCCCTCTGTATTGTGGCGCTTGCCAGGAAAAGACATGGCGAGTGAGATAAGTAGTCATGCTTACCTTCAGCTCCTGTCAGCTTCCCCAATTCATTTGAGTGAGCATATCGGCTCGTATTCCAACTTACATTAATGCTCGTACGAGTAGACTACTTTTGCAGTTCACAGTTAGACCTTCGAAAGGATTGCATATAGCAATTAGCATCAAGCTAAAGTTTACGCGAGAGGAGCAAACTGATATTCGCATGATGTGATTGTTGCGATTCATGCCGTTATCGGGTATGCCGTAGAGACTAAGAGATTCTTCACCGAACTTTATCCTGTAAGCGGGAAGTCTCAGGGGGATCCACTACTTACTTACTTTCTTTCTTTCTTTTTCTTTTCTTTTCTTTTCTTTTAGACTGTCAGGAATAGGGTCAAAGTATTTCTGTCTGTCCTTGTACAATTACTTCTGTCGAGATGGAAATCGAGCAAGCCCGTGAAATGCCATCCCAACTCGTCCTTACTGGCGCCGGGTCACATGACCCAGCCCTTACTATCAACCTCCCAGCTGAAGATGCAGACGAAAAGGAACAAGAAACTTTTTCTTTCCTATCTCTACCATTAGAGTTGCGACTGAAAGTCTACGCATATCTCCTTCCACCCCGCCACCACACTATCGTCACACAAGCACCCTACGCTGGCTTCTTCTACAATACTTCGCCTTTCCCATCCGCCAACTATCCTTTCGGCCGCGCACCTCCTAGCCAGCGCACCTCCTACCGCGTCTTAACCTCCAATTATCATCGCGCGTTTCCTTATCCGGCAATCCATCCCTCCATTTTACGTGTTTGCAGGCAGGTCCGTGAGGAAGCAGAACCAGTGCTCTATGGTGGAAAAGGCGTGAAGTGGGATTTTGGTTTGCATCTTGAGGCTATGAAGTCCTTCTGGAAAGAACGGAGTGTGATTGCGAGGAACAGCACGAAATATGTCAGCTTTGCTAAGGAAATTCCGTGCTTGGCGAATCGCGAAGGAGATATTGCGAGGAAAGTCGACATACGGTGGGAGGAATTCTGTCGCTTCATCTCTGAATTTTTGCCCAATGTCAAGGACTTGGATGTGAGGATGTGGAGCTCAAATGGGGCTGCAGAGTTGTTCCCCACATCGAAACTTCCCTTTGATTCTGAGCATGTTGAGGAGAGCAGAGCGTTGCAGCTCAAGGCATGGCAGAATTGGGAATGGACAAAAGAAATATTGGCTATAGAGCAACTTCGAAGAATTAATATTACTCTATGGAGTTTTAAAGCTGTCTGGGATGGTGGTGGGAGCAGATTCGATAGCTGGCTTGCGGGACGGATGGTGAGTGATGGAGTGGTTAGAGGCAGAATGATACGTGAAGGAAATGTGATCGAGTCTAGCATAATTTTACCTGGGTTAGCTTTTTGAATTGCACCTGACATTCTACAACGTTAATTGCTTGGTATTCCAAGGCTGCACCTGTACTATGCCCCGTTAGATAGCATCATGCTCGAAAAGCGCTGCAAATGACATGGCACCTACGGTCAACCTATTTATCAGATTACTTTCAGGTCATAAATGATTTCTTGGGAACGCTTCTAATATTCAGAATACGGTAAGTGCAGGTCGGAAGACAGTTCCCCTTAAACAAGTCTCGACAGTCTTAGGCAAGCCACCAGAGACCTTTGCTGCAAACAAACATCTATGAAACTTGAGGATCTCAAGCAGGATTGAGTTTCACTTCCACTTATCAATCTGTGATCTTTTGGTACACTTGTTATCTTTTTTAACAAATAAAACTCGTCCTCTTTCACCATTTTTCCAGGTTCACCTCCCTCTTATTGGTCTATTGCTGCTACCAGTTTTATCTAAGCCATCCTGATTCGTCCAGACCGAAATCCAACTCCCTCTTGGTCCACGACCCAATTGATCAGTATCACAAACAACACGAAGTCGAGCAAGGTGAGCGGTAGGAACCATTCCCTACCCAGAAGATAGTTGCTTGTCGTAAACTTTGACCACGGTCTGACTCAACCCATTCAATTAGTAGGTGGACACGCAACGTCCTGAGATAAGGCCAAAGCCTTTGCGTCAGCTAGAAACCCAGTAAGGCTTGGCTGGTATACGAACATCCAATCGGTAGCTTGAAGCGGGTAAAAATTTCCATGACAATGACAAACTTGCGACAAACTTGACTCAGTCCTGGGTGCTGGCCGACGAGTTTCTCGTGCCAACACTTCAAAACTTGATCATTGACTATCTCGATGTGGTCCTAAACAATAGTAATGGAGTTTACTACAGCCTTTTGCGTTATTTATATATCAATATTGCGGAAGTCCATTGCGTCAGTTGATTATTTCATATGCATGATCAACTAGCTTCTCCCGTCCCGTCGCAAATGCGTCACTTTGACTAATAGCCCTACTCGTTAACATTATTAAGTTTTTTCATAAAGAGCACGCGCCCTCTAAGGTATACTTAAAGAGCTCAGACTATTATACTGCTATTCGCCAGCAATGAGCAGTCGAGACAACAATGGTGTCGAACTTTGGCTTCTGGTGGAGCAAGAAACTTACCACAATATCACATGTTTAAGTAGGAAGCAACCGGTAAAACATTATTGAAATTACCTACGGGAGAGGTATACGCTTATAATTGAAAACTTCTGCCAATATATTGCCACAGAAGCTCACAGTTGATGCCATACGGAGAATGGGACAGAATTATCCTGTGGTGTGGCAACCAGCCTAATATGATACCAAATACTGAATCAAAATATAATAAATGCGCTTCGACTCTGCACATACAAGTTTCTGTCATCATCTTAGAACGAACAGGCCATCTGGATGTTTCTTTGAGTCCTTTTCCAACATTTGAAAGTAGACCAGTAACAAAATCGAAATTCAAACAGCAATCAGCCAAAACAACATGCCTTGCATACTCCAGTCCTAGCGTACGTGGAGAGTGTCCATATTCTAGACCGACATCCGCAATCTTTCGCGCAGCCTTATCAACTGACTTCCGAGCATATGTCGGTGTGTATGCGGGCATGATAGTTAAGGGAGCACTTGCCCGAGAAGCAAACAACGCCAGAAGTATTATATGATATTCGCGATTACCATTTGCCCAGCCCAGAGTATGTAGTGAAATGTCCTCTCGCTCCCCGGGTTCTTATTCCCAGACTTTTGCATGCTGCGTCACCGTGCTCCAACATTCTGGAAGCCAAGTGCTGATTGTAGTTTGCTATTCCAAAGCTAAGTGTAGGTGCTGATAATTATAATGAAGGCTGCATGCTCCTGCCAGTGAATGAGGCAATTTATTTACTCTATTATAGTAGTTGTGGTATATCTTGTAAATTGTTCGCTTTGGTTCCTCCTACAGCTAGAAGTTTTATTCAGTGCTGTGTTGGCCATGCTCATCCCCTCAGATTATGATCCACCTACAAAGTAGGTTAGAGAAATTAGTAAATCTCTAGTCACAGCTTATCCCATTCAAAAGTTTAATTAGCCCCTCCATTGACAGTATCTAAGTGGTATTCTAAGCTCCTTCTATTGCAACCCCAGATAGCACTACTAAATCCCAACATTTTTAGACTAGTACCCGAAATTCTATCAATTGAGTGGCCGGAACCAATCTTCCGATTATTGCAATATTCTGTTGCATACCTCGTGCTTTACAGGTAGGCATCTCCCCTGCCCTGCTTGCGATTAGCTTTTCAATGACGGTAGCAGAATAAGATAGTAAGGCTGGTCATGGACCTGGTCCCTGTACTAATCGTGGCTAACTCCTAACAGCCAATGAGATATAACTAATGCGATATCGTAGATCCAATCCTCGAAAGGCGTCCCCCGTTTAGCTATGCTGCAAAATCGTTCTATTTCTAATCGTGATTTTAGTTGGCGCATAACATGGCTGTGGCTGTCACAACTCTAATTTTTTTAGCATACAGTTCTCCTTGCTAGGCTGCCAGACTTGTTAGCATCACTCACTAACACTCCACTAGACATGATCCCATACCATAATCCAGCTTTTGATGCATACCGCACTTCTCCTTCTCCAGAGATGATCCCTGTATTATTCTCTTATATAGAGAGAGCTCCATGCTATCCCCGTTAGCCTCTTAAATAGACTGCCACCAGAAGGTTCACTCCACTAGAAAACTTAAACTTCCCTATGCTTCCAATCTATCATCTTATTTCTGTCGCATATCGTACTTACTCTCCTCGAAGGGTGTTCCCTGTTTCAAACTTTTTGCATGATGAGCTCTCTATGAAGCACGAGTCTAGTTTTCTTAGACAGTGTGCCATGAAGACAAGTCTAGCTTCTACTTCCGCTAAAAGACTTATATTTTCATCCTCCCAACCTATGACTAGATCTCTTTCTAAGTCTGTTGCATATCGCAAGCTTCATCCTCGAGTGATGTTCCCTGCGTAGCTTTCCTGCTAAGAAATAGCCTTAACAGCTTAATCACGTAGCATCCTACTCAAATGGAAGATCCACAATCAGCCTATTTATTCGTCGTTTGTTGCATATCGCAAGTTGTGTCACCCAAGGGTGTTCCTTGCTTAAGCGTATTTCTAACAAGAAATTGGTAGTTTTGTATCTCCTCCTTAAGTCAATCACGCCACTTTTACTCACTAGCTGCCGTACACCACTTGGAAACTTCTGAATTATTCTGAACTGCAACCTCTAATGCACGTTTCTGTTGCGCGTCGCAGCTTGTAGTCTCGAGGGGTGTTCCCTGTCTACGTTTATTCTGAGAAAAAAAGGTAGCAGTAGTCGATATTTATATATCTACTAATTTTGAGTCTTTACGCCTGTGTAGAAGACTTGATATGATCTGAGCCCTATACTTTGACAAAGACTTGTATAGTGGAGGGACGTTGACATTATTAAGGAAAAGCTTTGAGGCGTATAATACTACACAATCACTCTGCACTATCAAATAAGGATACAATCCAGATATCAATGTAACGTACACTATCGTCTCTACCCACTATCTATCTATTCTTTGAATTGCTCGTGCCATCAGTGGCGCGGAATTAGAAGGTAGAGTCCCAATAATTTCCAGAACATGCCAGGAAAGAACCTTCACCTTCGAATTTTGTTGCATTTCGCATGACCCCTGCTCGCTGCCCTATCCTTGCATGTTGGAGTCTAGAAATAACTGGAGTCATGATAGCTGCAAGGAGATAGTACGGCTGACGGCTGACTGATTAGATGGGGTTATCTGAAACATAGTTTCCTCGCGTGGTAAGGTAGTCTGGTCAAACTTTAAGTGAGCTGAAATGAAGGTTTGCTTGACAATAGGCACTAAAGACCACTGGTCTAGGAATAGAAATCTGGAGTTCAGCCTCGAAAGTCATAATTTGGTGGAGATGCAATATTAACACTGAGATGCTCTGACTCGATTTGAAGACGATGACTTTCTTGAATATCCCTACAGCCTATCCCCATCAGCTGATATTTCGCAGATGGAAAGAGTCTCAAGAATAGCCACTTTTGGTAGTTGTAGGATTGCGCTTCGTTAAGGTTCAAGAGCCGGATTTGGTCACTAAGTCCAGTCCAATGACGATAAACAGCCACCGATGCATGTTGTTGAGCATGTGATGTCAGAGGAGCACTTTTATGATAATGAGTCAAGGATTGGCTGCTTGCGCTTTCGAAGGACTACAGCTGCTGATTGGGTAACACTTTTTGTCACAAGAATTATCTCAATAGATTTATGGAGAAGCTCATTGGGAGCAGGGATATATGAGAGTTGAACTTGTCAGCGAATAATCGTTCTGGGTAAGGGGTTCATTTTCACGTGGAATAGTCTAATTGAGCGGTTGAGATGGATAAGTAAGTTCTCCTAGACTGAATATGGTTTAGAATTGTGCCACAGCATTTGAGACCCGTCAGCCTCAATCTTTAGTTGAACATTAGGACATAACAGTGAAAAAAAGAAAGAACATTGTAGCATAAAATACAGTACGGGCCAATATGCACTTCTATGCATGCAGTTCGAAGCATGGTGCATGAGAAGGGCAGAACGAGCTTTGAGGACGCAATGGCATCATATTTCCAAGGCTTTGTGAGAGATGTGTAAATAGAATGTGGTATAGAATGAGGTGCATATCATCTTTCTTGCGACGATATGTGTTCGGTTTCTCCTTTTGTGGTTAAAATATATCATTGCCCGAAGTGTGAATAAACTGTTGAGATGTGAGGTGGAGCATGTGTTACTGAACATTGAATTTAAAGACTTCATCAAATGTGCGCACTGCAGTACCATGGATGAGTAAAGTACAGGACTTGTTCTGGGAAGCGAGAGGGTTACTAATAGGAGAGGAGCAGTATTATCTTGTAAAGTATATCTGATAGCGTTTGCGATGGGAGGTCATTTTAAGGCTGTGTTACATACACCTGGCTGTACGTATTGTTGGCTTGTGACTAGATTTATATCTTCCCATAAGGTGCCAGTGATTTCACATATTTTATATCGACAGAATGGTAAGAAACCATGCAGGTATAGGTGTTGTAACTTCTTGAGTTTCCCAAAATTAATAGCGTGGGAGGTTGAGTTCAGTGTCGCTATGTTCGATTCGTAAATTTCGACAGATTGATCTGTAGGTATACTTTCTTCTGTTCAAAGATGCTCTTTGGCCATTTGAGATGTGATTTCAACCAAACTGTTCTTCAAATCTTAACAACTTTGGAATGCGTTCTGCTCCTTTGATCATTGACCAGGCAAGATCGTGTCCTGTTCCAAACGATCCAGAGCGATAGCTGCTATGGACCAACGCAGAGTATGCGACCCGAGTTCACCTCATATCGCACGTCTAACCTCATAACCAAAGACGGTTCGTCGTAGCTCTTCATCACCAGGATCCTTTTCAAACATGACTTTTTCCAACTTCTCTTCCAAGATCTTTTCGACTGTGAATCCAGCTTCCTTCACCAAATCAAAGAATGCCATGTCCTTCTCGTAGAGCCATGGTCGGTATGGTGTGAAAAATACTAATGCTTTGGCATCTGAAGTCTTGGCAAGAGTGGTTTGAATGGTTGCAATGAGCTTGGAGTGCTCCGAGTGATTGAATAAAAGATCGGCAAGTATCAGAATATCAAATCCTGGTCCTGAGATATGAGAGAGAAGGGGTCTAGCATCCGCTCCCCAACAAAAACCCTCTGCAGCAATTCTTTCCTCGCTGTCTGGAAGCTCCAATGATTCGATATTCATCCGTAGGTTCGAGACTAAGTCGGGGTCTGGGTAGTCTGTCACAACAACTTTTTTAGCACCCAAAAGAACACAGACTAGACTCGGGAGGCCGGCGCCCGCGCCGAGCTCTAATACAGTTTTGTTCATTATCAGCGATGTATTTTTCTCGATATACGTGGATATCAGCCGACCGGCGTTCCAAAGATGATGACCCCACAAAGGATTATGGCCGACCAATCGTAGGCTCAAAGTTCGGCCGGAAGTGAGCTGATGAGTCTCAGTCGTTGGAGTTGGTGATGGAGGGTAGTAGTCTGGCGGGTCTGCGAACAAGTCTATTGTCTCGGAATCGGAGCCGGAATCATCCTGTTGAGTAGACATTTTACCGTCCGACAGTCAGGAAATCTGTGGAATGCTGTAAATTATTAGTGAAGAATTTTGATATGCTGGAATTACTGTTTCTCTCATGTAGAGCTTGATGCCGGCTTAATAAAAACTTATGTATATAACAATAGGCTATCTTACTCCCAGGTTTTCTAGGTCAAATTATGTGTGGTGTTGCTATTGAAGAGTGTGCAGCAGTGAAATAATAATTAGTCTGAAGACGTTAAAAATCACCGAAGGCAAGAACAGCTAATGGAATGTATAGTATTAACTTGTTGTGAAGGAGGAAGGTAGGTCTAAAATAGGGAATTAGATATCAAAATTGTAATATATATAGCAAAATTACAAAAAAAACTAAATTCCCCAAACGTCTCATAGCCGAGCCAATGTTGAGGCTTTATCAAAGGTGATCATCACGTGAATGATCCAGTACTTACTACATTCACTTGATTGAATGCCTAGAACTTGTAGTGAAGAAGCGACTAGAAGCATGATAAAACCAGTTTTATTTATCTCGGTAATTCATCAAATATCTATTATAATTCAATCAATTAATATCAATTAATATCCCTCTTTCATGAAAACAATTGCCGGAACAAGATATAGTCACGTGTCGGCCACCTTCCAAAGGGAAGGTTTCATTGATTCAGCCTCGCGAAACATGGTTGTTTCACTGGTTCTGACGGCGCCAACGAATGATTCTTTCTTCGATTCACGGACCTCCTCCTGATCATCTCCCTCAATAGTGGGGTGCAGCCATACTTATACTGTTCTTGTACAACCCTCGCAGGATCTGGATTCATAACCCAGGTCGACTGTAGTGGGCATATTCGCAAATGCCCCAGTATCCGTGCAGGACACAATCGTTATTCAGACCGCTATTATCACGATCGCTCCCACACTCCCTCTTTTAAGGCTTTCGTCTCGGCCGCCATCCTGTCAGTTGCCGCTGCAGGCAGTAAACTAATTTCTTCTCTCGGGTCGTCTTTTCGTCAGAGTGCGTGGCATGAGCCTTCCTATAATCAGCATGTTTTTCGTCCAGTCTTACTGCTCTCCTTGATCACCAGACTCACTTACTCCGACCGCCCTTGCTAACGTTCACCATACAGCCTCGCTCGAGGTTTAGCCATTTTTCGTTTGAATGTACCGCTCAATCATTTTTTGCATCAGTTGACAAGCAGAGGTCCACAATATACCAGCATTTGATTGATCAGTTCTCCTGATCTAGAAGATCCCAACTGCCCCTCCATTAATCACAACATCCGGTGTTTACGGTTACTTGCAACGACAGGTGGTGATCAAGGTTGTAACACCATAAGTCTCTACCAGATTGTCGGGCAATACACCCTCTCAGCCTTCCATATCTGCAGTTACCCCGGCGCATCAATAGCTGCATATCTCGCCGCGGAAAGAGTTGGAGCTCGCCCATCATGCCAATAATAAATAACGAGAAGATGGCCTGGTATGTTGGTCGCATTGTGCACAGGTTCTCCTCGTGGAGAGTCCTAATACTGATTGCTCTCATGTTGCGAAACCCTTGGTTAATTTTAGGTTAACTGTAGAAAAATATCCTGCTAACTTCTTACCTTTTAGTGAGTCGTGCAAACGAGGACATCGATCGACAACATGTCAGCACTATGATAGAGTCTTGAAACCAGTCCGAAAACCAGGAAGACCGTTGAGCAAGTCCGAGGCATCACCCATAAGCTCTCTTACCCATACTCGTCCCGTTGTTCCGCCATCGAAGTGTAGTGGGTGTAGTTCATCAACAACAACGGTCGCTATTCTCAAACATCAATTTCCTTGCAAGGGCAACGGTCACAATCATGTCGCTGGTGGTGGAGCCGGATACAGGGTCCAAAAGGCTTCCTCTAGATCAATAGCATCACCCAACGTACAGCAGGTTATGGATAGTTTCACCGAGGAAGAGCTCGAAAGCCTTCTAAAGATGAAGAAGAAGCTCAACCAAAGTCAAGCAACGACACAGGAAAATTCAGAATCTCCAGAAGGATTGCCTTACCAACACGATATCTCACAAATTCAGCCAGACCAAGTTCCATATCGAACAAATGGTAATGCACATTCTAGGTCAATGTCCCTCTCCTCGGTGCCTGCACCTCAAAACATGCCATTTTCGTCCCATCCCCCTGGAATACAGCCATTAGTGACCACGATGCATTCGGGAATGGCACCTCTACAGAACGGCTTCAGTCCCGTCCGTAATAGCTACTCTCCACCTATTGGGCATGGGCCTCCGTCGCCTGCCTTAGACAACGGCTTTACGCAGCCCGATTTTCCTCTTCGTGACAACGGCAGCTCCGGCCAATCGACACCCCATAACATAAACGGCAATGTTACATACTTCCCTGAAAACCAAGAGCAGCCCACAGAGACAAGATCGTGCTGCGCGCCAAAGCCTTCAAAAACGATCGCTACAGCCCCTGAGCCTAAATCCTGCTGCTCACCAGCCTCTCCGAACCTTAACACTGCGCCAGCAACTCCTCCCCACGACTGCCAGCCGTCGCTTCAACAAAATCTGGGCGTTGATACAGACATGAGTTATCTTAGCTTGCGCACCCCGCATCAGCAGTCTTTCGGGAACCAACTATCCTTCAATTCAGTGTTTCAGCAAAACTATATGTCTCCACAGGGTAACTATCCGGGCTCTCCTGCTTATGGTACTTATGAGAATCCATTCCAGCCACCTATGTGGCCAGACAACATGCAGATGAACACCAACGTTTATCCAATGGCGCTGCCACAAGATGTTATGAATGCGCAAGCTTGTACTTGCGGTGAAGACTGCCAGTGCGTAGCATGTGTGACGCACTTCTATAATGACGCGACACAACAGCATATTCAGAGGTTACTACTAGAAGCCAATATGCAATCTACATCTCCAATGAACGGCAGTGGCTTCGTTCCAGTATCTCAGCCAGCGCAACAGAATATTGACGCGGGACTGCTTATAGATTATCAACAAGCTCCAGTCGTCGTTGGCCAGGTTGAAGGCTTACCCCGTGAGCAGTACTACTTTTTCCAAGTCCCAGTCCTGTGCGTTGGCGATGCCAATGCTTGCGAGTGTGGAGATGACTGTGATTGCCAAGGTTGTGAGATGCATAAGCCACAGCCATGAGGATAATATGACGAAGAAAAGACAGCTTTCCGGCAGGCATGAAGTCTGCAGTTATTTGATGATACCCTTTATATATTATGAGCAATGCCCAACAAGGAGCGTTTAGCATCTATTTGTAGGCGTTGTAGGAGGTGGGTCTATGGGATTTGTGAAAACGGCATTACACATTCTGTACATATCGACACGGCGTTACACCTTTGATGCATTTTTGGTAGGAACCGGGATGCGTATACCCTGCAGATGGAATACGGATGATTCTTTTGGTTGGTGTATTCTCGGCTGGTACTTAAGCTCCAGAATTAGAATGACCGCTTGCTTGAATTTTGAATGAAAGAGAAGAATGATGAATCATGACCAGCAATCGATAAATCTTACCAGCTGCCTTCTGTTCACGTATATAGTCCCGCAAGTGCAGCTGACACACGATTCGTCAAATATATTTATACTTTGAGGGGCTTGGCTTCGGCTTCAGAAGCTTGATCATTCATATAAGTTTGAAGCGAAAGGCCCTCTGCAAAAAAAGGTTCTGAAAGTAGCTTCCATTCGTCTTATTAACACAGTTGTTCTTGACATCGCCTCAACCTCTAAATACAGGTATGTTATCACCCTTTCCCGGAATCCCTAAAACTCCTTCCTTCCTCTCCTTTGATGGTGGTCCCAACTACCTCTTCTTAAAAACCCCCAAATCCAACAACACCTTCTCACCCATCCATATCGCCCGCTGTGTATGATTCCGCTCCTCGTTCCTCGCCTCCTCATCCTCCGTTGCGCCCTCCTCCAAATCGGTATTGGGATGCACCAGAACGCTCAGCGGACCGCGGTTGATCGCCAGCCAAGGGATGAATGCCCCAAACTGCGCCGGCGTGAACAGGTTCACCTCGAACATGGCGACGGGATGCGGCCCAATCGGCCGATCCCAGAACGTGTAGATCCGCAGCTCGGGGAACTCGCGCCTGATGCGCTCCCAGAGCGCACGCGCGAACGTCGATTGCGTGGGGTTTGTTTGGAAGTAGTAGACGTGCACGTCACTATCTCGCTCGTCAGCTACCCTTCTTAATTTTTATCTTTTTGTAACTCTCCCTTTTTTGGAAGACCTTTTCATTTGTCCCCTGGTTCCCCAATTTCTGATATTTCTGTAGCTAGCTCGGAAGGGAACTTACAAACCGCCCCGTCGCCCTTTGGTCAGGGGTTCAACGAACTCTTCATAGCTTTTGCTGGGGGGAGCTGAAGGGTTGACGAAGGATTTACCGTCTTCAGCGCGGTCTTCTGGGAGGGGAGTGGCGTTTTCGTAGCCCAGAAGGGGGGAGGGGTAGGTGTACTGGGAGGGGTCGGCCATTTGCTTTTTCTTTCTTTTCTTTTTCGAGCGAGCTTAGGTGAGCGGTTGCGAAATTTGGGAAGAAGGCGTGTTTAGAGATCTCCGAGATATAGGGTAAAGAAAAGAGAAGACATTATGGAAGCATTGCGTAAGAATTGATAGTTATTTGTCAAAGGGAGGGGAAAGGACAGGATAAGGCTGAGATGCCAGGCTGATGGTATAACCTTTAGGGATATTTGTCAGCCTTGTGTGGGAGCCGAGTTTGTGGCTTGACTGGAGGTGGACTCCTTGATTCGTTATGGCAATATCTGTCGTAGATATCCCGAAACTTGATTATCATTCATGCTGTTGAGGCTGAAGAATGGTTGTCTTTGTTGCTTTGTGCTGGATTTTGGGGCAGAAGTCCATGGTGATACGGCTATCATCCGAGCAGCCAGTTCAGATATCTATCCGTGAGAATGAAGTCTTTCAACCTGCTTTCAAAGCTAGACGTATGCATATCCATGACCATGATGTGACATACCAAGGAAGTAACTCTGCCTAGAAAACTGAAGTCGGTGATAACTCGTTGAAAGTCTGTCAAGGAGTTGGGCAATGAGCACAAAAAGTGCAAAACAGCGCAAGGTATCAAGCTTAGTGAGGAGCAAAAGCTCTTGTTCGCCATTCCTTTGCGAGACTGTGCGCCACATAATCAAACTCGTTCAACGCATCGGACGCTGCATTAGCAATAGATGAGTTTTCGTCGATATCAATGGCAGCAGCAGATACCACATTCCAATAGAAGACGATCCACTCGAGGACATTTCTAGGCTCTGAATTACACGCCCAGGTCAGACGGACCGTAGCTCCTTTGATCAGAGCTATGTTTGGGTCGAAGTCCAGCTGAGATGTATAACTAAGTAGATGTTGCCATATAGTAGGGCTGCTAACGTAGGTACCAACTGTTTCATGGATGTATGATGCCGTAGGGCGATATTTCCATAGATAAACATCTGTATGCGCAGCTTCAACATCAACATCAATGAGTCCGCCACAGCGGGTCTGAAATAAGGTCTTCGCTGTATCTTTCGTGGCTGTCTTACCGCTTGGGCTGAAACGAGCTTCTTCCCATGCTTGGTTGATGATCGCCGCCGAGCGGCAATACCAGCATGCCTCATATATTTGGAAGGCCATTGATGCTTCTTCCATATAGATTGCCTCAATCGAAGCCAGCATGTGGCTGTATAAACGCTCTAGTTCTTGCGGAAGGTCACCCAGCCGACGCTCCAGAACAGAGATGTCATCGTTGTTGTCTAGTCCACGAAGCAATGAGTTGACAGCTAAATTAACCCACAGAAATACACCGTCCGCTTTGTGGACAATCTTATCAATGAGCCTATTGGCGTCGCTAGATTCAGTCTTAAGGAACGACCATGCTCGATCATTAGATGTGAATTTTGCCACGACAAACTGTCGGATATCCTCAGCTGTAAGGTTTTGTAATTTCAATGTCGGCATGTCCCGAAACGCATATCCAAATACTGGCAATGGTCGGCCAGAAATACATATTTTGATGAAAGGCGAGCTTGATAGCTGGGAGAAATAAGAAGCGATCTCGGCATAATCTCCATCATATTCGTCTAGCCCGTCAATGAAAATGCAGAACTTCGTATTGCTAGATGCCTGTTCCATGACTCTCTTGAAGGCTTTTTTCAAGTCTCCCAGCATCCACGGGTCATCAGACTTTAAAGGAATATCGTTCGTACACATGGTGTATTTGTAGTTCCAAGTTTCTGAGCATGCTATTTCGATTAAATCTGGGCGTTGTTTCAATATGCTGTATAGTATTGATTGCAGAAGTCCATGTTGAGATCGCTGTTCCGGTGCCCCATAACGCCAAAAGTAGAAAGCACAAAACTCGAAGGCAGAACCACCAGCCCATTGTCTCAAATATTCGGAAGTGCGTGGATCGCTACGATATGACGTTAACAAGACTAGTTACATTATTCACGAATTACTTACTCAACGACAAACTTCATCAAAGTGGATTTTCCGCTTCCTGCTTTGCCCTGAATCCAGTAAAGCCCACTTCCCATTTTCAACCATTCACTGAAACCATGCTGGCCGCCTTCTTTGGTGGAAGATAGTATCCATTGAAACGTGCGTTGATGAGCATCCACGATAGCATCATGTCTTTCATGCATTGTATTGGACCGTAAAGAATCCAGAATGCTCAATTGCAGTTGAATTCTGATTCGATTCGCCTTTTTCTCATCAAGCATCGCGTGAATCGCCTCGTGCTCTTTTGTGTGAGATGATTGAAGATCGAGCAGCTTTGATGAAACCTCGCGTTGCACATCTCGGGTTTTGCTATGCTCGGCCCCTTGAGCTTTAATCAATGATTGAAATGTGGCATGTATGGACTCGAATTGAGTATCTTGGCTAGCAGCAGATGTCTTGTATTGGTCTCTGGAACATGATTAGCACGCCTGAGCAGAATGTGAATTCTTTCCGCATGACCATGGCAGTGAAATCTGCACACGTTCTCATCATAAAGCGCTACTATCGAATACACCGGTCAATTCATCGGCAGTTCAAAAAGTCTCACCTCAAGGTCAAAAGAATGTGCATAGTTAGTTCCGTTCGGAAAGACTCAAGTCTGTGAGATATTTCGTTGATTTCTGTTTTGGAATACACGCTTTTGAGTGCTTGGCGAAAGCTGTGCCATTTTCGACCTTTCTGTGAGCCCATCAATCTCAGTTTTGCAAGTTTTGAAATCAGATCGTCCGACAGTGCCATACAGGAGTCGCAGATGTTTTGGATAGCTTTGTTCTCTTGCTCATTTGTGGATGCCTTTAACGAGCGACTCAGATCTACAAGACGCTCAGAAGCCTCCTGTAATTCAGCATTCTCGACTAAGGCTCCTGTAGAGGACGTGTAGAGCTTAGCGGTCTTTGATACCACTGAGATGCCATAGTCAACAAATTGTACGATAGCAGCAGCAGCAGAAAGTGCTGTCAAAGGGTCCATCTCGAGCAGTCTTGAGATAACCGAACTATGGAACCACCAGAAGCACAATTCTTAGGGCCAGATTCAGGTCTGCCACTTTTGATTATTGACTTGAGTCAAAATGTATAGGCCATTTCGCGAGGCTGTTTGCGTGTCGAATCTGTGCTTGCAGGCCACACACAGCACTAGGCCAATCACAAGGCGTCAAGTCTAGCAACAAGGCTGTAGAAGCCTTCCCCCTTCGGTGTAAATATTGAATTCAATAGATTTAATGAAGCAATGGTCTTTCTAGCTATGTTGGATCATAATGCATCATTTCCTCTGGTTATCATATGCATCAGAAACAATAGGGAGCGTAGCACCAAAGCATCGGGAATATATTAGCACCAAAGCATCCAATGGTTCAACCAAAGATCCTTACACGCCCTGCAGTGCACAGCGACACCACGATCTTCTAGAAGACAGTCACAGCAGGGAAGATGCACCACCGTGGCACCGAGAAGGTTGAAACGGAAGGTTTTAAATAAGGGCGGACATTTCGAATACTATTGGTAAGAATCATGACGCAAGATCAAAAGATGGCTGCTTACAAGCGTTAGGTATATCCGACTTTCCGGGATGAGACGCCCTGGCCTGCTCTATCTTTAGGTTGGATGGTGTACGATGACCCTTGATAAGCTGTGTATACCGTAAAGGAACAGTGCAGGGAGGGAAGATGGTCTCATGATGGGACCAAACGTGATTTTATGAAGTCAAGATGGTGAAGTAAAATATTACCTAAGTGTTATTATTATTGGTACTTCTTTACTTTTTTTTTTTTTTTAGTCTTGGGAAAGAGATCAAGGAAGAGCTCATCCGTCTCGGGGGGGAGGGGGGGAAAGGGTTGTTCGCTTGATACTTCGTAAAGGGGCGATATGGAAGTGAAGACGAAACATGATTGGGAAGGGGGAGAGAGTGGATAAAAGATGGGGCAAACGCCCAGACCAGCTCCAACCCCAGCCGCAGCCTTACCCGAATGCCAAGCATTAAACAATATCCAATAGTGGAATTGAGTCTTTTCATTTTTGTGAATCCCCAAATCCTCTCTCCACAATATCTCCAAACAACAACAACAACAACAGCTATTTCTTTTTCTGCTTCCCGCGGAGTTGCGCGAACGAACACATACAGTTCTATGGTGCGCCAGGAAGGAGTGTTAATACTTATCCCGTAGGTATCGTGCTGAAGCTGTGATTATACTTTCATCCTGGGAACTCTTACTCGCTGCAATACCCGATATTCCTTGCCGCACGCCAAGGCGGCGCCCAGCGTGTTTCTCAGGATTATCGTCCTCTAAAGGTGTTGGTCATTTGCATTGGTCGCTTTCTAATGCACGCGAGTGCAACTGTCCAATGATCCAGACGCGGGCCATTCATCTTGCAAAGCAAAAGAATGACCTGATTTTTCAAACCAAATAATTGGCAAAGCACGCAACGCAAGATGTCGGCACCTAGGCTGAGGTCGATCAATCATTTTGGGAATGGAGCAATTTATCCGTTCGGTAATGGTCCAATCACCCCAGCCGACCTATTTCAAATTCAAGACACTCCACTAAAACCCTCCAAGGAGGGGGGAACGGGAACGGGGTTGTTTGGGGAGGTGGGTGGGTGCCAGAAAGCAACTTGGGTGGCCAAGCAGAAGCCACGAGGCTCAGGAGCGCCATCAAAATTGCTGCGTGGATTTCGCAGGTCACAAAACGAGTTCCTGGGACCGTTAGAAAAGGAAAACAACGTATCAGGTCGCATGTTCGTCTGTTTGGCTGAAATACCGTACAGCACTGCGGCCGGGCTGTACTCGGACCCTGCGTTTCACAAGGCTGATGATGAATTGGGCCCGACGGTGACACGGGCTCTTAAATGCACCTATTGAAGATCCACCAAAAGCCACAAATGCCAAAGGCTATAATGGTCTCCACAAAGAGTATAAGATGTTTGACTCGGAGAGGCAAGGAGAGAGACTTTTAGCATAAGAGTACAAGGGCAGTCCGCCGTAGATGGTCAGATTATAACTTTGGGGGGGCAGGCCTTATTATCCCAGGGAATGGCATTATTATTACATCGAATGTCCACACAGCTGGCACGACAGGCATTTGAATAAATTCCGGAACCACCGATCGCCTGCAAGCGAGGAGGACATCATCGACACTGGACCCCAAAATTCTCATATTAACCCAACCATTTCCATCAACTAAGATTTCACCGCCGCGAGCTGATGAGCATCATGTATCTCGACTTCAAGCTGAATACAGCTCATCATACTGTCTCGTCCACTAATTGATTATTTTCCTCGTTGTGTACGACCAACTTCAATCCCGGCATTTGAAATAACCTTCCGAACGCAATTATCAGCTGTGCAGCTTCCTGCAGCAGGGAAGTCATAAGCATGGCAAGCAACAGCCGTTCAGCATCGCACCCTCTGGTGTCGCTGCAGCCCCAATCTCACCCAAGACCATCCCCATCAGCAGATGAAGAAATCAGAGCAGCGAAAAGACGAGCAAGCCGACCAAAGGTTAAATCTGGCTGCCGGACTTGTAAGGTTGGTGTTCTTGCCAGTCACGTTTGCTGTATTTTTCACGGCGATGCTAATTAGTGTAGATAAGGAGGGTGAAATGTGACGAAACCAAACCTCAGTGCCTGCGATGCTTGAAGTTCGGACGGCCCTGTGATGGCTATCCAAGAACCACATCCCGCGAAGCTTCCGTGGTCCCTATTCAGCCTCGAATAATCTCGGCGGCCGTGAATTCATATTCACCTAGCAATTCGATTCATCCTAATGAGGACGACTCTCGATACTTCAAATCATTCAGTGAGAGATCAGCCTTTGACCTTTCCGGCTTTTTTGAAACAGACTTCTGGACACGGATCGTTCTGCAAGCAAGTCATCATGTCGTCCCTATCCGTTATGCAGTCGTTGCACTGGGGGCTCTTCACAAAAGCCTGGAGTCTGCTCCAAGACCTAATCTAAAGGTCAACGTCATTCAGACCGTTGACAAAAGGCATCATAACTCTGCCCTTGAAAATTATCACAAATCTGTCCAGGCGTTAAACGCATACCTATCAACCTCAGCGCCACAGCTACGAATTGCCCTGATCTGCTGTTTGTTATATATCTGCTTTGAGCAATTTATAGGCAGCATCTCAAACTCGGTACAGCAAACTTACGGAGGTCTGAAAATTTTGAGAAACTATTATGTTGGCAAGCCTGGCTCTCGGCCCTGGATTCCTCCTAAAGCCTTACCAGAGAAGAAGCGAAAGAAAACCGTAGAGATGACCAGAGGCCTACAGAGCAGACCTAGCTGTGACCATGTCTCGAAAGAAAGGGTCATGATCGATCACATGGAGGAATATCTTGAAGAGCAAAATCATGATGTGGCCAGAACCCAGCGGTTTGACCGATATAAAGAACTCAGTGCTGATGTCCCCCGTCAAGGGAATAACGGAACAGCTTCGAGTACAGACAACGGTCTTCATACGGGTCAACAACAAAGAGCAACATCTATCCATTCCGAGCCGCAATCAAAAGATTCGTCTACCCCGCCATACCAGCAAATACATTCAACTCCTGGTGCGACATCTCTGGCACCTAGTGCAGATTATCGCGACAACTCGTATTTCCCTACGAAAAATCCTTCAACAACCGTGGCATCTCATTCTAATAATTCTACGGTGTCTACCCCTACGATCAATACTCCACCCTCAGCATCCACCACGTCATCACCAGGTCGAGCAGAATCATCAGGCACAAAACGAAAAGGTTCCATGGGCTCCGGAACAGCAACTCCGCCTACGCCTACTGCGCTTTACAATGACAATGCAATTGAAGAAGCGCTTATTCAAACATTTGTTCGTCTGGACGGGCAAGGAATGTTCTTTGGAATGGTACCTGGTATTCCGCCATTAATATGGTACGTGCTAGCCTCCTCATATCCTAGAAAATACTTCATTCGTGATTTATACACGCTTGCAGTAACGTAGAGAGCAATACACTAATTTAGTTTGGCAGGGACATCCACAAAGTTCATCACATTCCTATCCAAAACCCATTCCCGAATTTCGCTGCCGCTCACTATTGCTGGGACTTCCTCATGGACCGTTGTCTCCAATTCTATCGCCGCACCCTCTTCAATCGTCACTACGCTCCCGCCGCTGCCGACCCCGATGATGTTATTAGAGAACAATACGCCTTATACAAGCACCAGCTAAATGAATTCGCGGATGCCTACAAACCTCTCCTTCAATGTGCCATCTCTCCAACTGGCGAAGTAATCCATCCCGCAGCACTCATCCAAGATATGTATCATAAAAGTACCGTCATAACTCTATCAGCCGTTCTCAACACTAGCGAGATGGTCTACGATGCCTACTTGGCTGATTTCCGGTCTATCGTCGCTGCAGCAAGTAGACTTATTTCTGCTGCATCGAATCCTAGTGCTAGGAATATCAATCAGCCTCCACGCTATGCTTTCGAAGCTGGCATCATCCCGCCGCTGCATGTCGTCGCGACGAAATGCAGGCATCCATATGTCCGCCGTGAGGCTGTGTCCTTGCTGTTTGCGAGCCCGAGACAGGAAGGCATGTGGGATGGCGTTCTGACAGCCAGAATTGGGGAGTGGATCACGAGGTGCGAGGAGGACGGACTTACCGTTCCACCGCTTTCGTCAAACACTTCTCGGGGTTCATCTCCAGACAGGGCTGACCTCAACTACCCCAGTCCGTTGTCGGATGATGAAGGTCTTGACGATCACCAGAACAATGCTTCACATTTCGGAAATGGCCGTCATCACAACGAATTACAGAGCTGGACTGTCCCGGAAGAAAAGCGTGTCCAACTTACGATCACAGAGTTTCACATCCCGGAACGACACATCAAGGTGAAGTGCCAAAAAGCGCTTGTGGGACGTGATGGTAAGAGGGATCTGCGGGAGACGGTCATCGCGTGGTGACCGGAAATTTCCTTGTAATCATATCTAACGCACAGTATCTTTCATGAACCTTTTTTTCTTCTTTTTTGGTTTTTTTTTGGGGGGGGGGGGGGGGAGGAGATGATAGTCAGAAAGTTATCATTCGTTCGGCATGTAATACAAGTTGGCGTTTATGTGAGGCAGAACTGGAACAAACTGCAAATGATCCAAGGCCACTCTTCCAAAAATCAAGGAAAATGGGAGATTTTTTGTATGTAGACGGTGTTTATTATAGCGTGTCATATTTACCTACAAAATAGATTGTTCTCCAGCTTGCAATTTTTTGTTGCATGTCGCGCGGGAAACACATATCCGGACGGGGTATAGATGTCCCGTCACCGCCAACTGCATCATACGATTGTGCAAGGTCGGTGAGATGAGATAGCCCGCTGCGGGAAGCACCCAAATCAGAAGCCAATGGTAACATTTTCCCCAAAATAAACAATATCATTAAGTTTGCCTAAAAGGACGATTTCAAGAAATATATACCCCGACCCGTTCCCCCGCCACCTAAAGAATCGCCACCCAAAGAATCGCCACCCCCTATCCGCAAGCGAAAGGTTGCCACTGCCTCGCTACTTCGAAGCCTTGATCAAGATCTGCTTCTCCTTCTTCAGCCGATCCACCACGCCGCGATCCACCTTCAGCACGCCGGCCACGATGTCGGGCGGCGTCAGGGCCAGCCACTGCGTGAGGCTGATGTCGGCGACGCGCTCGCTGCGGTAGATCTCGATCCAGACGAGGTTCTCGGTGCCGGTGTTGAGGATGTAGTGGCCCGAGTTGTCCGGGAAGACGGCGGTGTCGCCGGCGGTGAAGTCGAAGGTGCGCGCGTTGGTGGTCCCGATGAAGACGGTCGCGCGCGCCGTGCCCCGGTGGAAGTAAAGCCACTCCTCCGCGTTCGGGTGCCAGTGCAGCTCGCGCAGCCCGCCCGGCTCAAGGCTCACGATCGTCGCTGCGATCGTCTTCGAGATCGGGAAGTTGCGCGAGTCTACTCGCGAGAAGTTCCCCCCGCCGCCTGGCACCGGAACCGTCGCTAGCTGCGATTTGCGGAAGATGTAGGATGAGTTCCCCGTTAGCCCGCTGGCGGACTCTGGCGTAGGGTTTGCGGGGAGCGTCGAGTTGGCGATGTACGGCCCGGATGTGGGGACGGTGTCGAAGACCGAGGCGTTGACGCCGAAGTTTTGCGCCAGGATGGACTTGGGCGTGTGCGTTATCCAGTCGGCGATGTTGAAGGTTGTCCCTGTGGAGTCGAAGTTGCCGTCGTCGAAAACGAGGAGGTATTCGTTCTCGTCGGCCAGACCTGGGTGTGTTAGTACTGCAGAGCAAAGGTTGACAGAGGACTGAGGGAGGTGAAGTAGGTGCTTACCTTGCACGGTGTGCGCGGATCCTTTGGGGAAGTACCAGATATCTCCAACCTCTAGTCTAGAGACTTCGTAGTTCCCTTCCTCATCTACGGCCGAGACGAGGACGCTTCCGGCGTAGACGTATCCCCATTCTGCCTAGATATATTTCTTAGTCATGATTCTCAGGAAGCGAAAGAGATACTTACCACTCGGTGCCAATGCAACTCTCGGATCGCGCCTTTCTTCAGGTGCTGCTGCGCGCCAGCAATATCATGGCTGGAAGGCAAGTCTGTGATAACTTGTTGTCTAGTCCATCCCCCATTAAAGATGCGCGCTTTGGAGTCGCTGAAGCTCCATTTGAGATTGACCACGGCGCCATTGTCGGTCTTTTGTTGACCGAGATTATCTGGGTTCTGGATGTCAAGCGCGTGGTTTGTTCCACCTGAAACACTCTGTTAGTCCATAGTCTATACGTCCATATAAAAAGGTCAAGTGCGATCTTGTACCTAGAATCGGCGCGCCTCTTCCGGTCCCATCAATCGGCTGTCCCTGCGCAAAGCTTGATTCGGCTCTCTTCTGCACATTTACGTTCTCCTCGAGCAACGGACTAGCTACCGCGGCGGACGCAAGAAGCAATTGGGAAAGGAATTTCATCTTGCTCCTGTTCTTTTCTGTCTATCAAATGGGAGATAACAGAACAAAACAAAGGTGGTAACAAATGCCGTTCACCACCCTTCTTATACGCTCAAACATGAAGCTTGCCCGCCTACCACTTTTGGATCGGCATGGTTCCTGCAGACGCAAAGATGATGCAATGTGATATGTGATCTGTGTAATATATTGCCAAGCCCAGACAACTCCCTGGTGGTTTTCAGGCATTGCATCTCTGTACAGCCTACGAGAGGAAGAGGTTGCAATATAATGGCTTCGGATGGATCGTCTTCCATCACAAAGAGGCTTGATCATAATTGGATGCTAGCGATTCGACCTGAATGTAAGCTTAAATACAAAGACACTAGTCCCGGGCTGATCTGCCCTTAAAACCTTTTCAAGCTTTGTTTTTCCTCCTTTCCCGCACTATTTTGCGGAGTAGGATGACGATCATCTACCGATTCTTCGGGTGTTGCAATTCACCCATGAAATACGCCATTCTGCGTCACCTAATCCAGTTAGCAGCGCATATAAAATCCAGAACTGCAATGTGATGGGAAATGACGATATACTGAGATAAATCTCAATTAGGTTTGTAGTATACGTTTGTTGATTTCTGACCCGACCACACAATTCTACCCTAGAGTCACTTGCTGATCAAGTGAGAACGAATTTTTGTCATTGTAAAACCCCCCACCATATGCAATGCGCTCTCGTAATAACAAGACCAGAGGTACCCTATCTACGCACCTCGCTCCTAAACACACAAACCCCCTAAACGCCCAGTGCTGTTGACATCTAACCCCAATGTATCCAAGGCTCATATATCTCCATTGCCCTCAACCGCAGACATCGGGCTGCTACCGTTCCCTCGTCGCCGACGTCGCGTAGGCGCGCCGTTGCGGCTTGAAGTTTCATCGCTCTCTGCATTCTCCGCGTTATGTATAGCTGCCTCATCTAGGTCTTGGATATTTGCAGGACGTTTTCTAAGCCATGCCATTCTAGGCCCATTTCGCGCGCGTTCAGAGACCTTGAACCCAAAGATCTTGGGCTCGTATACTTTCCCTTTTCCTAAGCCAGGTGCTAAGTTATGTGCGTTCATGCCGTTTATCTTTTCACGTTCCTCATTATCATTACTGACCGACCGAGCTGAAGCCAGCATCTCTTGACCCTTTTTACTGATGTCATATTCGGGAAATGTGAGAAGGAAAAGCGCGCCGAATGTTCGGCCGAAGAAGGCACCGTCAACTGTTTGAAACCTTGAATTCGGAGGAACGTAAATATCGAGGCAAGAAGGACAAAATAGCTTCACGGTGTCCTCGCCTGGCACGTCAGATGTGCCAACCGGTAGTGTTCGTACTTGATCGCAGAATGTTCTGGGGCAGACGCCAAAGTGAGCAAGTTCGTACTTTTCTGACATTTGCTGGATACCGGCCCTTGAGCAGATGAAGCGTTGATGAATGAGACCGTAGAGCATTTCAGCAGAGGATTCGATGATAGATAAATCTGATGCCATGCGGTGGTGTCTTCGTTCTGCCGCTGCTCTGTTGCGAATCATGCGCTCCTCTCCTTCCACTGATTCGTCCCCTTCATCTTCCTCCTCCTCCTCTTCTTCGTCTTCATCCTCCTCAGGCTCGACATCTAGGATCATCTGAGAGGATCAGCATTAAGCGACCGGTGAATTGAGAGGAGGCATACCTCTAGCGCCTCCTTATACATAGCTACTTGAGAGTTCAGACCCGTTAGGTTGAAGTCATCTTCTATAAATTCCTCCGATATCTCTGCGAAGTACTCATGACCCAGCAACGAGCAGAATGACGAGATCCATGACTCTGGAGTCCCTGAAGAGGAAGACATGGCGCTGTGCGCTCTGTGCTGCGGTCAGTGTTGATGAAGCGGGAAGTCTTTCGAGCTGCACTGATATCGCCCACGCGTGTGGCTAGTCCTTTCTATGCTATCGATACCATGAGTGAATAATTTTGTCTATGATCAAGCAGGTGTCAAAGGCGAAGATTGCAATATTATCACCGTGCGCAGGGACGTATAAACAATGGTCTAGCAGACAAGGCTTGTGTACGTAGCCTGCCAGATATTGCCGGATGGTGGGGGATAGTCTTGGCTGCTTCGGAAGGGCAGAATATTATTGCGGGTAGACACGAGGGATATTCTCTGCAATTAATCATAATTAATCACAGCCCAAGTGATCCTCACCAGGGGGTGGGAATCTTTAATTGTAATCCCAAGATTCCTACTATCTTCCTTAGTTTTATCCTTGTTTGAAAAATTTTCCAAATTTCTGATGGTCTATTTTTAACCAACAGCTCCTTTGCCGCCTAAGAAAATCTTCTTTGGAGTACCGCGCTGTTATGAATATTGTGGAAACAATTTCCTTGTACCTTATACATCTTAATTATACATGTCTACAAGATTAGATTAGCGTCATTGGTGAGGAAATCACGGTATGCAGACTTTTCAAGCTCAGCGAAACCACCAATTCACGGAGCCATTAACGCCTTCTCCTTCGCTTTTGATGCTATGCCACCAGTCTTTGGGAATAAATAAAGCATCCTCTGGTTCCAGAGTGGCCTCAAATCCTTCCTCAGATAGTGTTGCGCCCCATACAGCTTCATCCAGAGCATATCGCTCTGGTCCCTCCATCATCTCATCTCCCCTAAAAGTCGCCGAGGCAGACTGCCCAATGCTTGCTTGTACCTGGCGGAAAATGGCTGCCCCAACCTTGGGCTCAAAAATCCTAACACGCTTTCTGCTTCCCAATTGCACGAACAAATTTGGGTTGGGATCTTTGTGAAGAGGAGTAAGAGTTGGAGGCACTCCTATCCATATATTCGCATCATATATATCACCCTTACCGGCTTGTTTCACAAGTGCAGGCGTTGGCAGATCCTCTTGTAATTCTCTGGGAAGGTCTGATATTTGAGCTTGTGCGATATAAAGCCTTTGTGGAATTGTTTTGACATTGTAGGCTTGAAGAAAGACTGACAGCGGTGCATTAAACCGGTGGAAGACATTTCCCCCAGCACTGTGAATTAGTCTAGCCAGTAGCACCGATATATCATTATCATCCTTGACTGGAGCTGCATACTTTGTAGAGGCCGTGATGTTTACTGCTTCATATGGCAGGATCGTTTCGCCATACTGAGAAAGATAGTCCTGGGCAAGGATTACCTTTGAAGAGCCATCATCATGGCTAGTTGTCCGAAACCATTTGGCAGCTGCTGGATATGATGTCCCGGCCGAGAGAGATTCTTGATACGTTTGATCCTTGGATATAAGTAGTGGTTTCTCTAGACTGAAGGCTCTTTCGCGGAACACCTTGACATCAATCTGACCGAAATGGCCATGTATTGTTTCGACCGGAGATATATTTGCAAGAGAGCGGGAGGTAGAGAAGTGTCTTTCGAGTGGTTTCAAGAGCAGGGCAGTCTGTATACAGAATCGCATGCTTGTTGAGGTCTGCAGGTTCTGTAGATGCTAGGAATGTCAGCGACCTGGGTGGAAATGAGTAAGTTAGCTTACAATAGATCTGCAATCTGCGATAACACATTTAGCTTAGAGTGTGCGCGGGATGGCGCTACACCTGATGGAATGAGCCGTGGTGAACCTAGGTTCAAATAATAGCCATGTAGCCAAGGTCATGCTTGAAGTTGTCATCAATGGCTGTACAGTATTGATTGCACGGTGCCTGAGTGATTGACTACCTGTGCTCCATAGCGGAAAATGAGGCCTGAGGCGTCACCCGAGCCGTGTTCTGCTAACCTCCTTTTGATCTTAATCGGACACCGCTTAAGCCCCTATCCTCTCCTGGAGGGCTTGGTTGGACCTCGGCCCACCCAGGCCGTACTCTGCATTGGATTGGCATCCACATCCAGTGTCATTGCTACGTTGGCATGGTACCCCCATCCAATCTTCAACATGCGGGGAGTTTGAGGGGTTATGAATAAATAAGTATGTTCCTGTTGCACTAAAGCATGTGTTCTCTAACCCCAGCCAACACAAATCTATTGGCGTTATCTGGCACCTGATACATGCGTGAGGTAAGGTTCTCCCAAGCTTGACGTGAAGCTCGTTTCTCCATTCTCTTCTGTACGTACAATCCTACAGATCCTCAATCTATTCTCATTCATCTTCGTCTCTGCAATCTCCGTCTCAATCAAGCTTCATCGCAGCACCACGCCTACTTGAACAGCTTTCAAGATGCCATCAGCTGTGGATGAGCCACCCGCCGTGGTAAGGTTTGAGCTCTAACTACTAGGGAGCACCTGCTAATGAAGATTAGCTCTATGGCAACACTATCCGAAAAGATAATGGTTACAAAGCTGATAGCTATACCTACTATCCCGTTCTCATCATTGGTGCGGGAGAGTCTGGGATTGCCATGGGATGTCGCCTGAAGGAAGCACTTGGCACTGATCAGTTTAGGATTGTTGACCGTCAGGCTGGTATCGGTGGTACATGGTGGATTAATAGATACCCTGGCATTGCTTGTGATGTGTAAGTCTTCATCTGCTATGGTGCCAAATCGCTATTGGCCTCGCCGCTGTTGTATCCTGTACGAGGCAATAGTTGTTAGCGATGCGAGAGCGTTCTATGATCATTAAGAAGACTTAATGGCATTGCTGACTTAAACAAGACCTGCTATATGGTACTCCTTCTCTTTCTGCCCTAATCCGGAATGGACAACCTTCCACCCAGAAGGACGAGAGATCGTTAAATATCTACAGGGTGTATGCGAACAATACAAGATTGTGGACAAAATTCAATTAAATACGTTGGTTGAGGAATGTACATGGCTCGAGTCAGAGCAAGTTTGGGAGCTTACTCTACAGCATTTGGTGACAGGAACTGGGGATCTCAGCGACCAGGATCGAGCCAAGATAATCAAAGAACACGGTCCCGGGTCTGTCTATATGCACAAGGAGGTTGTGCGGGCAAAAGTCGTTGTAAGTGGTGTCGGTGGACTAGTGGAACCAAAGTCATGGCCAGATAAAGTTCCAGGGAAGGAAAACTTCCAGGGCGAGATCTTCCACTCTGCGAGATGGAAGTACGATGTCGATCTTTCTGGCAAGGACGTGATAGTCGTTGGAACAGGGTGCAGTGCAGCTCAATTTGTACCCCGTTTAACAAAGGAATATGGTGCAAAATCCGTTACTCAACTCATGCGCTCTCCTCCCTGGGTGGTTCCTCGCATGCCACCTCCTGGAGGAGACGAAAATTGGGATAAATGGGGTCCCTTACTAGCTAAGATCCCTGGTTTCAACAAATTAATACGCAAAGCAATATTCGTGATTTCTGAGCATGACTGGCGTCTTTTTGGTAGGTGATGCACTTAATAAAGGCGGGTGTCTCTGCGCTTGCCCGGCTTCTCCATGTAATACGACTTCACTAACTTGTGAAAATAGGCAGTGGGGAGTACCATGAAAAGGAACGGAAGAAAGTGGAAAAAGTGGCGCTGGAACGCATGAGGGAGATAGTGCCAGAGAAGTATCATGAGATGCTTACTCCAAACTACGCGATTGCTTGTAAACGCAGTAAGCGCAATAATGCAACTCTTAACTCATGAGCAATACTGACGCAGATAATAATCAGGGCTATTTGACGCACCCAAGGGATGGTATTATGGTCTCAATGATCCAGCGATCGAACTTACTACATTGCCCCTCACTGGGGTTGGAGAGACAACTGTAACGCTGGGACCCGGACGGGTTTATCCCCCCGTAGAGTCGAAAAGCTCGGCGCCTACCCATAAAGTGACACTTCCCGCTGATGTGATCATTCTCGCCAACGGATTTAAGATGACCGAATGGCTTCACCCTCTAGATATAACCGGAAGAGGTGGCACGAAACTACACGACGTCTTCAAAGAGCGTGGAGGACCACAGATGTACATGGGAACCGCGCTTGATGGATTCCCGAACTTCTTTGCTCTCTTTGGTCCCAATACCGTCACTGGCCATTCCTCGGTCATTCTAGCCTCTGAGAATATGGTTGAGTTGACCTTGAAACTGATCAAACCAATTCTAAAAGGAGATGTCAAGACGGTTGAGGTTAGAAAAGAAGCTGAATTAGAATGGGCTCGTGATATTCAAAGCGCATTGAAGAAGCGAGTATGGAACACTGGTGGATGCACGAATTGGTATCAATCGGATGGATGGAACTCCACTTGCTATCCGTGAGTGAAGTTAAAGATCCTTGGAACTATGCTGACATTCATAGATATACCCAGGTATGGTTCGGTCTGCAATGCATGTTCCCAACGTGGAGGCACTGGGACTTCAAGTACACGACTAAAGGTGTCGCTAAGCAGAGAGCTAAGACTGCTTTGAAATATTTCGCATTGTTAGGTACCATATATACCATTTTTACTCAACGACAAAACATACAGGGATTAGACGTGTTGAAAGGTATCCTCAAGCAATACGTTAGAACGGCATTGTTGTCTGGCGCAAATCTTCTACAGGCGACGGAGAGGAAGATATGAACTGATGCTTCGAGATATCGCATGCATGGATTTAATGGCATAGCTTTATCACATTAACACTATATTTAGCAAGAATTTAGGTTCATGCTAGGGGGGGACAACCACCCGGACGATGTTCCAAGGCGCTAATTTTCACCTCGATGCCATAAGTGAATTTACCCCACCCTTAAAACTCTTTCACTGTCTCCACCTTGATTTACAATAGACGATGAACTTGACGCCGGGCAGTAATCAACGCCCTAAGTACGAAAAGCCCCCTTGGTTGGAACTGATATGTTGTTAACACGTATAAAGCCCATGTATAGATTTTAACCATGACCTCTTCAGCTCCAAAACCAGCATACCCTGCCGAAGATAGTTCTGTCCTATATGGTGACACGGAACTTTATGCTCGGTTGGGTAAGATAGCGGAGGGAGATAGTGCGAAAGAGGTAATTGAACAGTTTGAGATACCTATTCGAGATGGAAAGGCCTGGGTTGTGAAGAAAGGTGGGTCACTGTTTCCTATCTCTAGCATCTAGTCAATGACTCTAGCCCAGAAGTTTGTAAAACTTCGAGTGGAATTCTTAAACTGTAACGGGAGTGTTCTGTATTCCGTCACTTGGACTTACCCCATATTCAAAGTAGTCGCAACTCTCATCTCTCACCGTTTAAACTTGCACACCTTAACTTAACATAGAACACTAAACAACTATATAGGACAACTCTTCACTCTCTCCACGCCTCACGGTCCTCAAGTAGGCGACCTTAATCTCTTTTCTCTCTCTAATCCCAACGAACGATTCTGGGCCTCTCGAACTCGCCAACTCCACGCAACACACGTCTCTGTCGGCGATCGTATGTGGTCTAACCTTCCTTATTTACGACCTCTTGCCACCATCGTCCAGGATACTCTATCTACCTATGGAGTGGACGAGCATGGAGGACGGGTGCATGATTTGCTTGGCACAAGATGTGATCCCTATGGTACTTCACCTCCCCCCGTTTGTAATTAGGAGAACAACAGGAGAACGCGGATGAGGGCGAGGACGAAGAACTGACTATGAGATAGTTAATAGGTTACTAAGCGGAAACGACTTCGATTATAACTGCCACTCGAACCTAATCCGCGCCGTCCAGCCGTTTGGGTTGAACGAATCACATATCCATGACGTCCTCAACGTCTTTCAAGTCACGGGCCTCACGCCTAAGGGACAGTATTTCATGGCTGCCTCGCCTGCCAAAGGCACCGAGAATGGCGGGCCTGAAAAGCTGACCTTCTTTGCGGAGACGGATCTTCTGTGCGCGCTGAGTACGTGTCCTGGTGGTGATCTGAGCGTGCATGGTTGGGGCGACGAGAAAGCGGAGAAGATGAAGAGCACGTGTCGACCGCTTGCGGTGGAGGTTTGGGAGGTTCAGGGGAGTAGAAGGGAGGAGGTACTGAGGGGTTGGAGGGAGAGTGAGGCTAGTGGTTATAAAGGTGGTCATGGGCTGGCGTGAATGAGGTATGTGGTACAAGGTCAATCCCATGAATTAACCACAAAAATCAACACCAGATGCATCAGGATTCCTACTGCTGCAGCACAAAAACTTTATAAGGCTGAGTGCAAGCAGAGTGGTTTCATTTGTTTATCCACGAGGCGAGCCCCTTTTCTGCCTCACCTTCCGTCCTCATCTCCCATTGGCCACTCTCCAGCTGCCAAAACATGATGTATACATATATCTTTAAGCAATCTATGCGAAACAAACTTTTCTACCCAAAAAAAAAAAAAAATACAGACAAAAACAACCATGCGCGGAGACAATGAATACACCTTGTCTAGATCCCAGAGTTCGCTCCTTCTTCACCAGATGGCCCCGATCTGAGATCTTCCCGCGCGCAAGTACTTCCCTCCCCTCTTGCCAGCATACGCTACCGACCTTCTCCCCATCTGATCTCTCAGCTGGTAGGCGTTGGTGCCGGGTAGATATCAGTCATGAGCGGGGAAGGAAACGCAGGTTGTACGGCAATCCCGACTGGGGGGGCCACCGAGCAGTCGAGCAATCGAACCCGCTCGGAAAAACCCCCCAAAAGGGCCAAGAAATCCCAAGTAGGCACCCCCAAGCAAGCTCGGACACGCTCACCGCAGAGCGGCGGTTTCAATGTGCTGCTTGTGGGCGACGCTTTGTGCCGTGCTTTGTCTTCCAGTTTCCGTCCTGTGTATGGGATAACGGCTGGTGTTGTGGCTCAGGGGAGCTGTGTGAAAAGGAAAAGAAAAAACTCTGATATCTGGCTGTCGCGGGTGGTTGAGCGGACTTTGTGCCAGATGGGAAGGGTTCTCTGCTGTCTTTGGGAGGCGGTGGAGTTTCTGGTATATCCCAGTATGGTTTTTTTTTTAATATTTTTTTAAATAGGAAATGGGTGGACGTTTGTTTGTGGATTACTGGATGGGGGAGTATGGGCAGTATGGTTGGAAATGGGCAATTTCGATGGAAAGAGCATTTTTAAATACAAAAACCCCTCAGAATGACCTATATTTTGCGGGATACAAATAGCTGCGTCATAATCCCAACCTTCCCAGTTCCTTGCTCCCACCAATACATCCATCCCATCTCTACAAGGAGCACTCCACGCCACAACACCCTCGCCGAAACTCCAAAGCACCGTGTCAGTCAATTCTAAAAAAGAAACGACGCTCCCCACCATATAAAACGCAAGCCCATCCCACTAAGAAGGCTTGGTGGTCCGCCGTAAGGTTTCGTTTTTTTATTTTTACGGCAGAAGGAGCCGGCCGGCAGCCGGTGATGCGGACCGCCCAAACAACGACGTGCAACAAATTCTTGGCATAATTATTCCTTTGTGAAGGTGTCGCACCGATTGGATACCAAGGTACGAAACCTTAAAAAACATCCGTGTGTCAGGAACTGGCTGTCGGATCATGCTTTTTTTGGGGGGGGGGGGGGAGGGTTTGGATTGTGACATATGGCCTTGTTTTGTCCAAGGATATGACTTTAAGTAGGTGATATGGATTCATTAATTGGAGGTCGGGATTTTGATGAAACACATTATTGTATGACTACGTTGTTGGAAAGGGCGAGAGTTGAGAGGTGATAGTGTATTATATATGGGGTATAATTAAGTATGTGCCTCTTCTAAGCTAACTTTTGATAAGATATAATATACATTATCCCAAGGTTCCTGGCAATATTCAAGATGCAGCATAGATACCGATGGAAAGCATGCTGTACAGGTATATGCATACAGGTCCAGTCATTTAAACGCCTATAAAAGAATATCATATACATCCACATCCGTGTCATTTATCATGTCATCGTTCGTCCGCGTATTCTCAGGTGGGTATCTCGATTTACAGGAGCAGGAGCATCGGAATTGGCTGGCTCTGGTTCGACGGGAGGCTTTGGGTCAGGTCCAGCAGATCGCCAATTCAGCACCAGCACCGTGTCTATCCCTCCTTTATCTGCACCTTCTTTGAAATATACTTGTCTTACGACTTTTTGGCCAGGGGCTCCAACTTCCTCGCCTTTGACGAGCACACTATCCAGCAGCTTATAGCTGATTTTCTTCCCGTCCGGCAGTTTGTCCCGAACAGGTGCCAGCGAATGCAGGACGTTGATCTCGTCGCCCCATGTTTTCTCCATTTGCATAAGATCGATCTTATCCACCTTCATTCCGGTTACTGCACCAACAACACCTGGCTTGTTTCCGGAAAGTGAGCCTTCAGGATAGGAGGTGATGCTAAAACCATTGCTAAGAAGGAGCTCATTGGGGAACTGCCAGCGCTGTAGAAAACAAGAATCGCACACGTCGGCTACTAAGTGCATCTTCTCCATCTCGAGCTTATAACCAGTCGTGGATCCTTCCTTCCAATGATGAAGAGACAGCATTTCGCGGCCGGACTCGTAGAAGCCGCTTAAATCGCCGTGCATATCTACTTGATGGAGAGAAGGAATATGTGTCAATTTCGTAGTAGAAAATTGGTAGATGCAATCCATGACACTGATATCTCCAGCAGTGGTTCGCAAATGTTCCTTGCACTCTTGGGTGTGGTTGTCAATTATCTCTGCCATAGGAAGAGACAATATAATACCAGCACCACCAAAACCCATTAGACCATAATGATTTACAGCCCACCAGTCCTCACTCAAACTTCCTAAATATAGCGGTTTCTTCGAGTCGTGCTTCTTCAATTCTTCCTGCAAATCCCACATGGATGGAAAGAATGTATCATCATCAATGTGAACAACCCATTGTGTTTTCTCGTCCCGTGCTCCATACATCACGTTCGACAGACTGAAATATCTTTGTGCAAATGAATCCTCGGGTTGCACAGGATGGACAATTGACACAAGCATTCCTTTGTCCCTAAACTCTTTTTCCAACGCAGTCATCGCATCGTCTGCGGCGGGAACCCCTTCTGCCTCAATGACGATTGCAAAGAGCCGGGCACCAGTATTTGGCAGCCAGCGCGCAAGATGCTTGACAGTGGCCCTCAGCCTCCCCATTGTGGTTTGTAGTCCAAATATCATATTTGATGCGTCACTTGGCATCAAAACCCCATGCGGAACGTCCAATTCTAATGGCGGATAGCATTTTTCAAACTTCACCGTGTGCGAGTCTGCGGTGTCTAGCGTAGTGAAGCCTGCGAAGAGGGGCTTTTCGAGGATGGTGAGAGATGGCCGCTCCTTGTCCGCACGCGCTCGCGCAATGATGTCCCGAGAGACATATTTGATGGGATATGTAAATTGATAATGCTCTAGCCAACCTAGATGCTCAGTACACTCTCCTGGCTCTGGTTCTTCGGGAGGTTTGGGAGCTGATGGTGGTTTGGGAGCTGTTGGCAAGCTGGGATGCTGGATCTTATCAAGAATGGGCCGTATGTGAGCATTCCCCGATACAGTGAAGCGAGTTATGATAAGGATGGCGGTGAAAAAAGTCAGGAAGATGCCCAGAAGGACGAATCGTCTTGGGGCATGATCAGGCCACATAGGTTCCTTCTTGTATATACACCACCGAAGAACAAGAGGAGAGAGGCATAGAAGAGGGTGATGATGGATGGCTGCGCCTGAGAATTACTAGAGGAAGCTTGGGTGTGGAGTCCCAAGCATCAGCCTTGGAAATAACCCGGTGCTCATGACATTATTGGTGGAGATTGTACTTTGGCTAAAAGATCCTGGCGGTAGATCGCACAGGAAGAACGGCACAAGCTGATGAGAGAAATGTCTCTATATGTAGAGAAGAGAGAGACATAGATATAGAGATGGAAATCACCAGGTCAAAAGATCAGGAGGAAATGTAGTGAGCACAACGGAAAGGGCAATTTGTAAGCTTCAATCTGATTGATGCTGTGCTCGGGGGTGCTCGAGTACAACATTGTCTAGGTAACATTATTGAGAATAAGTTCTTGATCATGTTACAATTGGTTAACATGCTTATAAAGGCAACACGCCTAGAAAATATAGGAATAAGGGGGAAAAAAAAGAAAGAAAAAAGAGAGGGACTTGTAGTAAAAGACAAATGCCGCCAAGCCCCAAGGCTAATCGAATCCCTGCTTTCAACGATTCTACTTACCAACTCAACACACAGCCTCGGCCCCTCTGGCTCTCAGCCTTGACAACAACTATCCTTATGCAACTTCCCCCGCCATACAGTGCCCGATAGCATGAATTATTGACTAATGCCCTAGCATAGTACCAACGCATTCTTTGTTCTTTCGTTGCTGCCTCGAAACTTGCATAGACTATGGCCTCTCGCCAATCTCCAGCCTCGTCACAAAGACCAGCTACTTCGAGCCAACATGCACCAACGCCAGCGGGGTCAATGCCGCCGATGGCCTCAAGTAGCGAAGTCCCGGGTTCCAAATCTGTCGAAGTCTCTGGACCCGTGCTATCCCCTATAAATGATGGGCCGGGTCATCCTACTGTGGCAGAACCCATTCCGAATGAAGAGCCTGGATCACCTGTAGCGGAAGCAGCATCTTCTATCGCCGACCCAAGTAGACAACCGAAACCAGAGAATCAACCAGACACATGTTGGATCTGTGCACAAGGAGATAGTGACGAAGATCCGGAGAAGAGTGGAGGATGGCGACGACCTTGCCAATGCTCTCTAGTAGCACACAACGATTGCTTAATGGAGTGGATATCAAGAAAGCCAGATCGCAAGGACATAAAGTGTCCAGCATGCAATATGGCGCTTTTGATTGATCAGCCAACGAACGTGGTCGACTTCGTGGTACAGTTCTTTGAGGACATTTGTGACACCGCTATCATCGGGGTAGCTGCAGGTGCAGTTTCTGGCATCGTTTATTCCGGCTGCTTAGTTTATGGCTTGAATACAATATATACCGTGTTCGGCGCAGAAGAAGCCACCAATATCCTAGGATTCAATGACGACCGCTTCTTGATCGAGTCGGCTCACAGTAATACTCTCAACATTCATCAGATTTATGGTCGCGGCCTCTATCATACAATTCAACTTTTTTCCCCATTCATGCCATCAAGTGTCTTATCTATCGCGAGAGGTCGGAAAGCCACAGTATTCTTTGGCCTACCTCTTATAGCTCCACTACTTTTCTTTGGGGCAAATAAAAACTTGTCTCCTCGAATCGGCAGCTTTGCACTCCCATATGCGCTCTACCATCTTCGTAAGTGGCTCTGTTCTACGTCATCGAATATTACAGCCTGCGGCTATGTTGAGACGGGCTGTTGTGGACTAAACAAGACCTGTCTTCTATAGATGAAAAGATGCAATTTTAATAGGCCAAGGACTGAGTAACTAATTTTTCAATTAGTCACACCACCACAAAACAGGCTTCAGCAACCATTATCTCCTGCAATTGCCTTTGCAGTCCTTCCCAGTGTACGTCTCGCATACAGAAATATATATGCCTTCGCCTTTTCAGGCCTAGAGAAGCGTTGGGCACTTACAAATAGTTTATCTCAAGCAGACGGCGAAGCAAACCCTAACCCAGATAACGAAGTTTTTGGCGTCCAAATTGTCGTCGAAGGCGATGGAGATGAGGAAGTAGTCAACGCTGAAATTGAAGTTGCTGTTGAGGAGGCAGCAAACGGCGAGCAAGCGCAAGACGCTGCAGAAGTTGCCGAAGCCGTTGCGGAGGAAGTTGCTCAGGAAATCAGGAACGAAATCGGCGCTCAGGTGAACGTAGAACCACCACAAGCAGCCGCGCCAAACCGAAGAGCTGGGCAGCTTGAATTATTTCTGCCATTCTCCCAGATGCTGGTGACTTTGCTTCTTCCTGCATTTTCGGCGCTTGTGGGAGATATCCTAAAGTATTCATTACCATCACGGCTTGTAAGTAAGGGCATTGCAGGAGCTAGCAAGAGAGGTATACTACAGGAACGCTGGGGACGTACTATCATTGGCGGATGTATTTTTGTTGTTTTGAGAGACGCATCGGTCTTGTTCGCCAAGTGGAATAGGTACGAGCGATTTCATAGGACCAGGATATTGAACTATAGGGGTCCAGGAGGAAGAGATTCTTCCGAAGCATCAACTTCGAGTACAGCAGCTACATGATGATTCTCCAAAGAGACATGATATGACTCGATTGGACAGCTATTGTATACTACTACATGGATGATGCTTGATGTCCGAAAATAGCACGAAGGTCATGGAACCTTCAGTGATAGACATTCAAGGTCGATCTCAAAGTTAATTCTATGCTTAGATTACATGATTGAGTACGATTGCGCTATCGTGATTTATTAAATGAGTTTTAAATGTCAACTTTGGCAGGTTCCAGTTCCAAACCCAGTCTACAATACTGGTACCTGTATCTCAAGAACCCATCTTTCATTCTCGCCGTCACGGTCCTTAATTCTCCCGTTCGTTGGACCATTCCTCTTCTGGCCCATCGTTGGTTTTGAAAGTCGCCCTGGCTATTACCTTCGTGGAAGAAAGCGCGACGGCATAGGGAATTCCTCAAGGCGGCTGGCCTCCTCCCGCAACGCAGGCATTTATATCGAAACCAGCCTGCCCGTGATGGGACATACGGCGCGGATCGAGCACGATGCCGAGGCAGGATCTAGATATGTCGGCTGCTTCGAGGATGTTCGCGCCCGCAGAACAAATATCACCTGGAGCGCTGCCAGGTCATTGGCGCGATTACAGGGGACATGAGGCGGCGTGCAGGTGGTTATTTATAGACGATATAACTTAAGCTTGCGCCTCTAGTAGTTTTAGTAGCTAAATTTGCTCTCGGCCCCCAGATATGCTCGGGCGCGTCTCAGGGCGCCGAGAAAGTGAGATTATTTACAAAGCTCCCGACGATCATGGGAACGAAATCCGACGTTATATACCAGCTAGGCTTCTTCATCTTGTCCCATACCTGGAGCCCATTGACTGTTAGCCCCTGAATGTCAACGAGATCCACAGAACGCGCATCCGAGTATCCGGAGATGACCGCCGTGTTGTGGATGTTCTTGCCCGAGTTCTGGTAGGTCAATCCTTTGACCGTCAGGTTCTGGACCCCTCGGCCGGGAGCGAGGTTGTATTTCTTGTTGTACATTATTCGGACGGATAATAGTTGGCCCCAGCGGAAGTCTTCCACACGGACGTCCTGGATCAGGATGTTCTTGATTAAATTCTCGTCCCCTACAGAGAGAGCGATGGCGCCTTGGTAATCGACTTGTGGCTCTCGGTGATCTAAGATATCGACGTTCTGAATCGTGACACCATCCATTGTCTCGGGATTGACAG
This sequence comes from Bisporella sp. PMI_857, assembly GCA_021307315.1. NCBI lineage: Eukaryota > Fungi > Ascomycota > Leotiomycetes > Helotiales > Helotiaceae > Bisporella > Bisporella sp. PMI_857. The sequence continues at coordinate 169,583 of JAJSPD010000043.1, forward strand.
TGTCACCGTGTGTTCCGATGTTGATGGGATGAGCAACGTCCGCCCAGAGCGAAGAGTCTCGAATCGTGAGGTTTGACGAGTTACCATAGTAGTCCCACCGGTGCTGGTATAGAGCTATCGAGTCGTCCGAAGACCGGATGAACAGCCGTTCCACCAGGACGTCTCGCGAGCAATACACGTCCATTCCATCACCCCATTGATGGCTCGTGATACTTCGCCACCCACGTACATGAATCCTTTGCGCAACGGTAATCAGGAAGCCACCGACTGATGCGAAGGCGCCATCCACAGAGACATCGGTAGAGTTGGCAATTGTGATGGCGGAGCCAATATAACCGCGGCCTCTGACCTTAACATTGGTGGCATTGATGATTTGGATTGCTTCGCCATTGACAGCAGGGAATTTCAGGTAAGCGCCCGCCGCAAGATATAACGTTTGTCCCGATTTCAATGGTATCGGTGCTTTGAGGTTGTAATATCCTGGTGCGTAGTAGACAATACTATTATCATTGGCAGCAGATTGCGCGGAGATTGGGTTTTCCTCTATTCGGTTCGTGAAAAGTGTCAGGACGTTGAACACATCACCATTGACTTCAACCACGACATTGTCGTATGGTTGAGATAGATTGAGCGTGATTTTACGGCCAGTAATGACAGGCTGAATTCCGTAGGATAATGGCCGTACCCGAACTTGTGAAATCGTCGGGAAAACGGTCGCGTTTGGTTCGATAGATAGTTGGACATTCCCGTTGTAGTCAAATACTGCATAATTTGTAGGGTACTTCTTAGAACTGCCCGTAGTAACATTGATTTCGGCCACCGGCGTCGTATACAGAGGTACAGGTTCCCACCGCTTAGCATGGCCATCCGGACGAACGTTGACCTTGAAGGCGGTCGACCTGGCTACCGCTGTAGAGTTCACTACTGGCCAGACGAAGACTGAATTGGCCTGGGTTTCATTTGGGCTTCTGGTGAATTCATATCCTTCCACGGCACCAAGTAACACCAGTAACGCTACAGCAGCCTGGCGAACCGCCCGAATTGAAGAAACCATAGCCGATTTGTAATTCTGGTGTGGGGACCAACGGAGGAGACAGTGATTGGCGACAATTGGGAAAGGCTAGGTGCTAGCTTCGAGCTCGTCAAGAAGTTCATGCCTTGATTCTTAAATATCTCATCGCGACGCCGGAAAATACATTCGGGGTTCTTACCGGCCCATCTTGCGGGTTGCTAGTTGACCATGGTAGCTTGCTGCCACTCCAACTCTCCCTCTTTTGGGTAGCAGCCGGGTTTCTAACTAGAAGGTCGCTAGTGACTTTTGACGGCAATTGTAAGCAATTGCCGGAGGTTAAACTAGGAAGCATAGTCATCACAGGTGAGTAGATTCATTGTCCTAGTCGGAAGTTACCGCACATTAGATGATTTGCAGCTGCACCGCGAATCTAGATACCATACCGTTGGGTATATGAGCTAACGGAATCCCGGCACTTACCCCGCACCCCACAAATGCCTGGTTGATCTTTTCTCCTGCTGGAAAAGTTTATCTGTTATTTAAGGTACATGTTTAGCCTGCGTTTGCGTTAAACCTCCTCCCGGTCCGAGACTTGGCCCGAAGATCACGTGCGTACAAACACGGGAAAATATACTTACAGGACCGGTATCCATCCTATTTCCCCTTATTAAGAAGGAATACCAAACTAATGAACTGTCAGCGCTCCGCAGGTTGAAATCGTTATTATTCAAGGAGGACTAACGAGCCTGATCCCGCTACGAAAAGACAGACCTAGAGATATTACATGAGGGGGTTTGGAGGATGATTCATATATCTGAGCTCATTATACCTTAAGCGTATCGCGAGCTTGAAGGACTCTTGGGTATGACTTTGAGTCAACCGCAAAACATGATGTGAGAAGTTCATAAAACATCAATCTTTGCCCAAGTCATAAAACACAAAAATAAAATTTAACTAGAACAACTACTATACAACTACACCTCGTGCCTTGGACTCCTGATACAGGTTTGTTTCTAGGAGGTTCAACTAGATGAACTACATCTAGAATAAGCGCTTGTTATACTATATACTTTCCCCGAAACCAAATATGTATGTTCACTTGTAGGAAATTGCTATCAACTAGTTTTATTTCTGGACTACATTTCAGAGCGCTTATTTCTTGCACTTCCAGTAACTATGCAGTTAATTATGATTGTATCAGCCGTGGTGATCCGAATGGTGCATATCGGTTCTGATGCTTGTGGTGAATGTAGAGAAGCTCTGCATGGTGTATTCGGCGCTAAGCTGTGTCGTAGATTAAGGTTTCCCGATTCGGACAGCACGGCAGAAGCCAATGAATGAAGTCACGGTTTTTTGGCTTAATGTACCCCTTCTTTCTTCAAAGCATGCACTTCGAAAGATTATACTCCAAAACAATGGCTTCCTCAACAGACGTCCAGAAGAAGAATCCCAACCCACACTTTGGAATGCTAGAGCCGGGTATAGACTTTGATATGTCCGACCTCCAAGACACAAACTCACAGCATACTCTAGTGAACAGAGTATCGTGACCACCGACGTCAGCGGAAAAAGTTGGTCATTAACAAACCTCTAATTATGCAGTACCCCAGTTTTTCAAGAAAGCCTTCAATATTAGCTTTGTTGATGGTGTCACGTAAAAAATGAAGGTTGAAGAGGTCTCGCCTTCTGTTTTTCAAATATTTATTGATTGAATATTCAGAGAAAAGTAAGGTTTTTCTGTAACCGCCCCAAATCACTTGGACACAATGGCTAATAAACTTTAGATCAGGCTGTTCCGCGATGATCCCACGTCTGATACAGGACGTTCCCCGTTGCAGCTACTGAAAATAGTTGATTTGTAGCTCTTAGGTAAGAAGTAGATCATCCCAAGGCTTCGGGACAATGTCGTGGATGAATTTGGTAAGCAACAAAAAGACTTCTATGAGCGTTCTGCCAGAGAGGAGGTACAGCAAGCCACTACATACGCGTTCAATGCTGGGGAGAACTCATCACTTCAGCGAAGATTGGCCTTCTAGCTATTACTTCAAAGAAAAAGAACTTAAATGGGATCGTATGATCGATTGAGTTAATGTCTTCCCAGACAGAATGCCGAAGTTTTTGGCACAGAAAATCATTGCTGAATATTATCACCTCCGATATGGATGCATTCCCTTGCCTGATAACTTCTCGTATCAGGTGAAGGACATTAAATGATAATAAGACAGGGAGATCGAGTTTCCTAACGAGGTTCTGCGATGGCGGGAGGCATTCCATAATAGCATATTCTGCAATGCGTGTTCTGACATAGTTCTTTCTCAAAAAGCGATATCTGCCCTGAACTTCTGGGCATAAATTATAATTACTGATCCATCATTTCTTTCCCCATATATATATATATATATCAATGCAAAAGAAAGCCCCCTTTACCAGATTGCAGACCTTAGGTAAGGGTGACAAGCTGAAGACGGAAGACGCAACACCACAAGGATGATTGACCGCCACTTCTGACGGCATTATAGCACACTCCTTCTAGCCATTGACCAGTATCAGTTAAAACTCTACTTTAAATCCCGGTGAAATAGCTCAAAGCAAGCAATGATATTATTGAAGAAAAAGAACCCGTAGCTTTCGCGGCGCGATTGCCTTCCTGCGCACTTTATCTAGTGACTTCCCAATTGTAGCCTCTCGCTTTCGCCTCAACAGCCACTTCCCCAGAAACATCTCTACTTGGAAAATAAAGTACAATATGACACCAAATCCATCAGATATGATGTCTCTAAAGGGCAGCAAAGAAAAATCTGTACCAAGCTTCTCGTAAGTAAATTCTTTCTCAGTTCACCAGCTTTCTCAATATGTCTTACAGGTCAGAGCGTTGAGCGATCCTAGTATCTGCTACTAGTAAGTCGCCAGAAAGCCCTCTCATATTGTTACAATTATTATTGATGGCCAAAAGTTCTTCGTAAAGAAGTATTTCATCACCCATTTCTCACACTTTTTCGACAAAACTTTCAATGGCGGATTTGTAGAAGGTCAGGCCCAGGAGATGACTATTTTAGAGGGGACACCCTCCACGTTTGGCAGATTTGTGAATTGAATTGATGGCAATAAGTAAGGTTGCTGGTGTAAAATCCGGTACTGAGACTGATTACACACTAGCTTCCGTCCGATGAATGAGACAGGCGCATGCGTACCATTGACAGCACAGGAGCTGTGCGAGATATTGGTCTTGGGCGATCGATGGATTGCTCCAAAGCTTCAAAATGCTGTCGTAGACGAGATAATCAAGAACTCCAGGCTCTTTGATGAGAGGGCTGCCAACGGCGAAGTAGCGGAGCTTCTTGCAGAGGTGTTCTCCGAGTTAAATGGCCCGTGCTTGCAAAGACTCATAACAAAGAGGCTCATGTTGCAGATCAAGCCTCCCAATCCGTATGACCCTTGGACGAAAGACTGGACACTCCCAGAAGTGGTACGGCAGCTTCCAGAGGAAGCACTTATATCATTCACATATCAGATCGCTTGCTATTATGACGGTATGGGCTATGCTGGCGCATTTTACAGTAATGCTAATAGAAAGGGCCTGGGGATACACAGGCAGCCCAGTACTATGCTCCTGATGATTGAGTGGGTGAACAAGGAGTTTCCATCCACAACCACCTCAATGCATCAATAATTTTCATACAATCTACTGGTCACATAAAGTAACTGATTCTGGGACCCGCTCTGCCTTGTGATTTCGCTAAGTTAATAACTTAAAAGCAATGGAGCCAGAATCACGGCCTCCTTGACCGACATTCATGCTGCATAATACATTTAGACAATTAATTACTCAGACGCAATGAGAGCACGTTTCAATATTGTCTTTTATCTCGAATAAGAACATATAGCATAGAATTGCCTTAAGAATGGAAGACGAAAAGTAATGCTATAAGAGTCATTATATCGCTACGGAATTTGAGTCAACGAGGATTTGGTGAATTAAACATGGTAATGTTATGTATCTCATCAGATGAATCTGCCTGATGCAAGGATGTGCTCTGGCTCATATAATTGGCAAGAGGTCTGCGCTATCTGGATATGCTGGAAGTTTCTCTCAAGTTCGGGATTCTGAGACCGCATGTTTCGAAGCATTCGGTTGCAGAACAAACTGCTAGATATATTAGTATCAATCACAGCCTAACTCAAGTGCCCAACTTATCCAAAAACATCCAGTCACCAGAATCCAACATGCAACCAACACGATCATTACCTTTCCGGCCAACCCGTCTCCGGTCTGAACTTAACCACCGAACCCAGAAGCTACAAAACTTCGCCGGCAAAGCAGAGCTCCACAGATCTGATTCTCAGTACCGGCACCATCTTGGTCGACTTCGCCTTCATCTGGAACATGCCCATGATCTGCTTTCAAAACAGACGACCAGACCATTGATCCTGAGCGCCATCAGAAGATTGCAGTGCTTTTTTACTGGGAGACTCAGCAAGCTCATTGATTTGGCCGATACTGATATCCGTATCTTGAACCAGATTGATTTCGTTAATGTAAGTCGATATGAAGAGATGAATGAGTATAATTGACCGTGGTAGGGTCATGATATTCGGGATAACTGAGTTACTTGGACTTGTGAGTCGGGATGAAAAGGATATGGGCGATGTGCTTTTGTTTTCAGGTTGGCAACCGATGCTGCAATAATGGGGTTTCTAGGAATCCGAAGGCACGCGTGCAAGCAGATTTTTTGTCTGGATCACATATCTGGACAACATGTCCGATGTACCCGAAAGCGATTTTATATCCTATACCGTAAACCTAGCCTATGTTGTACAATATATATATGTTCTGCATTGTATCTTGCTCCCTACCACCTCAGCTCTCCCTTCTCCCCTTTGTCCGCGCTGTCTTCCTTCGTTGCAGTGGTAGGCTTTTCGTCAGCAAACCCCAGATTCTTGAATTCATCTCTGGCCATAAGATTCCTACATCGAAATAGTTAGCAAAAGCTTCAACTTATGCGCGAGAATAATACCTGTCCATTCGGCACGTCAAGTATGATTTCGCAAGTTCTCTGCACTCCGGATCATTCATGCCTTTTCGTTTCTTCATACACGCTAGATAGCTTGTCATGACGGACTTGCATTCCCCTACACGACCATAATCAGCCCGGAAGCCCTTCCGATATGCGGGCCGCAGCTGTCTAAACTTCTAGTTTGCTGTAGAGGAATATCGTACCATCGTGATCGAGAGGAAAGCTGCCGCGCTCGGGCCTGCGTAGAAGGTTAGCTTGCTGAAGAGACGCGGTGAAACATTAAAATGCATCTGCTACTCACGGCGTAGGCTTTCCCGCTAACTGTCGACCTCCTGGACCTCCAAAGGTGCTCATGATCTTCTGGTGGTGATAATAAAGTTCTGGATCCCCAAAGAGCTTCAAGCATGCATGGATTCTTGGCTTTCCTTGGCACATTCCCACCACATTTTCAGTGGATCAGATCAGGAGCTCACCCCACCTTCCCGCTTCAGAAATTGATAAACAAAATGTGTCTTCTGTGACGTCTTCACAGTAATCTTTCCAGATAAGCTCCCGCATTAATCGTACGTGTTGGTCCTGTTCTGCTTCTAGTATGGAACTTGACCTATAATATTTTGGTGGCTTTCAGCCTGCATAGTGCTAGTATTTCTAAGTATTGAGACAAAGAGAATGAGACAACACTAATTGTACACTGTTGACATCAATATGCTAGAACCGAACGCCTGTTTAACATCTTGTGATGAATTCCCTATCTGAAACCAATACAATACTGAGAATGACTCAAACATAGACTAATTTCAAGCAGCTGATAGCACTCTGTCTTCATGGGGAATAGGGAACAAGCAACACTAACCTTTGAGGGGCTTCGGATATCAAACTCATCATAGAAGGTTCCAAAACTACAGGCTATGGTAATTTCAGGATCATGAGAGAACAGAAAAACTGTTGTCCTCATGGTAGAATATAATGAAAGCCAGCGCCGCATGATGCACAGCTAGGCGAATTCGGAACAGTAAACCAGTGGTAACAATTAAGGACATAATAACAAAGGGATCTTCCAAATATCCACAATGCCGAGATGCGGGTTCAATAATCGTATAATCGCATATAACAAGGGGCCAAGCCCTATCCAGCGGCCGAGTTGTGTCACACAGCAAACAAGAATCAGCTTAAATTTTGGCGACCTCACCCCAAACATCTCCAGTAGCTAGGGAATCTCCAGTTTTTAACCCAACGCTTGCCTTGCAACAGAACTCTGCAATCATTGTCAGCTAATGGACAAAATGTATAAAGGGGTTTGCTCGCTTAACTGTGAAGATGTCCCGAGTGGGGTGCCAAGGCGGCCGCATCTGCCGTTCCTTCTACCAGAGCATCTTCAACGATTTGCAGTCACTAAGTGTCTAGCACCAACTATCAGCCCGGACCTAGACATTTCTTATTCCGATGAAGACGACACCTTTAAACTAACTGGGAAGATGATTGAGGTGCCAGCTCACACACCACAGTCTGGCCTTGCCGCCATTGGCCTCGTCATTCGTTCCAAGGACGGTCCACGATTTGTCTTCCATTATCCACCACACCCACCAACTCTAGCGCCTAAGCACATAAATAGATACGGAACCGAGCTCAGCGTCGAGCCTGAGCTAGACCATGGAGCTGAGGATGAAGACGACTCTGATCTGGAGGATGCAGGCTATCAGATCCACCCAAACTTTGCCAAGATGAATCTCAATGATGGAGACAAGAGCAATGGTCGGAAAAAGGACACAATCCTCTTCCCTGATGAGCTTATCGAGTTCCCAGATGGAGAGCGGCTGTGGCCATGGGATCGAATTGGAGAGTTTATGACGACAGACCTCGAGAGTATTTTGACGCCATCACGTGCGTTTCACAAGAAGAGATTCATTTTAGGCTTGGACCCTTTACATTTTGTTTCATATCCGATCCATATTCGTGAGGATGGGACCTGGAAGAAGAAGAAAGCCAAGAAGTCGAAGAAGTCGAAGGAGGGCAGCGAAGATGGATCAGTCATTGACGAGAAGAAAGACGATAAAGTTAAAGGCAAGGCTACGGGTTCAGAGGACGGTGATGATCATGGCGGAATGACGATGTTCAACGTTGTGTTCATGCTTAGTCTTCCAATTGAGGAGGAAGATGCGCGCATCGCTGAGATGTATGATCATGTAATCAAGAAATTCAACAAGGCTCTGGCTCATGCGCAGGCATCGAGTGATTATGTCTGGAAGGAATCTGAATTGATTCTTTCTATGAAAGAAAAGGCCCGAGAAGATCGTAAGTCATGTTTCACAGTTATTTCTTACAGATAACTGACCTCTTTCAGGTCGTCCAATGTCCTGGCTTTGGAGTAATATATTGGTGAAGTCCACATTAGCCGTTGCAATCAAGGATGTTTACAATGGCATCGCAAATAGCGACATTGCTACGGTTCGCCTCGCCACAAACCCTGCATTGGAACTCTCGCTTCAAATACCAGTTCCACCATTTCTTTTAAGCCTACCTGGTCCAACCGAGAAGTCGATGCCTGGTTTGCTTGTCACCACCGCCAACCCAATGCTGGACGAGGAAGGCAATTTCGATCCAGATTACCTCAGCAAGCATTTCGCTCTGTTGTTGCTGGATGATGAAGATAGGATTGTCAACCAACTGCAACATGATAACAGCGAACTTATTGAGCCGGTGCTTGAATACATCCAAATGTCCAAGCCGACACTCTCCTTCCTCCAAGTCGCTCAAGCAAACGCAGTCGAACTTCATGAGATTCTCTTGCTTGCCCAACACCTAATTTACTGGCGAAAGGCAATCGCCATCCCGCCATTACACCAACGAGATACCTACATCGTGAATCCCAACGCGGACCACCACAAGCTGAAAGTTGCTCAACTGGCATGGAGCAAGAGATTTCCCCTCTCACTATCGTTGCCTAATTTCCTCGCACGAATCTCTGCAGCTCCTCGTCCTTACAAGACCTTCCTTCCCAGTAAGGCCCACCGAGGGGTATATCTCGAGATGCTCGGGTGGCTGATTCGCGGAGGTTGGGTCACCCGACTCCACACTTTTGCCTACCTCAAAATCTGGCCTGAGATCATCTACGAAGTTGAGTACCAGATGAAAGCCGATGAGATTCACAAGCGGACTAGAACCTACAGTACACCTGGAAACACATCTTCTGAGTCTAACGACGAGTCTAATTCTGACGTAGACAAGGAGAACGATCCCAGCGCACCACTAACTACCGAACAAGCAGCAGAGCACGCCCGCCTTGACCGTCTCGCCGCGAAAGAAGTAGCCGAAAATCAACTCGAAGCCGCTGAGTTCGCAAAGAAGCCTATGCCTATCGCTACCGAGCACCCATCGATCAACAACTCTGAGCACCTACACTACATGACACCTTACATTATTGTTGATCCCCACAAGATCTCCCATCAGGAGAGTATGTATATTTCGGCATTGGGGAAGAGATTCGAAGATCCGAAGTTGAAGGAGGCTTTCTTCAAGTTCCTGAAGTACTTTAATGGCATGGAGAGCCTGGAGATGATGCCATTGAAGGAAGGCATGAAGCGGAAGGAGGCGTGGTCGCTTATTCAGAAGATGGATGAGCATATTCTCATCGTACGACACTGGTAAGATATTACTAGTGAATACATATGTGCTACGTTTGGTATCGGATAGCCTAGGCACGTACTGGAGGCGATACATGGACCTGGGGATGATGCTTTGGTTTTCTTTATTGGCGTGGCAAGGGAAAGTATATAGGCGTTTTTCGGCGTGATGGATTAGAAGATACCCAGTCATCAATGCATGTCACCTTTTTTACTCATTCTCACACTGCACGCCACAGAACCCACCCCCACGCTTCCATATTCCTCAAACCGTCCGACATCTGAGCGATGTATACAATACTCATGTTTCATATTGTACGTGGTGCCAATATGGGATATGGCAATCAGCATGCTATTTCCAAAAGAAAAAACCCGCCCCGCGTGACAACCCATGACGACACGCCGCATGGATAAGCATTTTCTGATCGACGGCCCTCCCGGGTTCCAGCCACCTACTGTATGCACTTGTTTCATCCAGGGAGAGAGAGAGCCATTGATAGCTCACCCACATTCGTTCGGAAATTGTTCACCGCTAAGCAGCTAGTCAACTTAGGGGGGGGAGGGCATTAAAAAAGGCCTCGTACTACGGGGTTGTTGCGCGAAGAAGCAGCACTGGAGGCAACAAAAAACAAAAAACAAAAAAACAAAAAACAGAAGAAGGGCGATGGATCTCCAAATTGGAATGGGGGTTTTCTAGAAAAGATATCGTACTCGCGTACCAAGTGTTTTTGCGAGAAACGTTTACGATGTGAGCGTTGGAAGTGGGAAGCGGCGGATTCGTCAAGCCATAAACATTCGTTGAATTCGCATTCTAAAGAGAAAGAAGCTCATCGTCCAGATTCCGTCGTGAAGTGAAAACCCGTACATAAATCCAATAGTAAAAAAACAGGAAAAAAAAAAGAAAATCGTCAATCATTGTAAACTCCTCCATCCAAACCTATATCCAACTTCCCGTTTCAACACGCGTCACTCCAAAATCGATCCCGGCCAGACCGAGAGGTAAAAAATAAACTAGTAACGTATTTATCGCACAATGATCCCCCAAACCAGTCAAATTGTCTCCAACAGCGTGGTAAGCGTGCATCTCGCGGGCTATATAATGCGGATCGTGCGCATAAGTCGGTGTGGGATATGCGAGTTGCCGGTTGCCGCGTAATAGAGGTGAGTAGGGGTGGTTACATAGTTGCCGAATGGAGCGAGCGATGCGACCGACTTGGTGGGATTGCGTTTCACGTAGGGTAGTGCGCCTCGCTTAGCGATCGCGATGATGACGGGAAGCTACAAAAAAGTGGTAAAATCAGTTATCATTCTCTCTAAAACATGATAGAAACCTAAATAATTTTGTATATGTGCAGGAGAAGAGAAAGAGCCACCAAGATAGGTGAGGCCAGAGATGGGTTCAGGCCAACCACAAGCCCTGAAGAAAATATCCCAGCCTAGGAAAAACAAAATGAAGAAAAGTGTATGTGAGGAGCAAACATGAAAGGCTGCTTCTATGTCTTCTCTTCTAGATCTCTTCTTTTCTTTTCCGGGTGGAGGCAAAGAGTTCAAGGCGTATAGCTTGAGGCGATGGAGAGGTGAGACTGGAGGAGGCGCGCGATTTCATAAACTTCATGATATCGTGGATCGTGACTTCATAATTGGAGTATTTGTGATACAACGAAGCGCTCAACGCCTATCATAACCGACAGGTGGAGGAGGAAGAGAACCAGCAGAATATGGATTCGCGTCTTGATACCGCGGGCCATAGTCATAACGAGAACTCGCCGAGGAATGTGGGCTATTTGAAGGGTCGTAGTTGTCCCTGCGTCTGCGCTCTCCATCGCTATATCTTGCAGAAGGGGAATTGGATGCCGACTGGCGCTCCAATCGTCTTTGGTGCCGCCTCTCCTTCTCCTCGCGAAGTTCAGCAACCTTTCCCCGTAGCTCGTTCGCCTCCTTGATCTCTGAGATCGCTCCCTTGATACCAAGAGCAGCAATGCCAACTGACGCTGCGTCTTGTAAGGTTGCCTTCGCCTTGAGCTTTCGTGCCTCCTCCGGACTCATCTCTCCCTCCGCTACCGCTTTGTGGCGCGCCTCTCGCTTCTCCATGCTCTGATAAATATTGTGCGCCGCATGAATCGTCGCAACAGTAGCCAAGCCAGCTGTAATAAGTTGCTTACCTTTCGCCTTTTTAACCTTCTTCTCATCATCCGTTGATGATCCCAAATCCGATGAACTATCCGATTGCTTGCCTTCTGCAATTCGTCGATTCCTTCTTCCATCTTTACTTCGTGCATCCCCATAGCTAGAACGCGAGTCTGCATATCTTGGATCTCCATAAACATCACCTCGTCCTTTGCTGTGGCGCGGTCGATCGTCCTCGTCTGAAGAGTAGCCGCGCGGACTTCTTCGACGTCGGGTATGAACGACGGTCTCTTCAATCTCTCTAGTATCTCCGCGTCGTCGATCGTCATCTGCCGCTGCCGAACCAATGCCGAATGAGGCGAGCGCAGTTCTGGCCCTGTCCGAGACACTCTTGCTTCTCTTGTGCTTGTCACGTCTAGGAGATGGACTGCGACTGTCATATGAATCTGGGCTTCCTCTACGGCCGTGAGGATCTTTGGATTGGGAGCGGTCATAAATTTTCTTTCCCGCTAATGCACCAATTCCTGCAGTCGCTAACGCGGCAAGTCCGGCTCCGCTACCAAGTCCTCCGCCGTCTCCTCCTCGAGACTTTGATCGGGCTCGGGCTCTTGATCGAGAACGGGATCTACGGTCATCCTCCGCAACGTTACTTCTCGAACCATTGATCAACCGATTGCCGGCTAGACCTCCAACTACAGCTTCGAGGATGTGGCGTTTGCTCTTGTGCTCAGGGTCCCGGTCTGCTGCGGCATCGATACCTCCAGCTCCAATTGCTGCTGTAAGAATGCGCTTGCCTTTCGCACCTCCCCAGCCTCCAGGCTCCTTTCTGACACGGAATGCCTCAGTGGCGCCCGCTAAAAGAGCAGCCTTGGCGGCTTGTTGGAATTTAGCAGGACCTTCTGGCGATCGATCCCGACCTCCATGATGGGATCTACTTCTTCCTGACTTGTGGCTATCTGGGCTACGATCACGGCTCTTGTCTCCTCCACCCACGGCCTTTGCAGCAGCACCAAGTCCGGCGAGTCCCATGGCACCTTCTATAATGGACTTGCGTCTGCTCTTCTTTGGCCCTTCCTCCTCTTCATAGTATTCCGCTACCTCACCATCTCGACCTCTGTGCGCAATATATGTTTGTTTCTTCTCTTTGCCCTCTTTCTTCTCTTGAATCTTAGAATAGACTTCAGTTGCTTCGTAGCCAGCGAATGCACCCGCAGCTCCAACGGCAGCCGTGGTGAGTGCATTGCGAGAAACTGGCCGTCCATCCGCTTTTTTGCGATCCCATAATTCCTTGCCCCCGACAGCCAATGCTGCTCCTCCCACCGCTGCAATGATTTTCTGGTTTCGCGACAGAGATCGGTGACGGGATGGTACTTCAGTTTCTAAGTAAGTAGAGCTTTTGCGACTGTGATGGTCATCGAAGTCGTTATATGATCGCCTTGAGTCGCCACCATAATATGCATATTCAGAGCGTTCGGCTGATCGAGCACGAGCTGGCGGGCCGTACCGATCTCGTCGAGATAAACTTCGGTCATCATAGGCACCGGGTGGCGGAAAATCCCGTCGGACCTCTTCAATGGAAAGGTCGCTATCCTCGCGTGCCGGTCGGCGGATGATTTCTGTCCTGGTAGATGCGTAGGGAGGTTGAGGTGCTTCGATAGGTGGGGCAGACTTTGGGCCTGATCTCACGTAGGTTTCTTGTGTCTCGATATATCGTGGTTCTCTGTCATCGCGATCATCTCTTCGATCATGGTGATGATGGTGAGATCTGTGTCGACGTGGTCCATCGTCGTAATCGTATGTTGACATTGTTGGCAGTCGAGTGGAGGGGGAGGGAGGGGTTTCTCTTCTACTATAGCGGGGTGTGTCGCAGACTCGCCGAATAATCTAGGTACTGATCAAGCTGTGGAAATTATAAATTGTCGCTTTATTTCTATGATCGTAAGCTGTAGGTCGTCAATGTAGGCAGTCGTCCGTCGTTTCTCGTTACGGTCGAACGCAGAAAGAAGAATCAAGATCAAAAGTTGGCTGCGAAAATGAAGACGAGGGTATTTGAAGTTGGATGGGGCTGATGATGACGGAAGAGGGATGAAGTTGAGGAAGCGAAGCGGTTTTACGGTGAGAGTGGCTGGGGATCGATCATTCACGGGAGTAGGAAGGAACCACTAACGGCATTACCGCGCGCATCACACTCTCTAGGATTTCGTTGATTTAATGCCTCTTGACCCAGTATATACTCACTTATATGGTTGTGATTGGTGTTTGGCGTAGTGGAGTGATAAATCTGCAATAGCAGGCCTGCTTGATACCCAATGAAGGGGACGGCTTTCGGTCAGAACACTGGGCAAGCTGAAGTCCTGAATCGTTTGGGGGGGAAGGCTCATCAGAATCAGTGTGCATGGCATGGTTTAGTATCACCAGAGAAGTGGAATAACTATGAGAGGTTTGACAAGCCAGAAGTGTCACCTGTGACTCTAATGGCCCTCCTACTCAGGATCTTGGTAGTCCTTGAGGATGGGATGGCTCCTCTTATGACATGTTCCAAAATAGCCAGGGCTTACTCTTCTTACAGTACGCACTTTGATATCCTTCTACAAAGTCAATTATTACCTTACGACATCGAAATCCATGGCTTTGGGCTCTGAGAGAAAAATACTCAACCTGATACAGCCCAATCTGACATCGGCTGGTGCCTGATGCCCACAACCAAGGGAGTTCAAGAAGCGGCAACTAGCAAAATGCTTGTATCTCGATCCGTCCAAATCCGAGCTGTGGCAGCACCCTTAAAGTGAGAGAACAGCCACATTCACAACTCGTGGACAAGGTCTTCTGCTGACTGCGCCTCGAAAAGCTGCAAGCTCAGCCAACATCGCCTTTCCACCGCAAGACCCCGAATCAGTATTAACAAATACAGCACACATCTCATTTGCTAATTCTTACTATGCAGCCCCAGAGGCAGCCTTACGGGATTACAAAAATTATACACACCTTGATCAAACCTTGAACGGCTTTTGTTCAACTGGGTTGACGTGCCTGTGATGTCATTTGGTGGCCAATTAACAAGATCACGTGACACCCAGCATATATGGACGAAGCCCAAGGAGCAGGATTCTTTGGATGGAGTGTTAGGACGACTCCTTATGCTGAAATACTGATATAACTCATGTCAAGCCAGGAATACTACCTTGCATCTGCTCCCTATAACTTCAAAGTATATCAAAATAGTGAGTGTGAACGAGCCACACCTTAGAGCGCCTTGACAGGCAAAATAGGTCTCTTGGATAGTCTATTCTACCCATTTTGTATCAAAACTTGCTTTCCAAGATTCAACCACTAGCTCGCCCCTATTAACAGCAAACTCTCAGACTAGAGACCCACCGACATCATGCTATAGGACCAAATATCAAGTATTGGATGTGGCCCGGCTGTACCTTGAATTCGTCCTTGTGTAATATTCACCTATAAACATCATGATGTTCACAAATTTGACCATTGGAATGAGCCTATATGCCAGTACCCATGATTGAATCGTCACGGTTTTGCTCGGTTCACGTCATATTCGTCGTCATATCAATCAAATTGTTGTCCTTAGCTCACTTCCACCTTCTGCTGGTCATACTTGCGCTGGGCTGTCCTTGGTCTTACAGTTGGTATATTCGAGCATAACTATCTTTTGCAGAGGGGAAATGCTAAGTAAATGAGGCGAGGATACGGTGTTAAATGGTGATTACCGAGTATATTCCTCAGGAGTTTTTTGAGCTCAACACTCGTCAAAGGCTGGGTAGTGCCATCGCCACGACTACGGTTTTTGGGAGCCGTTAGTATTGATTAATGCAGCATTTCAAATAGGACTGGCCCTAGCATGACTCTCTGCTCTAAATCTGGATGATTATGCGACTTAGATCGCTTCACTACCTCAGCAGTGAAACGTTTAATATATGTAAGAAACACTTGTAACCGCCACCACATTAACACAATTTTTCTTGGAATTGTTACGAGTCGACCGTTCTCATCTTGATCAATTAGAACCCAATATGTAGAACTAGAACTTGATATGAAACACAAAGTTTGCAATGCAATGCCAATTGTCGAAACTTATCCTCACGATACGTACTAAAACTAATCATTATAAGGCTGTAGAAGTTATCGCCATAGCCAGTGATGCAGCCTTGTAGCAACACGTAGTGAAACTTTGTTTGCTTACCGCAATCTAATGGCTATTGTATCCTGTGTCATATGCAAACAGGGTAAAATTTAAAGAAGCATAGCTAGTGCTATTGAAATCTCATCGGAAAGATATCATATGGAAGGAATCTAGCCCTAGGCCACTTCAGGCAAAAGTGGGCGCTAAGGGAACATCCATCACCAAATCGACATTCGTCAGCTTCAACTTACTTCACCATTTTCTAACATAAAGGACTACGCCTCGACCTCACAATGGTCGTGGTGGCCACGTCTACGTGTATGCGAAACGCGACTCGCCGGCTTGTTGAGTGTCCTGGTGGTCTGGTGCTGCATATTCACCGTGGCTCAGCGGTATTGGAAAGGCCCGTGTCTTGGCTGGCGGCTGAGATGCGATCTTCCAAAATATTTCAATAGTTGTTTAGTCACAGTTGCCATCCCATTCTTATCTGCATTTGCCTCAGTTCCGTTATCGAGATCTGAGTATCAATGCAGATGTTCTGCCATATTCTTGAGGCCCTTCCTACTTCAATAGGTTGCTAACATAGCAGCCTCGCGATGAGCGGCTTCGACGAGCTCAGTCAAAATGTATTCGGACTGGTAGCTCTCATAATATCACTAGTAGCTCTCGTTACGACAATCCTGCAGATCTTACAGCAGTATTTTTCGACGGCAGATGGGCACCGGAGATGTGCGGAATCAGTAATGGGTCAGTGGGCGAAGGGAACACATAGGAGGCTGCGATTACGAGAGTTTCGAGTTGAGGTTATATTCGAAACGCCTGTGCTGTTCATGGCTCCTCCGACGAATAAACGGGGCCCAATTCCTGGGAGAGAAATACATTATCTCACTGGGACGGCTGAATCCTATATCAAAACAAAAGTTCTTCCGCCGCATGATCAAACGAAGCAAGATGAGCAGACATATGCGCGGGTACACACTGCAGATGATGAAAAGGCATCTTGGGTAAATCTCCTCTCTGCTCTTCAGCGCGAGGAGTTCGAATCGAGAGCCTGGGATGAAAAGATCCGTCTGGCCACGCCAAAAACCTTCCTGGTGAAGGCTCCTATTTATGGCCTCGCGGTTGCCCTGCAAAGCAAGACACGTTCTTGGGATTTCATACCTGGATCTATCACCAAGCCGTATGCAACTTCTACAATGTGCCATATGGTGGAGATCATGTCGATGCTCGGCATGCACTGGAAGGTTTTTGATCAGGTTATCTGGAATCTGCGAGCTGAAGGCAATGGGTTCATCTTAACTTCTACTATAGTCCATGGGCTTGGGGTTATGGCTGTGTTTGCTACAACAGGAAAATCTACGTTTCAAGATAACAGAATAATTCCGGATGAGCGTATTAAGGAATTAGCTTTTGGAACTGTTCCAAACATCTTTAATGATGAGCAGTACCTGGAGCGTGAGAAAGATGCCCAAAGTTTAGAATTGATATTTGGAACAAATGAGGAAGTCGAGGAGACACTCGAAGGTCTAGGCTGTTCGGCAGATACTCTGAAGAAGTTTTCGCGAGATCACAAGCATATATTTTCTGGTAAGGTGTTGAAATTCGACTTTCATATATATATCGATTCTAATAAGTGCCATAGTTTCTTTTGAGATCATTGGTATGCTTGGCCAGGTGATCCGGCTTCGAGGTAGCAGTTTCCGAATGGTCCCAAACCCAACCAGGTAAGTAACAATCGAGATCAATGGTCAAAGTATTTCTTGAATGGCGTTCTGGGCTTAGACCGGGTATTCGTGTTTGAAATTTGACTCTTATTATTGGGCAATTGTCGACTGACTTGACATCCATAACAGTGACTACTGGCGTAAGAAGATTGGCCGCAAAGCGTCCTGGAAAATTACAGTCCTTATGGAGATTTTTCATGAGCACGTGCAAACCCTCATTCTTAATAAGGCTTACCACTTGTCCCATGAAATATGCCAGATCTCGGACCTCTGGCGCGAAATCGCCAAGTTAGACTGCACAGATGAAGCAAATATCTCAATTGAATGCCGCGAAGCCATCCACGATGCCGCAGACCACTGCACAGCCTACCTTCTCTCCCTGCCACAATCGGATGTCCTATCCGTTCTCGTCAGCCATATCACGAACGTCGTAGCCGTTCTCGATAATCCAAATAGTCCGTTAAATACGATTGCGCTTATCAACGCCAATAAAGAAGACACACTCTTCTCGTACTACTTCGACAAAATCAGACCCGCAGTAGTAGATGGCATAGACAAGGAGAATGCTGAAAATAGTAAAGTAAAAGAGAAGAGGGAAACGATTTGGGTGGTACTTGTGTTTAGGATGTTATGCTGGCTGCTGCTGCATGATTTCCATCAGGCCGATGTTAAGGTTGTGCCGAGTGATTTGAGAGGCAGTCGAATGCCGGTTTTTATAGGTTGATATTTGGGGCAAGCAAAATTTGAGCAAGGCTAGAGAAAGAATGGATTTGCGTGGTATTTAACATGACGCTCCGCATTTCTATTAAGTCGTTGGCGGCTGTATATTTTGTAGTATAATAACGAATAATGCCATTTACCATACTATAGCGTTTAATTTTTTTTTGGATTTTACCATTCGCCAGAATTAGCTTGACTTGGAGCCCTTGCACACAAGGGGTTCCGGAAAACTGAAGATGTCCGCATCGCTATGCAACAGGATATACTAGACTGCAAGAACGGTCTTGTTGGGTTGTATTTGCTCAGTGATATTAAGATTATGAATTCGACATATGCTAGTGATTTATCATTCAACAAACTCCTTCTCCTCAACACATATCCTCGCCATCTCGAACTGCTCATCCGTCTCACAGACCAAGGTCCTATGTCTCGCCCCCTTTATCCCAATATCCCACACCACCCCTTTCTCCTCTTTCTTATTGCTCTCCAAATCAACACCGAACCCCAAACACTGAACCTGATCCGCAACTCTCTGCCTCAACAACGCACTTTTCTCCCCAATTCCACCCGCGAAAACAAGTGCGTCGACCTTCCCTCCCAGTCCCACATAATAATTGCCAACAAACCCGCAAACCCTCTCTACAAAAATATTAAACGCCAACCTCTTCCTCTCAACCTCCTCTCCGTGCCCTCCATTCTCCACCGCCGCAGCTATAGCCCCAAAATCTGTCGTACCCGTAAGCGCTTTCCAGCCCGCTTCCTTATTAAGAATCTCCTCTGCGCGCGAGATATGTAGATCACCCGTGCTAGCAGGCGATAGCTTGCCAACATTGGCGGCATAGTGGAAGACGAGCGAGGGATCCACGTTTCCGCTCCTGGTCGCACCGGGCAAGCCCGACAGGGGAGTCAGGCCCATGGAGGTGTTCAGGCTCTTTCCCTCCTTCACCGCGCACGCGCTCGCCCCGCTCCCCAGGTGCAGCAGTATCAAGCTCGTTTGCTCCGCCGGCTTTCGGAGGTACGCCGCCACGGAGCGGGTGATGAACGAGTACGAGATGCCGTGGAACCCGTACTTTCGCAGCTTGTTGGACCTCGCGATCGACGGGGAGATGGGGTAGGTGCGGATGTGTTCTGGGATCGTCTGGTGGAATTGCGAATCGAAGACTGCGATGTTGAGGGCGGAGGGGAGGGCGGCGATGCAGAATTTTATGATTTCAAGGGCTGAGGCGTTGTGTAAAGGAGCGAGGTCTGTGAGCGCTTCTATACGGTGGTATGTATCTTCATTTAGGATTTTTGGGTGGTCGAAGTCACCACCATGGACCTGTTTATGGATTTGTTGGTCTGATGCTCGTATTTGTAAAAGAATATGATGTTTGAAAAGTGTTGGGGTTTAAGCAAAAGAACCTACAACTCTGTGGCATGTCACGCTGATATCTTCTTGTTTTGAAACTTCCTTGAGTTCGGCATCATTTACTAGCTCGTCAAGCATGTAGCTGAAAGCATCTTTCTGGTTCTTGATATTATCTTCCTTCAACTTTTTGTTCTTGTGTACGGACTGCTCTCTACGCTTATACGTGAGAAGTGGTGGAGGGGAAGTCAAGCCAGAGATTTGGATATCTGCCAAAGCTTTAGGGGTTGGATCATCTTTCGAGGTGCGGTATAGAGAGAGCTTCACAGACGATGAGCCGGCGTTTATGGAAAGGATAGTTTTGGACATTGCTCTGCTGTTTGCATCAGGGTTTCTGCTAAAGTACAGTTGGAGAGAATGAAAAGGATTTAGAATACGAATTGGCGGATAGCTGGGTATTTTCTGAAGATAAAAATGATGTTTCTGGTAGAATGATATACTTAGTTAACTGCCCCTTTATAAACATGACGTGTTGATCACCCTTTATCATAGCCGATCAATTGAGTTTATCTATTGGCTAGAACCTACCTTGAGGAGGGACTAGTGGGGTGATTTTTAGGGGGAGGAAAACATGCCACTTCCACGATGATTGTAGATTCTACAAGCTATATATTTGAGATATTAGAGGTCCGACTAATCTGAAGAATTTATCAGAGTTTACCTTTAATCGCAGAACCCCATAAATATAGATAGTAAGAAGATCGGAAAATAGATGAAAAAAATCTAGATCGGGAGCTTTTTGTGACGACGTCATCCAACATGAACCTCCATTCAAAACTTGTAGATGCTTGGGTCTATCTCAAAACCCACCCTAATTTCTGAGGTATCAGTGGCAAAGGTTAATTCATATAAACGTGTTCTTGCTTGCAGATCTAACAATTCCAAGCCCATTCAGCACTATTTCAACCATGTAAACTCCCCGGTCGTTCCGTCCTAGCAGGTCGTGACGCAGCGCTTTGGGGCATATGAGGTATTACATTCTCCTCGAAAACCCCTTCAATATCTACAATTTATTTGGATATTCCTCGTTCACATCCTATCTACGTTCGAGAATTAGAAAGCCCAAAACAAAATCAAGATGCCTGGAGAAGTAATAGACGGACCGAATCCAAAGGCGCTGCCTTCACTCATTCCTGATAATGTCATGGAATTGGCTGTCAAGCTGGACAAGCTCGATGTCCCCGAGAAAGATCTCAAGAGCTTGGAAGAGTTTCGAAGAGCAAGCAATTACATCGCTGCTGGTGAGTTGGAACTTAAAGCTGTGATTAATTGTGATGCTAAAATTAAAAAGCAATGATCTTTTTAGCTGATAACGCCAGCCTGGACCGAGATCTCACATTTGATGATATTAAACCAAGGTCAGTAATTCTGTCACATGATATATACCTGAATTTGAAGTGCTCAATGATTTGAACTCAAGCTAAAAGTATTGTAGATTACTAGGGCATTGGGGAACATGTCCAGGTCTGACTCTTGTTTACGCCCATCTCAATTACCTCACCCGCAAGAATGACCTTGATCTGATCTATGTTGTCGGGCCTGGACATGGAGCACCGGCAATTCTGGCATCTCTGTGGCTTGAAGGCAGTTTAGCTAGATTCTATCCGCAATACTCCATGGACAAGCAAGGTCTATCCAATCTGATCACAAGATTCAGCACGCCGGGAGGGTTTCCCAGTCATATCAACGCCGAAACTCCAGGTGCTATCCATGAAGGTGGTGAGCTAGGATATGCGCTTTCAGTGGCATTTGGGGCTGTCATGGATAAGCCAGATCTGGTGGTTGCTTGTATTGTTGGTGATGGAGAAGCAGAATCTGGACCAACAGCTACTGCGTGGCATGCGGCCAAGTATATCGATCCAGCTGAGTCTGGAGCAGTAATCCCAATTGTGCACGTTAATGGATTCAAAATCTCAGAGCGGACTATTTATGGATGCATGGATGACAAGGAAATGGTTGCTCTCTTCACAGGATATGGCTACCAATGTCGATTTGTTGAGGACCTTGAGGATATCGTAAGCGCATTTGAAGTATCTCAGCTTTTCTTTGGGCTAAATCTTGCAGGACCGTGATCTTGCAACCGGCATGCAGTGGGCTCTCGATGAAATTCGAAAAATACAAAAGGCCGCCAGGTCATGCAAACCAATAATGAAACCAAGGGTACATAGTCCTAGGCTCTACGATGTACATATATTAACTTATGAGGCAGTGGCCAGTCTTGATTTTGCGAACACCTAAAGGGTGGAGCGGACCAAAGAAAGTTGATGGAGAATTCGTCGAAGGATCCTTTCATGCTCACCAAGTGCCATTGACGGCCGCTAAGACAAACAAAGACCATTTGGCTGACCTCCAGAAATGGTTGCTATCATACAAAGCATATGAACTCTTCACAGAGAAAGGAAATGTGATTGAGTCTATCAAAAGTATCATTCCCTTCGAGGAACATAACAAACTAGGTCAGCGAGCCGAGACGTATAAAGTTCATGAGATTTTAAACGTTCCAGACTGGAAGAAATTTGGGGTGGAGAAAGGTACTGAGGAGTCCTGCATGAAGGCAATCGGAAAACTGATTGATAAATCTTTGGTTGATAACCCAAAGTCTCTTCGCATATTCTCACCTGATGAACTGGTTAGCAATAAGCTTGACGCTGTCTTCGACCACACCGGTCGTGACTTTCAATGGGACGAGTTTTCTCATGCCAAAGGAGGAAGGGTTATTGAAATTCTTAGCGAACATACATGTCAAGGTTTTCTTCAAGGTTACACTTTGACGGGCCGAACTGGCATCTTCCCAAGCTATGAGAGTTTCTTGGGCATAATTCACACCATGATGGTGCAATACAGCAAATTCAACAAGATGGCAAGAGAGACAGACTGGAGATCAGATATTTCCTCCATTAACTATATTGAGACAAGTACCTGGACAAGGCAAGAGCATAACGGTTTCTCTCACCAAAATCCATCCTTTATTGGTGCAGTATTAAACCTGAAGCCTACAGCAGCCAGAGTCTATCTTCCACCCGATGCGGTAAGCAATCCTGTTCTTGCCCATTATATACTTCTAATATGACTAGAACACGTTCCTCTCCACCACAGCGCACTGTCTCCGCTCGGTTAACTACGTAAATTTAATGGTCGGCTCCAAACAACCACAACCTGTTTTCCTCTCCGTTGATGAAGCAGAAAAGCACTGTCAAGCCGGAGCTTCGATCTGGAAGTTCTGCTCCACGGATGATGGACTTAATCCCGACGTTGTTCTTGTAGGCATCGGCTCTGAACTCACATTTGAAGTCGTTGTAGCTGCTGCTATTCTGCGTCGTATCTGCCCCGCACTCCGCGTTCGAGTCGTCAATGTTACTGACCTTATGATATTGGAGGCTGCTACGCTACATCCTCATTCGTTAACCGATGATGAGTTCTCCTCGTTGTTTACGGCTGACCGGCCAATTCACTTCAATTATCACGGCTATAGCAACGAGATCCGGGGTCTTCTTTTCGGCCGCTACGGGCTAGATCGCGTCACTATCGCATCATATAAAGAAGAAGGCAGTACCACAACGCCGTTCGACATGATGCTGCGCAACAGCGTCAGCAGATACGATGTTATAGAAGCCGCTATCAAGGGTGGAGCGAAGTTTAACAAGAAAGTCGAGCTCGACATGACGACTGTGCTTGGGGAGGTCAGGCACCAAGCCACCAAGGTGCGAGCATACATCATGGCTACTGGAAAGGATCCTGAGGGAACGTTTGAGGTGCCGAAGTTTGAGGGAACGGTGTTTGAAAAGGGGAGTGCAAAGGCTGGGGAAGGAGCGAGTAAGAAGGACGGGTTTTTTGTTAACTAATGATTGGGATGACTATAATTCGTAAATGACTAAATTAAATTAAGATTTGCTACAAGGCTGACCAACGCGATTTAATTCAAAAGCGATAAGTATATGGTTATCTGTTTAATTATAATAAAGAATTTGAAGCTAAGGGGGGGAATTGATAGTAAGTATCACGAATCTAATTCCTTGGCTTAGCAAGGCGACTAATAGGGAGGTTTTATTACCAGAAGACTAAACTAAGGAGTGAAGGTGTGCTAGGGACCAAGGTATTTTATACTATCTCTGTGAATCACGTCTGTCTTACTAAGTGTTAGAAATAGGATCTATTAGCTAGAGGATCAATTAGAGGATCTGCGAGAGTATCACAACAATAGAATACGTGCCTGTTACAGAGCGTTACAGATGATCTATTCTCTACGGTTACTGGTTGCAATACGATATTTTTTACTGGGAAGAAGAAAGGCCTTCAAAATAAGTACAAAGTAACCAGGGATGTCATGAACGCATTAAGCAGCCTTGCTTTGACCGTTATTTAGGCTGGAGCATCTATGTGCAACGCTGTCCATTCAGCTATGTTCTTCGCTTCGATGTCGGCTCCTTTTTCAAGCAGCAGAGATACTACAGCTTCATGTCCGTTTTTAGCCGCCATGTGCAACGCTGTCCGTTCAGCTCTGTCTTTCGCTTCGATGTCAGCTCCTTTTTCAAGCAGCAGAGATACTACAGCTTCATGTCCGTTTTTAGCTGCTATGTGCAACGCTGTCCATTCAGCTCTGTCTTTCGCTTCGATGTCAGCTCCTTTTTCAAGCAGCAGAGATACTACAGCTTCATGTCCGTTTTTAGCTGCTATGTGCAACGCTGTCCATTCAGCACTGTCCTTCGCTTCGATGTCAGCTCCTTTTTCAAGCAGCAGAGATACCGCAGCTTCATTTCCGTTGTTAGCAGCCATGTGCAACGCTGTCCATTCAGCTCTGTTCTTCGCCTCGATGTTAGCTCCTTTTTCAAGCAGCAGAGATACCGCAGCTTCATTTCCGTTGTTAGCAGCTATATGCAACGCTGTCCGTTCAGCTCTGTCCTTCGCTTCGATGTTAGCTCCTTTTTCAAGCAGCAGAGATACTATAGCTTCATTTCCGTTGCTAGTAGCTATGTGCAACGCTGTCCGTTCAGCTCTGTTCTTCGCCTCGATGTCAGCTCCTTTTTCAAGCAGCAGACGTACTACGGCTTCATGTCCGTGTTCAGCCGCTATGTACAGAGCCGTCGATCCAGATTCGTTTTTCGCCTCGACGTCGGCCCCTTTCTCAAGCAGCAGCTGCAAGTAAGCCTTCTCCCCGCTCGAGGCTGACTCGTGTAATGGGAACTCTGTGATTGCCGGATCTGAGTATCTTAGCAAGAACCGTTGCAGATCTGAAATTTCTCCACCGCTTGAGATATACTTTTCCTCACGATAAGGTGGGCTGTCTGGTTCCACGCTACAAGAGGCGCTTTGCCAGTGACGCTGATATCGCTTCGACCGATCTTGAACATTCCTGAGCTCCTGTAGGGCTTTGATTGTTAGCTCATCGAAGTGTCCCAGATGAGTCTCGCATGCCTGGAGGAGATCTCTGTAATGTTGGATAGCGTTCGAAAAATCCCCCTCCTCCCAAAAGATAATAGCTTGCAGATGCAGAGTTTCCAATGATTCTCGTTGGGAGAGCCATTCACTATTATGGATCCTCTTTTCGTAAAGGATAACGACTTCGACTATACGCTTTGCTAGATCAAACCGTCGCTGCCGTTGGTAAAATCGGGCCCAAACGCAAGCAGTCACAAAACCTTGCCACCAAAACGGACCATCTGGATACCTCACTAGACTTGCATATTTAGAGTCAAGAAGGACATTGTTGACATGCCCCACGTGGCGTGAAAACTTTTGGTGACTGAAAGCGGATACAGCATCGAGTTGCAAATACTGACTAAGTTGGAAAGCAGCCATGATAGTCCATTCCGCCTGTTTCTCTGGATTCAAAGTTTCTCGACACCAGTGTCGGATAACATTGTGCATCGAATAGCCAAGGTATGTCAACTCATCTGGGGCCAGGCGGCGTTTAATACAGCAAAACTGCTCTAAAGTTTCGAGTGCCATATAATAAATTGACTCATCTGCTGTAATGCGCCCTAGCCAGACAAGAGCTTCGCAAGGAGTCTCTTGTAGTTCCTCGTAAATGGTTCGCATTTTGGACACTGTTGAGGACACCCAACCACCAGCGACGGGTTTGGTTAAAAACAAGAAAGGGATCTCGCCTTGTGCAAGAAATGCAGAGATAAGCAGAATATTTAAAGCATCATCATTGTTCCGCGCCAAAGCACTCTTCAGTAGACTAAAGGTGTCTATTACAGATCTATGTTTCTCATAGAACCAAACAGACCTCTTCGGTATCTTGGCCAAGATAGCTGCTTGGGTATTTGGTAAAGAGAGCTTTGTAAGGAATTTCTCTAACACGGTTGTGGTGAGACTAGGGTTGAATTGCAGGTACGCACCAGCTTGCTCGATTGCTAGAGGTACTCCGTGTAGTGCTTCAATAACGTTGTCGGCCAGCCTATTTTCTATGTAACTGTTAACTTATTTCAATATATTCCAGAGTTTCAATACCTTCGTCGGTGTATGTGTTCCTCTTGAATCGTCGCCTCAAGATAGCGACACCCGCGTCCTTCTCTATCGCCCCAACTTCTACACCTAGTGCTCCTAAAATGCTGACAGTCTCTGACTGCGTAGTCGTGACAAGAATCGAACCATGGCCACATTTTGGTATTATGTCGTGAAGACTATAGTCGCAATCTAGATCTTCCACATTATCAATCACGAGCAACCATTTGGTGTTGTCTACGGAAGCCAGCCAAGACTTGACAGCCATCATTGGCTGTCTTGAAACAATATCGTCGCATCCCAATGCTACATTACCGCCCACAGCTAGAGCAACTTCTCGAAAAGAAGATAGGACTGTAGCTAGCGACGTAGCATCAATCCAGACCATCGATCGATATAAGTTTGCATGCGTACTCCAAAAATGCAATGCGATCTGTGTCTTACCCAGTCCCCCTATTCCACTTAGGACAGCGATTTTCTGGCCTGGGTCCTTGCTGAGCAAACAAACTTCAATTGCCTTTAGCTCGTATTCTCGTCCAAAGAATGATGGCGTTGCTGAAGGTAGGGACTGAGAGGTAACTTTGACATCACTTAGACGAGGCCTCGACGATCCAAAGTGAACATCTAAGTGATACGTTAAATTTGGAAGCTACACTACCTGGCTACGTTCAGTTCTTACCATGAGAACCAAAGGTCATAGACTGTGCATAGTAGATCTGACCACTGCCAAGATTGTTATATTGATCCCCCTGAGCCTGATTGATTGAACCAGAGCCAGAATGAATGGCGGTGAAACCGATCCCTTCAATTGCATGCTCCGGTATAGAAGGCGGTAAAGCCGTCACTTCTTTGATAGCCTCGGCTACTTCTTTCCGTTGATTATCTGTCACAGTAGTCATGCTATAGTTGATAGCCAACAACTGCACGTCCTCTAGTATTCCTTTCATTAAGGTTTCCACTCGACTTCCTTTGCCTAAAGTCCTAGCGGCTGAAACGTATCGTTCCGCTCTAGAGGCACCGTCTGCAGAGATAACTTTCTGAAAGAGCTCTTCCAATTTCTTAGCCTTCTTCCCGCAGCCTTCAACAATATCCTTCACTTCTTTGCAGGAATCCTCATCCGTATCCTCTTCCCCAATATGTCGCTTTGCTGAGGCTAGAATGTTTCGAACGATTGGAAGTCGAGCAGCAACCTCGCAAAAAGCTTCGGGGAGGCCTTGTGCGTTTGTTGCGGCATCATAGACCTGTTTCGTCCCATCGATAATGGAAATAATCGAGGCGATCACTCCTAAGACTGCAATGGCCTCGGTGCCTAACATGATGTGGTTGTGTGAAGAATAGGCTCAAAGAGAGAGTGACGTTTTAGACGGCTCTGATTAACATTGACAATAGACAAGGTGACGAGTGCCCTCACAAGAAGTACCTATACAAGGCTGTTGAACAGGTGCAGGTTTTAAGATATACGTTTAGAAAGATCAGTGGTAGCTGCTTTGTCCGCCACCGATTGAGATATAAAGGCAATACGGAAAGTTATTACTTTAGTGCTTCGAGCACTGTAAGAGAGAGAGGGTTAGAGCCAGAAACAGATTGGCAAATTTTTAGAGAGGATGGAAATTGGGTAACTACTCATAAATAGCATTGGCCCGCTCAGCCTCGCTGGCAGCCCTGGTGGTGCTGGTGCCTGAGCTGAAGCTGTACAACCTGAGATATTGAATGCTAAGAATAGACCATCACGTGCTCTTAATATGCTGATATGGTTTGTGAGAATTGAAAGATGGTGCACTTCAGCAACTTACTGTCGTGAAGATGACGCACGTTGATCCGGTAACAATTGTTCTTGACAGGTTTAGCGATTTAACAGAAAATACTTACGCGGCTCTTTCTGAACTTAGTGGAGTCTTTCTTCTTGTTTGATCTTCTAGTTAATAGAGTACTGTATTGTACAGCTCCTACAGAGTACTCGTGTGACGGCTGGCATCGCGGTTATATGTGTTAAAGAATGGCGTTCTTTTATTAGTAGTGGCTTCCTCTCTCTTTTTAGGAGTAGTAGAATGGGAGTAGAGGGGCTCGCTCGTACGCTAACTATTGTATAAACGCGTAAAGGCAGGTAGGTTGTTTTCGATGATTTTTGGTAGTTGTGGGTTCCGACTAAATGATCATTCAATTATGGCCTTCACTGGTGCTTGATGTATTTTTCTTGCCTATGTAGTGCAGATAGCTTCCAAATATTTCTAGTCTACTGGGCATTTGCCAACGGCGATGGCGGGGTACGGCTGGTGTACCCCGCCGGCACCCCCATGCAGGACTTTCCTCATATATTTCAAGCACCTGAAATTTATATAACACGGAGCTCACGTACTTGTGAGCAGCGGGTGAAGTGTGCGGATTATACTTGTAAACGTCTAGAATCAGCAGGATATTTCTAAACATGACCGTATTGACGTATGCAGTTCTTTGACCCTGAATGATTCCCGGTTTCGCTAACACGAATGCACTGGCAGTGGCGCCATCAAACGGCGTGTACCTCACTCGGCAGGAGGCTCCCCTAACTCGAAACGACAACATATTATTCGTCCACGCTCAGCTCCGCGAGCATCGCAAGCTTGCCACGCATGCGCTACTTCAAAGACGAGGTGCGACAACAAGCTTACATGCCAGCGTTGTGTAAAGAAGAAAATCAATTGTATCCGAAGTTTCCAAGTGACCAACGATGAGAGTAACTCTCCTAATGAATTCGAGTTCGATGCCTCATCTGGCGGGCTGGAAGTACCGTCTACCGCTGTGGAGGCAGTTCCAAGGACAGATGCTGGTGTTCCCAAAGCCATATCTCCACTGATGCCTGCGCAAAACAATCCGGATATGGAATTCCCAAAATGTTACAGCCCGGGTAGAGCATCAGAAAGCACAACGAAAGTACTATATTACTAACGACTATTTGTGATTTAGTTGCATTGGAGAACTTGCTTCCACCACCTGTCATCAGCTCTCAGTCCCATGACATGGGGCAAACATTCGAAGATCCTGGAAGTATGCCTTCATTGTGGGATTCCGGCGTGACTTTCGATCTATTCGGCTTTGGCAGTGATGCCGCTGATTGGACCCTGAATGGACCAGATGTTGACTTTCTATCTACCTTCCAAGTTCCGCCATTAGAGCAGATGTTGGGAGCGGATCAAGTTAGTCTGACACCTCCACATTCATCCCATACCCCAATAGTCAGTGTTGAATATTCAAATGCTATGCATGCAGCCTTTCAGCAGTCTATCGGCCGATGGACTCCAGACTCTCGTCATTACCGAGGCGAGAAAGAACAAGCTATGTCGTCCGAAGGGACAATCAACCTCAAAGTGGATTCGCTGGGTCAGTGGGATCCTTCCGTTTCGAACGAATCATTACCCGCCCGCGCTCGTGACAAGTTGCTCGCTGTGGCACTAACATCCTGTGAGCCCGGTAATGTTTTAACTGTATTATCGGCCTTTCCAACGGTCGAAGTGTTAGAGAGACTGGTGAATATGTCTTTGACGGCTCAGAAGGAGCAGATCGACGGGTACATTCATGTACCCACTTTCTCCAAAGCTGATTGCAGAGCTGAAACTCTGGCCGCGCTCGTGATAGATGGCGCCGGGAGGTCACCAAGCAGAGCGGTCCAGAAATTCGGCCTTGGACTAGGAGAAATTCTCAGTTATTACTTGCACAAAGCGGTAAATATAGCTGTCGAGAGCCCAAGTTCTTCAGCTGCAACTAATACACCTTTATTCAGGCTGAGCGAGACCATACATTGACACGAGATCTGGGATATCTGCAGGCGTTCTCCATAAGCCTCCAGGTGGGACTGTGGAGCGGCATCAAAAATAAAATGGAATTGGCTGGAAGTGTAGTAGGAGTTTTGCTCAATGTGAGTAAAAATATTGCCAGTTAGACCTGCCATGATTGCACCTACTGATCTAGGTAGATGATTAGAGCTGGCGGCCGCTATCGCCGATCGTCATATCATTCCATCGCCCCATCTCTCAATGATACGGGCGAGGTGCTGAATAAGAGATGGCGCTCCTGGGTAGAGCAAGAATCTTTCAAGCGGTAAGTCGAAACGAGCTATCCTCCCTGCCTATCCTTGTGGAGGGTGTCTGTCGATTGCATTTGTATCTCGCCATATCCAGCCATTTCTAATGACTGTCGTTAGGATGGTCTATCACAATCACATTCATTGTGTTCAGGAGGCATTCATGACGTCTGCGGCAGGATTGCGACTTTCTTCCTCCGAGCTATCTCTGCCACTCCCTGAATCGAGAGAGTTGTGGCTCGCACAATCTGCAATCCAGTGGAAAGAGACCTACCATCGGCTACAGTCGAACTGCGTGCATCGAACCCTTTCCGTGATTGATTGTGTGGCGGACCCTACCAAGACTCGCCTTCTGCCAGAACTGTACGACCGCGGATTTGCACAGCTTGCCCAGGTCTATAGTATATCATCTTTGGTACGCGAATTTAAGCAACTTCAATCTATTTTCTCAATAAAAGAGCCTAGCTTAAGTAGGGAATCGATCATGGCGGACGAAGGCCAAAAAAAGAGGTTGGCGCAAATTCTCTACACTATCCGCGTCGATCATGAGAGCTCCAATTCCGGCCAATCGATCAACCTGAGTATGGTGCGTGAACTAGCATCTATGCACTCGCATACATTCTTTGACCAGGTCGAACTTTTTGTTGGTCGAGAAGGCACTGAGGAAGCACAAACAGCATGTCAAATTCTGGATGCATGGATCAAAAGTCATTCATCACGTCAGGCTGCCTGGCATGCCGGCCAAGTCTTACGTTACATGAAGCTCATACCCACATCGAGCATTCATGCTTTTCATGCCATCGCATGTTACCATGCGAGCCTGTGTTTGTGGGTCTATGGAAAATTTTCAAACTCAAATGCCAGCACTTCCGCTATCGTAGATATTGCTTCTGTTGCAGTATGTCCGATTCAACTTGATGGCGAGGAAACACTTGTGGTGCAACGCTGGATTTCATTGAATACTGGAAGCCCCACGATTTCAGGCAGGATATTGATTTCGGAAACGCCACAGATCGATTCGCAGGTATCGCTGAATTCGACACAGGGAGTAATGGATGTTGTGGTGAAGCTCGTTCGAAAAAAATTCCAGTCGCCCTTAGGCGTTTTCCCCTTCCTTGTTGAAAATATTTGCCACCTCATGGACACGATTGGAAGGATAGAGCAACCTGTGAAGTATTACCAGACCATCACATAGAGCCTAAACGCAACAGGGCTATTGCGGCAGCATCTCAAGGAGCGGACAATACTATCTCCGACGTGGAAAGACAAAGCGACTTCGATTCTTGTTCAGCTGCAGAGATGGAAATCATCTAGAGTGTTAAGAAGAGCGCGGCTCGCCCTTTCTCGATAAATCTTGGCCAATATCTGGAAGCCGTTAAAGGCCTTTAATGGCGCCCCGCGTTCTCCTTTCCACATTTTGCGTCAGTTGAGGGTAAAGGTCGATGCGGGTGGGGAGAGAGTTCTCTCTTTACAGAACTCGTTAATAAATTGGATTCTCATCGTGGGGGGTATTAATGCTGCAAACTTTCGAATACTTGGGGGAAATATTGCTATGCCCTGCAGGATGGCTAAAAAGCATCATGAGCGGGGAGGTTATATCGGGCTGGTAAGCTGCTGGAAAGGCCAAAAACAATAGATTAGTAAGCTGTGTGTAGGGAAAAAGGTTAAGACTCTACCATTATTCGGAAATGCCACACGATGGGTCCTCATGTGGTAGAGCATCCTTGTGGCAGCGCAGTATTACTCACTTATGAACAATATCACTGGTTCTGGCCAGAGGATTGACACAACCCCGTACTGCTCGAAGCCAAGATAATCATGCCGATGCTTGTTGGGGACAACCAGAATGTGGAAGCAATGTGATATACTGAGGAATTGGCCGGTCACCCTGACAGGGCGTCCTTCATGGCGACTAAGATAGACAACTGCATTAGCCATGTTGCTCTCCCCCAAAGAAGATGTACCACCAAACATCAACCCCGCAGATGAGGATGCGGATTGATGGACTTTGGAGGCATTGCTTGCAATCTATTTATGAACCAAAGAAGGTTAGCAAAATGATCCTTTAATCAGTCCCTAACCAGTACTCGGGGGAGAGCGGGGAAGTCTAGCGTTCAAAGTGTAATCGTATGATGGATGAAGGTACTTACCCATTGCAATGCGTCAAATCCGTCATAACGGTGGTAGGGATGGCATGCTCTAGCGCCAGGTGATAGTCAGGACTCACAACGGCTTGTTCTCAAGCGCAATAGCTCGGTTAGACTCCAAATCGTCGTGGTAATTTCCGATGCAAAATCCTCCGCCATGTAAGAGGAGAAGCAACCATAGGATTCCATGGCTGCAACCGTCTTCTTCCGAAAGAGCATTTATATGGGTGGTTATAGTGCGGCGGCCCCGTAACGAAATCTCAATATCTCGCTCTTTTACTCCAGCAAAAGATCCGGCCCGATCTTCTCGAGCTTTCACTTTGGCTACATTTATAATGGTTCGAGGTGTAACAACATAAATATCGGATGGGAGAGGTGACGGATTTCCTTGAACTGCAATCTATTCAACTCAATCAAGCCGTAACCCAGCTACTTTTTCTTGAAGAAGAGCGGGTGATAGTCTAGACATAGAATATAAGAGTTGGGTTAAAAACCTATTCAAAGTCAGGATGAGGCTGAGCTCCTCCACCGAGATCTCCACTGCTTATCTCCATGACAGGTGGCCCGCCAATGCTGGTATTGACTCGAGCCGAGAGGAATGTCACGAAGCCGTGCAAGAGCGTAGAGTTATTTAGTATGGAGAATTGATACAAGTCACTCTCGGGAATCTGTAGCTTTGGCTGGGGAAGTATCTCAGCTACGTACAAGGACCTGATAGTGGCATCATGTCGAATTTTAATTTAGAACCATGGGCACCCATGACTTTGATTTCTCATGCTCGGCATACCATCTGTCGTTGTTCGGCCTGTGGCCTAATTATTGGTATGCCGACTGGCGGGATTTACTCCAAGATACTTCGCACCAAGGCCACTGGTCGTGCCAAAGTTGAGCAGTACACCAAGGAAGTTCCCTTACTTAATTAGTAGATGCTGAATTTATTATTCGAAGGACTACGCCAACATCCTTGTGGGATTTCGGTTTCTTCGGAGCCGGTCCAGTGGCCAAATCCATGTAAGAGCAAGATAGCGGCATCACTTTTCAGTACTCAACTGTGTAATGGGAATATTCAGAAGAATAGCAATGCACCTTCTTCCCTAAACTATAAAAGAGTACTCGCAAAATTGTAGTCGCTAAACTCAACTCATATTTAGACTTGCTATCTTTAGGTAGACATGTATCATGTTTGCCAGCGATGCCGTGGATCCTATCATGGTAGAGTGTGTGTGGCCGAAGCAAGCATAAAATAGAGCTATATTCGTATGTAATTTTAATATTGTGATACGTACTTGGATGCCCCGAGAATAACGGTATAGGTCATTTTCGTCATCCCCAGGGCTACTCCATTCAACTATGCCGAGACAGCATCAAAAGTAAAACACGCCAGAAGTTCCAAGCAAAACTTAGGCTTCGGGAAAAGACACTCAACCTCAAGTACCTGTTATTGGTCTCGTGGTTAAAACCAATGATGCCAGATCTAGGCCAAGAATACAGGCAATTAATTGCTCAATGCCGTGAAGAAGACTCAAAACTTCATTGCACAACGGATTTACCTTACACGTCTCGTAAAGAAAGCGGCTTCCCGACCGTCCGGGTTCCCGATTAGAGATGCCGGCATGCCGTGGGGTTATGAAGTGGAGACTTCTCCAGTTTACGCTTGCAGCCCCCGGTGGGGGTTTACAAACGTCCGGAAAGCGGGTTGTGGTCAATCTTGGCTGGGCGTCCAAAAACTTCTTAATATTCGAGTTTCCAATAACCTTCATGAGGCATTCGAACTTTACATCGCAACGTGGTGCACATAGGCCATTTATTATTGATATTTATTGGAGGTATTGCGGTTTTCGGTGGTGAAATCGTTTGGCTGCGAACAGAAAAAATGGCAGTCAGCCGTTACCCAAGTCCAATCCTTTCAGCATTGGAAACATACTAATATTGAATCTGTACAGGCTGAAAATCAAGACTCGGTTGCTGTCATCGGTGCTGGTCCTGTTGGCCTTTTCACAGCCTTAATTCTTGCGCAGAGTGGAATCGAGACCACGGTCTGTGAAGCCAACCCTGGCATTGATCAGTCGCCACGTGCAGTTTCGTACGTTCAATCTTCTTATTCCAATGCAGATGCCTAGAGATCAGACCTGAGTAATGAATACAGCTACTTCCCACCAGTTTTGGAAGAGTTTGCAAAGGCAGGCATCGTCCAAGATGTGATCAATGCCGGAGAGAAGAATGCGGGTGGTTGCGACTGGAAAGATCCAAGAGGAACACTCCTGGCCGGAATCAACCCACCTCCAAACGACCCTGGTTTCGCTGTCTGCCTTTCTCAACCCGAACTTGGGGAGATTCTTTTGAAGAACTTGCTGGCGACTGGCCACGCGGAGATCCTCTTCAACGAGACCTTCCAACGTTTGGAACAGGATGGTGAAGGCGTTACATACTGGACAAAGAATCTACAAAATGATCAAGAAACGGCACGTAAATGTCGGTACCTCATCGGTGCGGACGGCGGACGCAGCACAGTGCGGCGTAGCCTTGGGATTGAGTTTCAAGGCATCACGTTCGACTCACTTCAATTTGTTGCTGTGAACTTCCAGTATCCGCTGCGGGACTTCGGCTGGAAGGCGGCTACTTTCATCGTTGACCCTATTGATTGGGGCATTGTTGTAAAACGCGGCAAAGGGACAAGCTGGCGATTTGCAACGGGCGTCCAAAAGCCAAATACTGAGAAGTTGAACACACTAGATGATGTCACAATTCAATTGGTGAAAGATCGCTTGAGTCGAATTATACCGGGTGACACGAGCAAAATCGAGTACGAGGCCTTGGCGCCGTACACCGTCCATCAACGGTGTGCTACTGACTTTCGAAAGGGTAGGGTATTGCTTGCTGGAGATGCCGCTCATGTGAGTCAATACTCATGTCACACCCTGGATCAATTCTGACTTTCTCTTCAGGTAAATAACCCTGTTGGAGGCCTGGGGCTCACCGCCGGCTTGCTAGATGCTGCCCATTTAGCGAAAGCTTTACGAGAGATCCTAATTCAACAAGCTGATCCAAAAATACTGACGACATATGCCGAGACACGAAGAAGGATTTACCTGGATCGAGCAGGCCCTGCAAGCGCGGCCAACCTTTACAGATTATGTTCGCAAGAGCCTCCTCATATTGAAGAGAGGGCACACGCGTTGGCTCAGCTCAACAACCCGAAGGACTTCATCAACATGGCCCGCATTGGGCTGGCCGACTTTTCCTTGACAAGTACGTCCGATAAGATTTTTGACACGTCGGGCGAAGTGACATGGTTCATATCAGTCACTCGGATTCCCGACTGGACTGAGGAAAAGTTCAGGCATGAATACAAAGTAGTCCACGCCAATATGACTCGGAAAACTGCCGAGCATGCCCCCGTCATTCGACGTTATGTACAGCTTCAAAACTCGACCACGACCATCCCAGGCGCGGAACGACCGCCATGGGACTACGTGACTTGCCTCACCTGGCCAAGCTTGTTCATTGTGCATGCAGGATTTAAAAACCCAGGCTATCGGGCGACGGCTGGTGCACACATCTTTTGCCGACTAGACCAGGAAGGCTGTCTTGTAGCGCAGGTAGCAAAATTCTCAAAGGGTCGCACCGAAGACAAGAGCGATGTCGGGGCGGTTCAATCGATCATTTTCCATAAGAGAACCAACGCTCTGGACGAGTTTTCCGAGGCTTGGTTCACGAAACGTGCCGCTAGCCTAAGGGACCTTTCAGCTTCCGACGACAGGATACTCACATACATCCTGTGGCGAGATGTGACGCCGAAAAATACCGAACACTTCTTCCATGACACGCAATTTTCGGGCGGATCATGGAATCAGTACAAGGCTGTAGAGACCTTTGCTTTTGCTGATGAGAAGAGCGCGGCTTCATTCTTCGAGCAACATGGTGATGAGCTCGTCAGAGGGTCTACGGGGCCGGTGCAGACCGTAATTGGCGAGCCGGACGTTATCATCTAACAAATGGAGGTGTGATTCCATAGACTTCAGACAGATCTTCAACGAGAAGGCGCGTTGGAAAGCAATTTTGAATAGTGCTAGAGAATACTCTAGTCAAATATCTGATCAGAATTTAGACCATAAGTACCGTCATTCTTTGATTCGGCAGAAAATGTTTGTGCCAACAAACAAATATAAAATTAAACAGCTAAGAATACCACCCACAAATCTAACGCGTTTCGTTAGCGTAATAGAATAAACTTTGTGGCTATTACGGCGGGGCAGAATTTAGCAGCGCGTATGTAAACTTTTGCGGATATCGTGCCACCTGTGCTCTTTTATCGCCATACTTCAAACTCCAAAGGGCATCAAAACACCAACAGCATCAAAATTAATGCTAACTGGCTGTGAAAAAAGACAACTGTCATTCTGAACGCGGCCAAACAAGAGCTTCAGGGGCCTTGCCGAAAACAGCGCCCCATAAAATATATATAGGCTGGGCGCCCAATGCACCCAATCAGGCGGGGGGAAACCAATAAACCCCTAAAATCATCCCCCCGCATTTCGCGGATCATCACATGCATTCGTTTATTTATGGTTAAGACCGGAAGCGATGCGACATTCCTGGAACGGTTTA
Organism: Bisporella sp. PMI_857; assembly: GCA_021307315.1. Lineage (NCBI taxonomy): Eukaryota > Fungi > Ascomycota > Leotiomycetes > Helotiales > Helotiaceae > Bisporella > Bisporella sp. PMI_857. Next base: position 206,606 of record JAJSPD010000043.1, read on the forward strand.
GTCAGGGGGCCCCCGCCACTCGGTTCAGCTCCAGGTTTAAGATTCAAATTTTATATCAACGACCACCAACATCGAGTCTCACACGCGCGCTCACCTCCTTGCCTCAATGTATTGAACATATCGCAAATGTATCACCATGCTGCAGCTCTCCAGGTACCTCCGCATTCTCGTGCCCGTGGTCGCGCTGCTCTTCCTGGCCTGGCAGTTCCATGACATCAACATCCGCTCCCTCTCCACGCAATACCTGCCCACTCCCTCTGGCTTTAGTGGGGCCCCACCAGTACTACCACCACCGTCGGACCTCATATCCACCCATCATGAGATCTTCTCCGTCTCCTCGCCCAGCAAGCATTACTTCAAGATCGACTTCGCTGACGCGCGGTTGAAAGCCATCAACCCAAATATCATCCCGCACCCGTACCACAACGACACGTGGATCGTGGTCGCGCAGCACCACAAGCAGGACCATATCCCTAACAGCGTATGGTTCGCTGAGCTGGTCTGCAATGCCGTTTTTGAGAAGGGCGTTCTGAAATGCGTCTCGCCTACACAAATCTTGCCCATCGCTGCGACGTGGGGCACGAAATGTAAGGGCGAGTCGACAATGTTCGGCATGAGCATCGGACCGCACGACGCACGTGTTTTCTGGGGTCCAAAAGCCCCGTATGTGAGTTATGGTTCCGTATCTCAACATACGTGCTTCGGCCAATGGATCGTTGATTTTCGATTACAAGTCGATTGGGGCTTCGATCATTCCGCGGCTAAGGAATTTGGCGTGCCTACTGAGCTTCAACGCCCACCACCGTACGGAATAGTTGAGAAGAACTATTTCCTCTTTTGGGATAAGGATGGACACATGTATGCGCATTATGATTCAGCACCTAAGCGTTCTTTTGCAAAAATCGAATGGGATGGCTCCGTAGGCGAAGACCTTGCGCCGCTCGCCACAAGCGATTCGAAATGCATCGCAAAGTATATGCCTAAGGTAACAGATGACCCAAAGGCACTGGACCATGAGTCCATTCACCAAGCTACAAATTCTCTCTCCATCACGATGTGTAATGGATCGGACCCAACTTGCAGTCAAAACGACAGCAATACCTTCCTTTTTACCATCATCCAGCACAAATTCTATTATAACTTTCATTCCGTTTACGAGCCCTATCTAATGGTATTTTCGCGATCGGCACCTTTTGCCATTCACGCTATATCGCCCAAGCCCCTCTGGATTTCTGGGCGTGGCGGTCCAGGCTCAAGACCGCCGCCAGGTTTTAGTGATGAGGATAAGAAGAAATGGAATCAGACCGAGATGATGTATATAACGAGCATGAGCTGGAAGACCAAGGGGCAAAGGTATCATGGGTATCTGGATGATGTGCTGTTTGTCACGTTTGGAATCGAGGATTCGGATACAGGGGCCATTGATGTACTGGCTGGGCAGCTGTTGGAAGGGCTTGCGCTGTGCGCGGGTGATAGTCCTTAAAATGTAGGAATATAATAATCGTAATACTTGTTTAAAAGCCTTTTTTTTCGTTCACGGAACTAGTGGTGCGAAACCTAATAAATATATATCCGTGGCAAGAAAGAACGCATTTAAGAAGCATGCAAACTTCGCTGACTTGAAGCATGTTGGAAGTACACAACTTATGGAACTTGTTTTGGGTATAGCCATGATCACCTGATCATGCACATGACATCTGTTCCTAGGAGCTCGCCTTTTTTAAGATCTGAGGGACAAATAGTACTTTCTAAAATCGCATAGACGGGGCCAAAGGAGCGAAACCAATCACATTTTGGGCATTATGATATGACTGAAGCGATATTTTTAAATGGTATAGCCTTTCTGGAGCAAACAGAGACAATAGGGCCGCATTCACCCACAAACATTTTTTGCAACAATGTCGATCGCACAGCTCTCTCGACCAAAACCTATCACAGCCAAGGCCGGGGGGAGGGGGGAAAGCCTGGCCAACTGTAACTGCTAGGAAGGACATGAAATAGCGATGCAAAGAAGCTCCATCTATTCTACCCCCTTAAATGCGAAATGTCAACTTGTTCTTTGGATTACCAGGTGGAGTTTCACCAACAGTTTGTCGAACTGCCATTGCCAATATAACATCATTCAGCATCTTAGATGGAAAGATTTTCATCATCGCCATGGTATTTTGCTTGACTTCGGTGGCATTATTCCCGATGCAGCAAAGATTGACTGCCCAGTATACCACCAGTCTTTTCAAAGGAGTCTCGGTCTCTGTCAAGTACACGACTTGGAACAGCTCCTCGTAATCATCGCTCAGGGAATACCATTGTCCGTGTTGAATCATCTTATCAATAGCAGCGTTCTGCATGGCGGGTAGACTGAACATCATGCCGTACATCCAGAGACGTGCCATTTCGATTTTCGTAGGGGTTTTCCCCTCTGCATTTTGAATTGTCTTTGTGTATAACCAATTCACAACCATGCCGAATATACGACCATCAATACTGTTCGCTACCATTTTCTGTGTCTGTCCTTCTTCGAGATTGCTATTGAACATCTTCTCAAAATACGGAGATTGAGCGACAGCGGCTTTGTGAACGACGAACCTCTGCGTATTTGGCTCAACGCCAACAGTAAACTCGACAAATCCTTGAGGAACACTGTACTGTGGTTAAAAGAGATGTCAGGCCGTTGAGTAAGATTACATACCAGAGGTTCGTTACTCTAGTTTTTGGGGTAGGTGGCGCTCCCTGAGAAGTCCTAGTAACCATTCCACTGGTCTCAGGCTGTCCAAAAAGCTGTTGACCGCCAGCACCAGTCATCTGAAATAGAGTAGAAGTGTTGTGCAACGTATTGGCAAGAGTTTGGACCACTGTACTCTGGGCTGTGCTCGGGAACGTGATGGAAACAGCACTTTGGACTCTATTTGGAGTTTGGTATAGTGCTGGGTTTGTGACCGCGTTTTGACATGGGTTTGAAGTCGGATATTTTAAGGTGTATGGAAAAGTGCTTGCCATCGCGTTCAGAGAATTGGCAGCCTCTCTACTTTCATCTTCGATCTTTACCCGGGCGGCAACCTCGTACTTGGTGATCGGTGTCTGATCTACCATGATGTGAGGGCGCGTATAGCTTGAGGCGAGAAAGGGAGGTGTTGTTGAGAAAGCGTTATGAGAGCTTCAGGGCAGGAGGGGGAGATAGACTGAAGGTGTGCAAAAGGATACGCGTGCGCATCCGCCCTGGAGATGGAAGGGGCGATACCGATATCGAAATTATAGGAAAGAATGATCAGCTGACCTCGCATCATCGAGAGGAGCCAGCATTGCTCACAGGCATAAATTGTACTTATCCAAAGCGCCATAGATTTTAATTGAAAAGGGTCACTATGAACAGAATTTGCACTTCGACAGGGCGAAAAGCATTGCTTTCAAATTTATTACACCCTCTCTGAGATCGGTGCCAGGAGTGTGCCTCCTTAAGGAGCTTGCCTGGAGCATGTGAGCAATGAGCAGGTCCTTAAACAATATTTCCTCTTATCTTTATGAAGCGAGGCGACAAATTTTTAATTCTTTAGGATCAGTATACATGTTCATCCTAAAGCGAGCAGGCATCGGCAATTATCAAGATACTTGCCAGTGATGGGACTTGTTTGATCAATCAGATGGCCAGCTATTATGGAAAGTCATATGTGCCTCATTTGGGACGTCATTTTGGAATAAGATTTATAGCTATGATCACGAAAAATGAAGATCCACTTTCTTACAAAGCTGTCCTTTATCCCGTATTCAGACGTACTTTTAGCAAGTTCCAAAAAGTGGCCAAAAGAACAATATATAATGGTATATATATAATTATAAAGGGAAATTGTAGTGAGCTGCGGGTGTTGTATAACAAGAATTATGCCTCCAGGCTTAATGAGCCTCATTTCATCTCACCTGGCAAGCTCCCATTAGAATCATTAGGATTTATAGGCCGTGCGAATACCGCTACAACCCTCTCTGCAATACTAGATGGAAACAACCATAATTGCATTTGTTTCAAGTCAAAAAGTTCAAGACAAGTAGTTAAATAGTTGCTTCATAAAACTGGTTTGCGTACTAAGACTCATAGGAAAAAAGCAAACAAAAATTGCTTGTTACAATATGTGGGCATGCTAAAATGTCCTAATATGGTGTTGAGTGAGTCTGCAACCAAATTGTCAGAGTTGAAAACGTAGTTTTATGTTCGCATGCTCGGCGTAGTCCAGTATATGGACTTTATTATGTGATAAATATCGTCAATGAGTAAGCTTAAATCAGACTTGGCTTACAATTTGATCAGTAAATGTGGGGCAGCTGTTTACAATATTTCCAAAGAAAACTGGCTAGAAAGCTTAAGGGCTGTTTGACGTCTGTTTTAAGAGTTATACATTAGACATATGCAGTTTGGTAGCTATACCATTTGACCTAGAAGATGGAAACTTCGATCTAGCCAAGCTTCAACAAGATTGCTTGAAGATCGCTCGAAGATTGCTCGAAGATTGCTTGAAGATTTCCTGACAAATACCCGATACCTGATTTCCTAGAAAGTAGGAACTCGTAGTTGTTAGCTAAAATACCCATAGACTCAGGGTTATTTTTCTTTCACTAGTTCCGTTTTAGTCGCTAGGCGTGAGCAGCGGCTGCTTTAACCTGCGTTGAGGGCGAACGTGCCTGAGCAGAGCCTAAGCACGTTTGATTACCATTTATGCTGGGCCTGAGCCCAACCTGAGCCGAACCTGAGCCGAACCTGAGCAGTGCCCGAGTCCGCTTTACCCACCTAATGCGAGACCTATTTTAGCACCCTAAGTGGCCCGGCCATGCTTTCATAGCCGAGTTTACTAAGGGACCTGTTTTGCACCACTTCTTGCGATAAACTGAAATAGTATGAAATACGCAAGTTGGATACAAGGAATTAAATACGAGGATTAAATGCCCCGGTTGCTACCTTGTACCTCGCACTGGTTAAATACGCTAGTTAGACACACTCATAGATATACAGATTTAAGCAGATAAGTGGGGTAGGGATCTTTTTGTGAGGGTTATTGCCAGAGTTCGGGACCATATGCTGGCTGGTGATGGGGCTAGCAAGTGCGATTGCTGAAGTTAGCAATAAAAATTGCACTGGTGTTCGATAAAGATATAATGGATGGGTACGCTAGAATGGTTAGTAGAAGGCGAGCAAAGGAGCCTGTTATAAAGGCTGTGCATAATGGTTAGCTTTTGGGTTTGTTAACACGTGCTGTGAAGTGGGTTAGATGTAGGTGTAGTGATGCCGGTACGTGACAAGAGTATGTAATAGGGTTTGGCCTGAAAGGTAGGTTATAGGGATTAGATAAAGAGGTCCGATGAGACGTTTAGATACAGGGGCTCGCTAGAGGGATTAACCAGAAGATTTGGTGTAAGGCTAGGCTAGTTATGAAGCTATGGAGTTGAGTTGTACACATATAGGAGTGGCTACATTTATCTACCAGGAGTCTTTCAGCTGCTCCTTGTACACTTCTGTTTGTATCTTAGTAAGCAAGCTGAGGCAAAAATTAAAAATAGGGTGGATTGAATCAGCCCTGTCTCGATACTCCGGCTCGGATGCGGCTTCATGCTTACTATATTATGCATACTTGCGGATGATTCTTGGCTGGCGTTAGCCTCCTCCACCATAAATTGGCCCTTGACCTTCTCACTCCTTTAGAGGCTTTGGCCTATTTATTTAATCAGAGAAGGGGGGGCAGTAAAACAAATAGGATTTGACAGGAATCTGTAAACTCGAAGAATAGAAATGATGATTTGTACAAACACCCCAACTCTTTCGATCATGTCCCATGATTGCTCCGTTGCTCGCTGACCATTATGCCATATATTTTGTATCCTGCTCACATCAGAGGATCCTACTCCTACCAGCGCATCCTGATCTCCCTATTATTCTTGTAACCGTAGTTGATTCATCATTCCGTACCATCATGAGTGTAACTTTGCTGCGCTAAAGCACGAGTGCTGTGTAAATCCTGTAGATAACCACTCCAACTTGATTTCCTACTGAAGTATAAAAGCATGTTCCCATGATTTAAAAAAATACCTGATTAACCCAAATAACTTTCATACTTACATAGTTTCTACAAACCTTTCAACTACTTCTCCTTCATCACCATGCTCACAACCAAGAATTTTTTGTTGCTCTTTGCTGGCGTCGCATCGCAAATCCTTGGCACGGAAGCAGCGAGCAGAGTTGCCAACGAAGGCAGTGATCAACACGGAAGGACATATGCCAATCTCATTTACGATGAGGACCAAATGCCATGGTGAGTCAAATTCGGAAGAGTCATCTCTACTTCGAGGTTGTTGATCTTGGGAGATAAATCTGACACTATTGCTATCAGGCACGCAGCACACTTATACTGGCATTATTGTCGTTATCCTCACCATGAAAGGATCCGTGGAACCAACAACGCCCGTTATTATCCGGTCATAGGAGTACCTCGAAGTCAAGGGCTGCATCACCAACAATCGCACAATGCTATCGGCAACGTGGTGCCTCAAGGCCAAGCAGGATATACGTAAGTCTGTCTTGTACTATGAATTGTGCTCTTCCTCCTGGGAGCCAAAGATAACGGCAGTTCTTCTTTCAGAACCGCTTCTACTATGGTTCCTGGCTACTACAATGCATTCTGAGAAGAGTTGAAACTGACTTCTGTGCCAGGAATTATGTCAGAGACGAAAAGATGCCAGCTTTCGTGAGCCATGCGCCAGATCCTGCAAATGAAATAACCGTCTTCTACTTACCTCGGTTTGAGAGCAACAGTAAGTAGGCAATGACAGTCCCCTGAGCTGCATGAAAATCTATATTCAGTACCATATGCTAACATGAACAAAGTTGAGGGTGGTCTGACTGCAGCCGCTGCTAACTATGACTTCGTCCGATTCAGTGTTGAATTAACAGGTAAAAAGAAAACTTTAGACGGAACCAAAATACCCATACATGGTATCGACGAAATGCAACAGAACGCAGGAAAGATCAAAGATTCTCAAGGAGGTGGCGATAAAGGTCTTCTTGAGCCAATGCCTGGCAGCAGCGATGGACGAGGTACTGCTGTGGCACGAGACATCGGTAGCATGGTGACTATTCGTACACGACGAGATCTACTTAGCTTTTTGCAAGCTCGAGCAGGCTCGAAGAAACCACCAAAAACAACAACTACCACAAACCCAAAAGATACTACTCCACCAAAAGATACTGCTCCAAAGGATACTCCAAAGGACACTCCATCAAAGGATACTCCAAAGGACACTCCATCAAAGGATACTCCAAAGGATACTCCGTCAAAAGATACTCCAAAGGATACTCCATCAAAGGACACTCCACCTAAGGATACCACACCAAAAGACCCAAAGCCAAAAGATCCCAAGACCAGCGACACTCCAGCTCCCAGCAAGACAACAGGCACACAGACCAAGCCTAAAGCATCAAATGCTCCCAAAGAGCCTACCTTAAAAAAAACACTCCCACCAAAAGGTGAGTGTCAAGTCTGCAAGGGGAATGTATGCCAGAAGCCAAAGGACACAGCCCCCCCGCCTGCGAAAGCATCAGGATCAACGCCCGCTGTGGCATCGAAGGCTGCTCCTGCTAAACCGAAAAAGTCTTAAGAATCGAGACTGTGTGATTGATATGGGCGTGATTTGGATTAGACAAAAGTGTACATCTGGGCCGCACGAAATGGGCAATGATGCATAAGATTCTGTTGATATGATTTCGATCTTTTCCGGGTAGAGCATGCTTTTTTTTTTTTGTTTTTTTTTTGGAGATGGGGCGTTTCTGGAGTTGGGTTTGATGTTCCCCTAGAAACTGGGGGCTAGAAAAGCAAAAATTATACCTATTTCTGGCTTAGAGTAGAACTGTATATTGAGGTAGTTTTGAATATATTGTTGTTACAGTAGAACCCATATAAGCATACGGTCGGGGACCGTATTTCGTAAGCATATGATGAGGTATGCTTATATCGAAGAAGTTAATTATACTCATTTAAAAAAAGGGACCTGAATCTTTATGCTTATAAGTGGGGTTATGCTTACATCGAGGTTCTACTGTAGTACAGCTATTGGCTTCAGGATGCTGCGCCCCGCAAAGCCAAGCATTTAGTGGCGCGAAGGACCCTGAGTTTGATCCTCCCTGTTCCTTGATTACCTGCATGAGGATGCTGACGTGAGATCCTATTTCTCGGGTGGCACAAAGTCGTCCTCAGCCTTATTACCCTCTTCCAACTCTTGCATCTTCCTTTACAACCATTATTCTCTACACAGGTTTTGTTCGCCTTTCACCACCTCCTACATCAGCTTGCGACTTTGAGATATCTGCCTCTCGCAGCTCTCTATATAACCTACTCTATCCAACAGCCACACAGAATATCACAACCTCCCCCTCATCTTAACCACTATGGCAGAAACTGTGCTTGGACGACGACCAAGAATGATCCCGATCTACTGCACGGCAGAGATCGCACCAGAAGTAACAGCCCAAGCACTCCCGCCTTGATCTTCTAACAAGAGCAATCGTATGAACATTAACTTACACAACCTGGGCCAGATCATTGATAAGCTTATCGAACGCACAAACGAACGCGCCCCGCCCAGGCTCTACCTCGTCGATTCCCTAACACGTGCCATCGACGACGACCCAGCAAATTGCTTGCCCGCCACGATCCCCACCTCAGCCTTCCAATCTCCCGTGCTCGGCTGGTCACTCCAGCAGCTGCGCGAGCACTACGAAACACAAATCCCAGAGACGGGCGGCATATTCAGCTCTTTCGTCTTCATCGTGTTGGACGAGCGGACGACGCAGGACGAGACTTGCCGCATTGTCTCCATTTATCCAGACCCATTAGACCCCACTGCGGCCACTATTACGGCCCGAGCCGATTTTTACGTTGCGGTAGAGGTGCTGATCCCGGTGGATGTGAGATCGCATATTTTGAATGAGGGACAGGGAGACGAGAATAAGGAGGATGGTGGACAAGGGGAGGTGCTGTATACTAAGGAGAGAATGATTGCGGAGATGGGACCGGACTTCAATATGAAGGACTATGCGCAACCACCTCCACTGGTTGCAGCCCCACCTGCGGGAGCTGCGCCGCTTGGACCTATACCTGATGGACCGTCTTTGGTGGTGGAGCTGCCACCTAGGTAAAGAAGAGGATAAAATGAGAACGAAGTCTCATGTCACGAATAGAAACGAGCCTGGTGAGAACCAATGTCCTCATATCAGGAAACTGATACTTTCCTATCGTTATTGTGGTGTTTCTTGCCGTGACAGACTCTTGTGTCTCTTGTCTAATCCAACTGCATCTCCCAACAGAGATTATTTTAAGCCATCTATGATATTTCTCGGCGGAATTCATCCACCATGTGATCAATTGAATTGGCTTATCATCAAGTTTTAGTAAATGGGCACTAATAGTAATGGCATTATCAGCAATAACCTTTCAAAGAGAAAAATCCTTTACTCACCAATTAAGACTTACTTACTTCAGCAATCATAAGATATCTCTTGCAGCACTCAGCACTACTTGTGTCCAAAGTAACTTTCTCTTTCACCTATAACTTTGAAAGCGCTGATCCATCTACAATTTTAAAGTTTCAGAAAAGGTAGTTTGTATTTCATCCGCTCAGATTTGATCCAGGCTTCAATCTTTGTAAATACATCTTCCGCTCTTTGCTTGGCTGGACTCATTACTGCCTGGTCCACCGATTACAGAGACAACCAATAGGGCAGAATAAGCTACGCAAGCCGCAAATACTTTTGGGCATCTTGCATTTGTCGGAAGCCCCACGCAGATAGAGAATGCAACCGTATACACGGTGATTATGCAGATCTTGACTTGGCTGCTCTGGAAATAATATATGTTGTAAATTGGCCCGAAAATATTTAATAACCGCGACCACAACATGTAGTCGAGCTTCGGGTTTCTATGCGAGAGGGCGATTTAGCGCTGCCGAATCTATAGATGCGCTAGCCCTTTGTGTGGGTCTATGGAATCGGGCCAAACTAACAACAAAAAAACATCGGGAACTAATATTTTAGAAACAATGACATATTGCCCTCCTCCGACGGCTATTTCAATACTACGCGATCATCCTGTTTATACGTCTCTCTGTCAACTCCATTAAGCGCATGGAAATACCACTCTCTTGTTTTGTGATTTTTGAATATATATTGGAATGCTGTTAAAACTCTTGTGGTTTGAGGGCAAGCAAAGTGCTTTTGAAGACAAAAGCTTTTCCTATTACCATGTTGCCAGATTGGATTTGTGAGGCTGGGGAGATTTGCAACTGACAATAACAACTTATATCAATTTTTCTTGAATTTTTTGTATTAATAAATGCATCTATAATATCATACTGTTGTTAGAAAGAAGGTAATAAAAAGTGGGAGAATAGTCAGTAGGTTAAGCAAGATTAGTAATGAGATAAAGGCTGTGCTAACCTACTGCTTAGCTTATTCTTTAAGCATTTGCTGTCACGAATTCAACTCGTAGGCCTTGTAGGACGAGAATACTAAACGAAAGAGAGAAGGTTGACTATATAGAATCATGATTTTATAAACCACCGCCTGTAAGTCACATGTATCTTGCTAAGTATATATTTCACAGCACTATTGAAGTCTTTGGTTTCCTATATGCCCATCTGTATATATCTTCAAGTAGATTTTAAGTTCAGTCGTGTATACCAAACGCCATATCGATTCGTAAATGATAACAGCACAATTTTCGGTCCAAAATAGTACCCCAGCCTGGATTCACGCCTGTCCGCCATTCAACTTTCCTTCTCATCCTGAACATCATTCTGGCTCTTTTAGATGCGAGGAAGGAAGAGATGGGGCCAATTCTTACTCTCCATAACCCATCAACAATTAGATACTGATATGGTATTGTTTTCTGTGAGTAAGAGAATAGCACAGAACCTGCGAGAATTGGAGAAAGATCTCGATTACCAGGTTTGAAAGTAGGGTAGGTTCCCTTTCAATTATATATCTCCCAGATAATGGCAGCATATCTGCTTCCACATTCTCTTCCTAGACCCCTTGATTGCTTCTCAAATGTCATATGCACGAGTCCCTACATCATAGGCACGGTATTGGGAGGATGAGAAACTTTCCACCTATGGACTTGCAATGCCGATCTCTAAACATAGCATGATCTGGCGACTACCAGGCACTGTATCTCCTGGATTCAGTCACTCTGGACGAGGATTCCATAATTAGCAAAGTGTCGGTAGACTTCTTAAACCCAAACTTCCTGGTCGCTACAAGTTAGGTAGAAGACGACAAGAAACCTTGAAATTGAGGCAACGGAATCAGTTGATCACCAAGGCTGGTGAGCAAGAAAGCAACTATCCCTTTCCTCAAATGAAACCAAAAAGTTGATGCATCTTCGAAGAACCAGTAAGATCGCTTCTAGAGTCAGAAGAGGGGCTGAGCAACCGGCTCCTGAAGGTGAGCTTACCCCAATGGTCATTGATGTGGGATTGATACAGAGATCTATCTAATATACCCCATCAACTCCGTGTCTTTAACTGGGACGAAAGCACGAGTCCTTATGCCACTCGAACCCCTTTGAAGGGTGTAAATCGCTCTAGCCTAGAGCGAGCTATAAGTTCCTCCAATCGGCCTGCCTTATGCACGATTTACCCGGACGAACGTGCATCATCTACGATACGAAGCACAATGAAAAGTGTACTTATGTTTAGAAATATAAATATTGATCCATGGAAGTAGACGACTCGCGGAGCAACAGCATTACGATAAAGAGCAAAGGCGTGTTTTGGGATTGGATTGATTAGAGAACCAAGTACACCGGTAGCTATAATAGATCTGGTCTTTGCACGAATTTCCCTGGAATAATTAGAAGCGGAAAATGTGGTATGCTCGTTACAAGCTGAGGAAAGCCTATCTGTTGGACCAAACCAAGAGGAATCAGCCGCTCACTACCTGCCACAGGAAATGTGGGACGAAGGATTCCATGCTTCTATCCAAATTCCTAGAAGCCTCCGAGTCCTCCACGCCTATCGTCTATTAGATGCTGGCATTGTTGATCACCATGGGTTGGAGTTTTTCCATATAGAACTGGACAAGACAGGGAAGGCTGATTGGGTTGAGACACTTCTTCAGTTTCCAGAAGGCTATGGAGTTGTGAGTCGCCAAATAGGCTTTCCCTCGGAAGTTTTGTAGAAATTGAGCAAAGTAATAGCTATCAACCTTTGGTGGTTACCCACCGTAAACATGATTCGATCTATCCTAAGATTTGGAAAACATACATCGGCACATTTAATAACGCGCTCTAGCTAATCTTATCTCCTGGTGGAGCGAGAGTATATGCAGATGATTGCGTTCCTAATTGACACTGTTAGTAGTGCCCTGATCAGTGGAGACTTTGGTCTTGTATTCGAAGACGGCCTTTTGCAAACCTTCGTCACGTCTAACTTTAATAAATGGAATCGACTCGGACTTCGAAAACTCTAGCATGATGCAGCATCGAGGCGGTCCACCCCACGAATCAAGCGATATTCGACATGTGGGATTTGACCCTCCAACAGTACAATCAGGAGTTGAGTCGGGACATAACCACTATCCCATTCGACTGGGTTGTCATTAACCCCGATCGATCGCAGATCATGAGATAGTGGAAGATAGTACAACGTCCGTCGACCATCCCACCATATAAGATGAGCCGTTTGTTTCAGGGAGCTGTAAATTCTCATAGATATGGAGATTTAAAGATGGTTCTCGAACAAACGCTTAAGCATGATGCTATAAAATAGGGCCTTCCAAATCAGCCAAATCCTGGGAACGCGGAAAGTGAAGGAGGATGACGAACTTGAGGATAGTGCCGAGGATAAACTTAAGGATAGTGCCGAGGACGACCATAAAGATCCTCCACCAACTAAGCATTATCGGAGGGGAAAGAGAAAAGCGGGTTAAGGCTTGCCTCTCCCCTGGGCCTTCCAATACCAATTTGTTTTCATGCTTCGGCATCTAAATCTTCCCTATGTCAGCTCGCTTCCGAAGCAGTTGCCTAGCCCAGACACTTGACTGCACAGACAACCTACTGCTTATTCTCCTCCGTCTAACGAGGTCTGAATTTGTACTGAGTTTGGCTGTGGGCCTTCTCAATCAATCGTAACCTTACTCACTTACAAGGAGAATCCTTGCGGGTGATCTGGGCTACCTTTGCCTGTCGCCAGTCCATTGAGGGATTTCAGTGCTTTTCTTCCTCCCCATTAGTTGAAGGATTCCATTGCTCTATTTCAATGTGTTCGGACATATAATAAACTCGTATTATTGCCTCAAACGTTAAGTTTGGTAAGTGAAAGTATTCCTGCAATAAGATTATAGAGTAGGTGTTAACTGCAGGACTGGGCTGTGGGACAGAGTGTGAATTGTTTTCAAATTTAAGCCGATGCAAGAAGCAAATAAAGCAGGGTTCTGGGTTCAGAGAAGGCATCAGTAAACTCTAATTCGGGAAAGTATCAGCATCGTCCTAGCCGACCTCCTGCCAGATGCCTAGGCGGGCTCCAATCTACTAAGTTACAGTAATTAACCCAAGTCGGGTCCCTCAAGGAATTCTGGGGTGCTCTACGCAGCAAAGCAAGAATCTCTGCATAACTTGATAGCGCTGGCCATTATACTTATGATACCATGCATTCCATGCCGACAACGACTATTCATATCTCTTTTGTTCCTCTGAAGTTATTGTTGTCGTTGTGGTGCGGCTCGGTTCGGCTATTTAGCTTGCTTTCTCCCCGCCCACTAGATGCAATTTGGGATGATTAGCCAGGGGAAGTGAACAACACAACCTTCCAATCATAACATGGCTTCTCAATCGCAACGTCGCTGAGCAGTAAGCTAAGGCTATGGAATTACCTACCACACTCAGAAATGCCGATAATGCTACCGAAACCTTGACTGGAGGTTGATTATTGTCAACGATGGATCCCCCGATGGTACCGTACCCAAGTCGTTGGTTGTCAAGCAACTTGCAAAACCCTACGCTCCACATGTTCCCCTGAAAGCATGCGCAGGAAAAGCTAGGCCTGGGTACCACGGTCTTCAGTTCGTAACAGGTAACTTTGCCATTATTATGGACGCCGATTTCTCTCACTATACAAGTTTTATCTCGCAGATGATCGCGAAGCAGAAGCCACTCCCTACAAATGGCGGATATGACATTGTTACCGGTACACGATATTATGGCGGTGGCGCGTTTATGATGGCGTTTGAAACGAAAATTTGTGAGCCGTGGTACAGGCTTGTTTGCAGACACTGTACTGAGGCCAGGATTTAGCGATCTTACGGGAGCTTCCGGCTATATAAGAAAGGGGGGCTGCAGAAGGACATATACAGTACAGAGAGCAAGGGCTATACTTTCTAGATGGAGATGATGGTTAGAGTTAAGGCAGTAGGCTGTACGGTGGCGGAGGTGCCAATTTCGTTTGTGGATTGATTATATTAGGTTTCTCTGGCCATAAGGTATTCAATTCTCTTCCGCGGACCAGAGGCTCGGCAACAGGTTGAGGAGCTTTTCTGTCTTACTGTTTAGTTCCTCAGACAGCTCCATAGCTCTTAGACTCAACATATTAAACCAGAATTATATGTCATTGCGGTGCTAACGTGTTGAATAGCGGAGAATCCAACTTAGGCAGTGACAAAATTGTTGAATATGCGAAAGGGGTCCTTACACTTTAGATGAAGGATTAGGGCTCGAATGAACAGCTGATGCGGATAAATAATGAAATGAGGCATTGGGATGCGTATAGGTTGTGGAATAAAGGCCTTCCGGCATTTAATTTCAACGTTCAACTTTTCTTCCTTGACAACAGCCTAGACTCAGTGACGACAGTGAAAGACTAGTGCATATTTCACTTTCCAAGAGCTTGCCAGACATAGTCGGTCGTTTAAAACAGCTTACAATTGTTTTTCGCCATGGGTGCATTAATGGATTAGTCATGAATCTTGTGTTTATAGACAAGTTGTTCGACAATGTCACGAGTTGCTACTGTTCACCTTCCCCGAAGTACCCATGCCAATCATGGTCTCCAGGATCCCCATAGGGACGTTTGGATCCCGAGTAAGTATCGAAATGTAGAGAGTCAATGCCGGAGCCACCGACTCTAGAGCTAAGCGGCTGATCCACGGATTATGCCTTTCTCTGCACCTAAAGAGTAGTAAAAAGATCTGCTCAGATGGAAAGATAGGGGCTGTAATTGATGGCAAGGCAGGCATAAGGATGATAAGGGTTTAGCTTAAGAGGAACCCTGAAGGTATGTTTCTTCTGGCCCTGGAATTTTGGTAGTATTCAAATGTAATAAGGTTGAGGGGAACTTGGACCCGAAGTTACATAAGGCGGAGGCTGACAATGCAAGTCCTTCTGATACTGCGCGGCATATTGGCATGTTTATGGGTATCACGGAAGAGAAGGAATCCCCCAAGCACAGGAAGGAATATATCCAGGACTACAGCATCCGGAGGTCCGGTAAGCTGTAATTGTTGGCTTTGCAGAGTGGCTTCTCACTGCTTGAAGATTTTATGCCTTTATTTCATAAAATTGGATATATAGAGGTGAATATAACATGTCTAGTCAAAGGTGATTCACACTTGGTCAACAGGATTTCAGAGCTGTATGGCAGATGCTCACGTTACATCGGGGTCAAAACCAAGTCAACAAATCAGTCTTATTAACTTCAAAATTTGCCATCATAACTTTGACCAGTACCGTGTGTACCAGCATTTGCCGAAAGATGAAATTGAAAAAAAATTCTGCTTTGCAGAATCTATAATGCGTACCAGAGTTTTCCAACCTACTCACACTAAAGATGCCGCGCCACCCGCTTCAACTCCAAAAAGGGAATCTACACCCCTCTACTGAGCAACTGCAAACATTGTAGATCATGGCCCCCTATATTTCACCATGGAAATCAACAAGCTAAAGCGATGCTGTTGTAGATCATCTACTAGTTGTCGAACCTAAGCCACCTCAGCCTAATACCTCCCATGCATCGCAGACAAGCTTTGCAAGGTCGTCCTTGTCACCAATGAAGCAACGAGAATCCACTCCTGCTGTGCACCCTCCAACTACCACGACTAAGGGAATTAAGAAGAAACAGCCTTCTCTCTCGTAAGTCATCATATTCTCGCTCTGATTGCTCTAATAACCCTGCTGCAGGAAACCACAGCCACTAGTAACCTTCTACGTAGGCCCAGACGGTTCAAAACAAACCTTCGTTGTCCACAAGAATTTTGCCACCTTCTATTCCCCAGTACTAAAGAACGCGTTTAACCTCCCATGCGTCGAGGGTGAAACACAGTCTATGAATATGGAGAATACAGATGTTGATGTGTTTGGCAAGTTCGTGCACTGGATGTACACGAAAGAATTCGAGGGGAATGTTGACTCTCTCTCTGAAGCCGTAGCACTTGCCCGGATCTGGAAGCTCGCGGAGAGTTTTGGCGTCGTGGAGTTGCAGAATGAGGTCATGAAGAAATTGGTCGAGCTTATTTGTCAGTGTAGCAAGGCCGAGGAGCTGGATAATTTGCTTGTCTTTGCTTATTCGAGTAGAGCAGGGGGAGGCGAGTTGAAGAGATTGCTGCTGAATAAATTGACCTGGGATATCGAGCCCGAGAAGCTTCGAGAAGCGGATGAGAGGGGGATAATGACAAAGGAGATGTGGATGGACATTAGCTTGAATTTTAGCAACCGTTTTTGGGACCATATTCCGAAGAAGTACCAGCCCAAAGATTGGCGCTCGGCGGATGGGTACTTGGTGACTCATGATGGGGCAAAGAAGGAATAGATTAGCTTTTGGTCCCACTTTCGAATTGATATACCCCGGATGAAAGAGCCCCAAATACATACTACAGGCAGAACTTATCAAGCTATTTTCTTTAGCTCCAGGGAAACACTAAGTTGATGTCTGGCCGAGTGGTGTTCTTGTAGGCGTCGTGCAACATGCTAAAATCAGACACGTTCTTAGTGATTGAAAGAGAGATCAATGGGTCAATACTTCAAGGTGAATGGAGGTGTTAACCTGTTCTTCCTGTCTTGTATCTGTAGGTACTATATAAGCAGCACATGACACCCAAATGGGTTCCAGGACCAAGTACTGTCACCTTATCTTAATTTATATCCGCATGGGGCGCCATAAGGTATACGAAATATTGAAAAGACAGATTAAATTCGGAATGTAGGAAGGAATATTGCCAGGATGATCAAATAATAATGAGGTCGGTAAGGCGAAAGATTTTAGTGATATGTTTATCTCGGAGAAGAAGCACGATTCATATTCGGAAGTGCCAAAATGAGCATTTCACATTATCTATCAATCACTAAAACAGCTGCCTCCGATCCGTGAGATAGATAGAATAAAGCATAAACACGTGTAGCAGAACAAGATAATAAGGTAAACGATCGATGCCTTGACGAACATGCATTTTCAACAGCCGATGATGATGACCAAGGAGTTGCGCAGATATCGAGATTAGAGATTGTAGATTGTAAATACTCAAGTTCCATTTCATGTTATCTAATTGATGGATGTCTTGGAGGATCGTGACTGAGAAACGAAGGTGTGGTGAAACTTTGGTGCCTTGTTGCCTGAACATCCTTCGTTCTTTAGAGTTCAAAATTCAATACAGAATCCGGGTCAACATCGTCATGGTCGAAAACGCGATGGCCCCCGACTGGTGGTGCTATCTTCGGCCATTTAAGTTGGCATCCCTATGTTATAGTATGGTTATCTGTCGTGCTACATTCGAATTCCGCGGTACTGGTAATGTTTTCGATATTCCGATCCTATCAACGTCCATTTCACATGACATGTCCTTTGTATATTTCCTATACAGTCCGGGTGAAGTGAACGGATAAATGGCAGAATAATGAAAGGGAGGGGCTATGGGTGTATATCAACTGCGAAGTTGCAGTGGCCGCAGCTGCGGCCCGTCCTTAAGAGCCTGCCCACTTTCTTACTTTAACGACCACGAACCCTCCACGAGGATAACATTCAGTGCTTCCGCCTTCGTGTACTCGTCGGCTATCGGTATATGTGGCCGCCATCTTAAGGAAGCTGTGCCAGCAATCTAATATCAGGGAGACAGGTATTTGACCACTGGAGACAAGTACGGTCCATCACTATTGTTCAAACAGCCCCAATCGCCTCACGCCTCTTTCATCGAAGCAAAGAGGAGAAGCGTTCGAGGCTACGAAGACAATTCCTTTCTAACTCCAATATCTCAAAAGCCGCAAGCTGCAGAAGAGACCAAGCCTGCAAGCACACAATACATGATCTTCGGGGAAAAAAAATTAAAATCGGGAAGACGAGGGGCACACAGGACACCCGCGAAACAAAGCTTGGTCAATGGTTATGACAGGAGATGGCGTTATGGGAAATGACGCTTTTACTAGGTCAATATCCCCCAGCAGCTCACGCCGGGTATCTCTTGTTCTGGAATTGGGAGACGTGGGTGGTGCATGTCAGTGCAAGCACATCGGGCTCTTCGGAATGTTGTGCTAGTATCACATCGTTTCCACTCTCATGTTCTGTAAATCATATTATTCGTGTTGCTTCATTGCCTGCCAAATGAACGTCTTTCGGAATTTCATACCGTTGGAGCTGGCGTAGACTGCATCCAGCATTTTGGTCACCTCTCTCGCGAGAAATGGACATTTCTGAATGTGGGAGCATAAGCGCGTGCACCGAAATTTTACTTCAGATTTTGGTCACGCTTGCCTCACTGCATTATGCAGCGCTAGTACGCAGATGTCAAGGTCCGACCATGGGGTTGGTAATTCGATATAATTATGTGTGTTCGGAAGGGATTGCTCTTTTTGCATCCTTGACTGAAACTTGGCGTAAAGAAGATTCTCATACCAGAGGATGTCGATCAGTGGTGTGTTGTGGCTGGGCTATATCGATCCTGTTTCAAGGGATCTACTCGCCTAATAGTTGTCTCCCGGCTCCATGATCCTAGCGCCACTCAGGATATAACTCGGAGGTCGTCATCAATTGCACAAATCATTTGATAGATATTCGTCAGCCAAATCTCACTAGTTCCCGTCTCATCCCTATACCCATCCCTTCTGTGTCATTATTGCCTCGGTCTGTATGACAGAAAATTACCAACTCCTTCCCAATGCATCAAAGTTCGACGTCCGGTGTACGCGATCTGGAGAATCCCGGTAACCACCCCATGGGTTCATGCTACCATCATATCGTGTTTTTACCAGCTTCTCCTCTCTGCTCATCTCCGAAGCGCAATTGGCTTTCCTCGTTGGTGGTCAAGCTCAATTTAGACTAGCAAGTATTTTTCCTGTTTTTACGAGCATCTCATAATCCTACACAACATCACCAATTGTTCTACTTACGAAGCCCATGTGAGCTTGGCAATGACAATAATATAATTTTCTTCTACACGCTTCTTTAGTACGAGAAGTAGCGCTGCCGAGCCATCAGGACTACTTTAAGGAAGGCGATATTGTGATTGTCTGCATGCGAAGGGAAAATTGGCAACAAAATCTTATGATTATGCACTCGCTTCGGGGTGAAGTTGACATATTTAGATGTTCGCTAAGAATAATCCAGTGATCGTCTGCCTAAGCTATGAATTTCCGTCTTTGTGTTTCCGACAGATGCCGTCATATATCTGGTCACGGCAATTGGTTCGGCCCAGAAAGACGTTGGGCAAGCCCTTGGCGAAGTCACCTACTGGGATTCTATTGGTTTATGCAATGCGAAAATGTCCTGTCACTGCAGGTAGCCGCATGCGTGTCACACATAGTGCCC
The DNA here is from genome assembly GCA_021307315.1 of Bisporella sp. PMI_857. Taxonomy (NCBI): domain Eukaryota; kingdom Fungi; phylum Ascomycota; class Leotiomycetes; order Helotiales; family Helotiaceae; genus Bisporella; species Bisporella sp. PMI_857. The sequence continues at coordinate 226,418 of JAJSPD010000043.1, forward strand.
ACCCCGGTAGTACCCAGTTAGGGGCCGGTCCATGGGCACGCCAAATATTATTCGGTACTGTACTGGAAGGGATTCTATATATATAACAATGCCAATGTTATTGAAAAGAAAAGAAGAAGAAGAAAAAAACAATTTGTTGGTTCTCAGAGGGAAGCAAACAGGATGGGTGTACGCGTTGATTGGAGTTATTCTTGTTCCCCAATCACCATGCCCAGTTCGTCATCCAATGTTTGCCTGCCTGCCTGATCAGATATCACGCTACACAAGCCTTACAAAATGGCCTGGGCTACGGTTACCATTTCCACTCAGCTTAGTTGATCGTTAGTAGACGGTAGACGGCAGGTGCTCACCGATCCACTTTCCAACCGACCCCTTTCCAAATCTCAAGAATGCATGGCTGTCAATTAGTCTTCGTGACCCATGTCTATGAGTACCAAGTCGAGTTCTAAACTTTGGGTGTATAAAGTATAAAGCTGGGTATCTGTCCTCTGTTTTTACGTTAGGGTTGGTTTCTTGACTATCACAGCTTTGCTATTCCTCTCAGTCTTGCTCACTATGCTTTCTCCATATATTCTTCTTGCCCTACCGGGCTTGACATACGCAGTATGCCCATACATGGACGGTAACCCGGCTCTCAAGCCAAGAGACGAAAGTGATGTGAGTGTAACCTTGATAGGAAGATCATTATGCCTTTGATCCATGAAGAGTTATGAATATTACGATTTTCATGCCGTTTCCAAGACACAATGAAGCTTATGCTTTCCAAATAAGTAATCTGACAGTAGGATCGCGATAGGTTAACCTGTCAACTCATTCAGACTTTCTGAAACAATTTACCATAGACGATACCAATTCTTTCCTGACTACGGATGTCGGAGGTCCTATTCAAGACAACCTCAGCTTGAAGGCGGGAGAGCGTGGCCCAACTTTACTTGAGGACTTCATTTTCCGCCAGAAGATCCAGCATTTTGACCACGAAAGAGTAAGTTTATGTCGCCAAAGTATACTGCCTCTCACTAATTCTTTTATCACAGGTTCCGGAAAGAGCAGTTCATGCTCGTGGTGCGGGTGCACATGGCACCTTTACCAGTTATGCCGACTTCAGCAATATTACGGCTGCTTCATTCCTCAATGCTGCTGGAAAGAAAACACCAGTCTTTGTCCGTTTTTCTACTGTCGCTGGAAGTCGAGGAAGTGCAGATACAGCCCGAGATGTCCATGGCTTCGCAACTAGATTCTATACAGATGAAGGAAACTTCGGTATATCTTCTCCTCTATGTCTTAATACTCCCTAACGTCTTCAGATATTGTTGGAAACAACATTCCTGTATTTTTCATCCAAGACGCAATTCTTTTCCCAGATTTGATTCATGCAGTCAAGCCAAGCCCTGATAAAGAAATTCCTCAGGGAGCGACAGCTCATGATTCAGCTTGGGATTTTTTTAGCCAACAGCCCAGTTCCTTACATACCCTCTTTTGGGCAATGGCCGGAAACGGTATCCCAAGGTCATACCGCCATATGGATGGATTTGGGATTCACACCTTTCGCCTTGTCACCGACTCTGGTGAATCAAAGCTTGTGAAGTGGCATTGGAAAACCAAGCAGGGAAAAGCAAGCTTAGTTTGGGAAGAGGCTCAAGTCTTGGCTGGCAAGAACGCCGATTTTCACAGAGCTGATCTTTGGGACGCCATTGCATCTGAAAATGGACCAGAATGGGAACTGGGAGTGCAAATTGTAGATGAGAAGGATGCTTTGGCCTTTGGATTTGACTTACTTGATCCTACAAAAATTATTCCAGAGGAATCGGTACCAGTCAAGCTACTTGGAGTTATGAAGCTCGATCGCAACCCACGAAATTACTTCGCTGAAACTGAGCAAGTTATGGTACGTGTTCGTTTTTGCTTGTTCTACTACAACGTAATTGTAAATATCTCTATGCTGATATTAGGCAGTTCCAACCTGGCCACATTGTTCGTGGCATAGACTTCAGTGAAGATCCATTGCTCCAAGGTCGCCTCTTTTCTTACTTAGACACCCAGCTCAACCGCCATGGCGGCCCCAATTTTGAACAGCTTCCAATCAATCGTCCTCATGTAGCTATCCATAACAACAATCGCGATGGCGCAGGACAGAACTTCATTCATCTCAACACTGAAGCTTACTCACCCAATACTCTAAACAATGGATCACCAAAGCAGGCAACCCAAAATACAGGAAGAGGATTCTTTACCTCTCCTAGCCGTGCAAGTGGCAATTTGATTCGCAAAGCATCCTCGACATTTGCAGATGTCTGGACTCAGCCACGACTTTTCTACAACTCATTGCTCCCCGTTGAGCAACAGTTCGTGATTAATGCCATCCGGTTTGAAGTCTCACATCTTCAATCTGAGGTTGTGAAAAGCAATGTCTTGATCCAGCTCAACCGTGTCAGCAACGATATTGCTAAGCGTGTAGCTGAGGTCATTGGTCTGGATGCTCCGGCACCTGATCCAACTTTCTACCACGACAACAGCACTTCTTTTGTTTCAATCTTCAACGACACTCTGCCTACCATCGCCACACTAAGTGTTGCTGTTCTTGCTAGCGTGAAGTCAGAGGAGAGCCTTACCCAAGCAGCTTCCATTGCCGCGGCTCTCAAGTCTTCATGCGTGACGACTGCCATCGTTGGCGAAAACCTCGCTCCTGGAATAAACATTACCTATTCATCTGCTGATGCATCCGTCTTTGATGGCATTATTGTTGCTTCTGGGGCCAAGAGCTTGTTCACTAATGGGACGAGCTCAACCTACTTCCCCGCCAACCGCCCGCTCCAGATTTTGGTTGATGGCTACCGCTGGGGAAAACCTGTCGGCGCGCTGGGTTCTGCAACACCCGTTTTGCAGCTTGCTGGTGCAACTACCACTCCTGGTGTATTTAGCGGCAATAGTACGGACATTTCTAACTTTGTGAGTGCTTTTGAAGGAGGGTTGAAGACTTTTAAGTTTGTGGATCGCTTTCCCGTTGATACGCAATGAGAATGCATATAGGCAAATTGAGCGCGGAAAGCTTAAGATAGAAGTATTACGAGTAATAAGTAATGAATACTCTTCGCTTCTGTGGAAATTTCTCGATAATTGCTTTGAATCATCTGCGATTAGCACCGGCCATGTTTTGTATCAGATATCAAAATACATTCTTTTCTAACACACACCGAAAGAACCCTAACAATCTACTATCCTCGAATCTATTCAGTTCTGAAAATCTTGATCGACCTTTCCCACCCACCGCCTTCTCATATACTCCTTGTTCAAGTCGTTCATAATCTACGTGGTTGGTTTTTTAAGTGGAAGCCCGGGCAAGCCCGGAAGAGATCCGGGTTTTGAGCCGCCACCTGCGGCTGGTGGATCTGATAGACCCGGGAGAGGAAGAGGTAGTGGAATAGGAAGCGCCGCCGTAAGACCGCCAAGCGGGCCGCCCGTGAGGCTTTTCAGAATTCCCTCGACGAGCGCGAGGATCGTGGCGACGAGCCCTTGTACCGGCTCCGGGAGCGGCAGCTTCCCTAGCAAATCCGCGCCTGGCAGACCTGCGGTCTAAGGTTTGTCAGGCTTTGGCCGAGGAACGGGTGAATGGTATGGCTACTCACCTCGGGCTGGGGCAGTGCGATTGGGTTGGCTAGCGCCAGCGGGACGAGTGCGTAGAGGATGATGGACTTGAGACGCATGGTTGATTGTCTTTATTTTTTAGTGGGAAATATACAGACGATCAAAGGGAAGCGGATTGTCGGTCTTCCATAGCTTGGACACCACCCTCGGGCGGTATATATACCTGTTTGTAATGTGTCGTTTCTGAAGGAATGCCCCAAGTTGTGCGTGGAATGCAATCCTCATTCTATGCCCCAACGCGAAGCTTTCGGAATGTGACTCGTTTCGTGCTCTCCTGTTGAGCCATTCTGTTGGGAATTACCACCTCCGAATATTCTATAGCGGCTGAGGTGAATTCTATTTCTGGTTTCAACCTGACGGAACATATGTGTTGGATTTTGAAGTGTATACTTAGCAAATCACCTGTTATGATATGCAATAGAAGAAGTTTAGATTGGATGGTGATGATGAATGTCTCGACGGCATTTAGCGGCCACAACCAACTCGCGATTGTTCGTTCCCTCTTACTATTATTTTTTCGGTCGGGGAGCTTTTCTATGAGGAATAAAATTCAATCTAAACTTGACATGTGGTTTGTTTTCAATAAGCTGACCATAGAACAACTGTTTTTCTCAAATGACGCGCAATTTCTATCTCTACTCTTCATCCATCAAAAAGGAAGAGTTGGGTCTATTTACAAAAACGAAGTTAAAAAGGAGCAATGGATCTGCAAGAAAGTTTTCCTCTTACTTCTTTCAATATAGATTAGTAGAGCGGGAGGCCCCACCAAAACCTTTGACCGCATCCATAATCCATTTCACAGCTTAACATTCAACGATTCTTAGATGATTGATATACCATTTGGATAAACTTATCGCTAAAAATGGTGCTTCATTGCAAGTAATAGAAGCCATTGGCTGACACACCATGCAGCTGCAGACGCAGGTGCGGGGCACAGCGCAAGGAGCCCAGCTAGTCAGCCGCATCTTTCATTTTACGACAGGTCAGCCTTGAGGTTTATGGCTACCTAGCTATTTTATGTATTGTAGTCATTTCTTGTAAGCTCTGGACGGGAAGTGATTTGTGGTAGGAATGGCATCCATTAAGGACCTGATTAGCAATGCACCGAGGGGAGGCGGAGGTAAGGCACATTATTGCTCCATAACCTCTACGGCGAGGCTGAACAAAGCGCTTACACACATACAGAAAGCATGTCGAGTTCTTCCTCGTTTTCGAGCGCCTCCAGCGTGGCAGAGAAACGCGTTGATACGGAACTTGACGACGCTTTGCAGCAGATTCGGGGAGAAGTAAGAAACAATGAGGAGCCCAAGAATGTTTTGCATGAATCTGCTCTACAGACCATATCCCGTGACAATACTCAAGGACTGCTAGCCAACATATTAGCTGTATCTAGCGCAGTCCCAGATGGAGAGCCCAACTTCCTACCCAAGAATACACCTCCTCAGCCTGAGTCACCTGCACTCCCTTTCTTCCCAAACATTAATCCTCATAGCTCTGCTCCCATACGAGGCCCAGGCCCTCCTCCTCCTCCTCCAGGACAGCTTGATCCCTTTATTCCTCGGTCGGCCAGATCCATAATTAGACCGACTATACTGCCAAAGGCACCTCCAGTGCCGATTCCACTCCCAGCGTCATACTCTATGAACTCAATGTCAAGGCCGGAAGAATCAACAATTTTACAGAGAGTATTACCTGGAGATAATCGCTTTGGGTGGAGACCAGCATTTAAGGATACATGGTCTAATAGTGAACGGTTTGCGCCATATAACTGGCGAAATGATCTCCGTATTCCCACAAGGAGGCGCTCGGAGTCTGACTTGAAGGCCCCTCGTGATCTTAACAATGAACCTCAGACATCAAAAAATTTTATGCAAAACTTTTCAAGGCGGATGCTTGTCAAAGCTTGGAAATCATCAGCGTTCAATGGCTTAGCCGGGCTTGGAACTAAGACAGAAGTGCCTCCCGAGGAGCCGGCCGTGGGAAAATTTGGAGCTACTATAGGTCGCGCCGTTGAGGATCAGCTCAGGATAGACCTACACAGCGATTCTCCGCAAGCACTGGTAATTGGCTATTTGCTAGATACCATAGAGGGCATTCGAGCTGAGCGAAATTTTTTGGACGACCTATTGACTCGCCCGCACGCATTAGGACTACCGCCGCCACCCGAATTCGCAAACAATATTAAAGGACAACGTAGGGACAGCAGTCAGTCAAACAGTACCAAGGAAAAAAAGCCTGAAATGCAAATACTTCATCGTATTTTCTGCGAGGCACCAGAACATAATCACGACCAATTCGTTTACACAGATGCCCCAGTTCATCAGTTTTCGGATAATTTTCAAGCCGATGCATTGATAGCGAAGGAGCCAATACTAGACTTTACTCGCTATTGCTCTCAACATCCCGAGATATCTTTCATTGTAATCAAGGAACACACTTGTCATGGAAACAGGCGGGGAAGACCCAGCGGAGGCCCTGGCTCAGAACGATCCCCAAGAGCTGAGCGTTTGCATATTGTTTCCCCCTTGCTGCAGAAAGAGCTGGAGAATATCGCATTATGCGCTTTCCCGGAGTCCAGGGTCCGAAGTGGTACGGATGGCAAGAGAATAGCAGAGATGAACGCCCCATATCTGTTCTTTTATCATCATCAAGCATTGATAAGCGAAATAGAGAAGGCAGCTACTGGTCCTACCAAAGGTCATTTAACTGCTCTAGTCGATTTTCTGGAAGAAAATTGCGATCATGAATATTCTGAGGCAAGACATCAGATCGAGCAGGGAATCATAACTGAAAAACATATTGAAAAGCTTTATCGCCCGAACGACATTGTATTCGAGCATTCTTCTGGCACAGCATATGTCGTAAATGATTGGCCAATTGTTTACAATGAGACTCTAGTTCTACCGTGCTGGTCGTGGAAATACGACGGTGCGTGGTTAGAAAGGGATGAGACGATGCTTAAGATCACTCTGCCTCTCTCTCAGAACTGTACAATCAATAATCTTCCATTTATTCCAACATCCCTGGTAAAGGACAACAGTATCGAAGACTTAAGACGGAGAGGACGAAAGTACTGGACAATGAAGAAAATGCATTTCGGGTGCTACACTGGCCCGGACAGCACGAAATCACGTCACTATTATCATACACGGATTATCGTTGATACATTTACGTATACCAGAATGCATCGCAAGATAAGAGGTAGACAAAGTAAATACACCCTTGACATCCCAGGGCGTGGTGCCACTTCTGGGGCGAGGCCACACACAAGAAGAGCTCGTTTTGATCCATGGCCGGAAAAAATCTTTAAAGACGATGAGCCGGATGATACAATGGTTCTTTTACTTCCTCCCATAGTGGTGGCGTTTATACTTCAAGAGAAATCATGGGTCAAATTGGATGTGCAGGGCGTACACCCTATCGAGTGGAATAAGAAGGCTTTTGATAGACTTGTCCTGGAGCCTAAGACAAAAGAGCTTATTACTGCTCTAGTTGAAGTTCGCATTGATGTCGAGCGCTCTGAAGATATAATTGAGGGGAAAGGGAATGGACTTATGATACTATTACATGGCGGTCCTGGAACAGGCAAAACACTCACCGCAGAAAGTGTGGCTGAAATCGCTGAGAAGCCGCTCTATAGGGTCACGTGTGGTGACATTGGAACAAGCGCGGAGCATGTCGAAGAATACCTTGAGAAAGTACTCTATTTAGCCAAGGTGTGGAATTGTGTGTTACTTCTTGATGAGGCAGATGTGTTCCTGGAAGAGCGAACAACAGCGGACCTTGAGCGAAATAGCCTCGTGTCAATCTTTCTTCGGATTCTTGAATACTATGACGGCATCCTCATCATGACGAGCAATAGGGTCGGAACATTTGATGAAGCATTCAAGTCACGTATACAAGTCGCATTGCACTATGAAGACCTCACAAAATCAGCACGGCGAACAATTTGGAAGAACTTTATTGAAGTGCTGGAAGAGACTGGCCAGAATGCTAACATCAGCGACCTAGAATCCCATCTTGACGAAATGGCTTCTGATGACTTCAAATTGAACGGTAGACAAGTAAGTAAGATGCTTTTATACTAAACTGAGCTCTCGTTCCGGATAGCTTGTCCGCAGATTGCAACTATTTTTTAACACTATACTTTTAGATTCGAAACGCGATGACTACTGCGCGACAGTTGGCAATCCATCGGAAAGAGAGGCTTGACTGGGAACACGTTGAGCAAGCCCTGAGAACATCAAAGGAGTTTAACCGATATCTGAAGAATGTGCAAGGGCATACGGATAACCAGTGGGCAAGGGAACAACGGTTACGATAGTGTCCAACACGCATCAGAGCAGATTGTATATTATATTCTCCCTCTATATATCCAATCTTTTCCTCTTGTAATCGACCGCAGCGGTGATACATGACTTGAGTATCTACTCAACCGGCCTCCTCCTCTTTTCCTAGAATTTCCTGGCCCTTGACCTCCTATCAGTATTTGCCACTTGTCGGGCATACCTTGATCAGCAACCTTTATAGCCGGAGTTACCCAGTCTTGCGCAACAACTAATTTGACACCATTGTTTGCTTCGGTCTGAAGTATCTCGAGTAGCTCCCGAATGAATTTGTCTCTGCTAAATCTGTCGTGCCCAACTGTGCCATATATCACCGACATATCAATGACGATATAAAGTTTCGATATACCAACCAGGCATCGTGCAAACAGCTTAAGCGCATGCTCACCCGTCATTGAGTTATCAAAATGGTAGCTGGAGATCGGATTGACTCCCGTGTTGAGAACCTGTGTGTTCAGCGCTAGTGCTTGCACGCACAATGAAAGTAATATATCGGTCAACGTTGTGGTCTTCTCTTCGTCTTCGAAAGAGCTGTGCGGCAACGCCCAGATAGTCGGCACTCCGTTTGCATGCAACGTATCTACAAGCTCGATTAAGAAGTCTCGGGAGGTATTATGCAGGCCCTGGCCCCGAACCAAGAAAATAGGTGATGCGTCAGGGCTTTCATGCCAGTTTTGTAGCTTGGCGATTTGGGAGGGGCTCACGACAAATTGCGTTCGCCGTCGTTCTTTGATTGACTTCCAATAGTCAAGGGTATTTTTAGCATTGGGAATACCCGTCAATGATAACGTGGAAGATATCTCTATCATCTTTTGCTGACGGACAATTCCTACTTGTTTGGTTAATTGCTCTGCAAGGTGTCGATTGGCAATATCCTGGCGTTCAAAATGCGCTGTTGTGGTCAGCTCGTTTTATCTTGGAGATAAAGTCAAGTTCCTACCAATGGATATTTGGGTAAGCTGCTGTACTTTTAAGAACAATTCTCGAATCTCGGCTTTCGACGCGGCAGAGGCCTCATGGTCGACTCTCCTTGATGCTTCTGTAATTTCCAGGACGATAGGCTTGAAACTTAGTTCATATGGCTTGAACACTGCGGAGACTGAATGCGCTATCTTCCCTTTCTTATACCATTTCATGGCTTCTTGTACAAAACAGAGGATCTTCCCATAAAGATGCGCTACAGCAAGTCTCATCCGCTGAGTTGGGTATAGGTTTGAGACTAGCTCTGCCCGTGGCAGGACATCAGCAATCTTGGCAATGGTTTTGGATATCTCTGTTAGAAGCTCCTCGTAATTTAGGACAGCCTATTGAAGACGATTATTAGACACTCTAACTCGCTTTGAAGCACGGAGAGGACGTACTATAAACAGAAATTTGAAGGCTCCCCAAGCAAGAGAAACATACTCCGGATGGTGCTGCGCGAGTGTATCCATGACTCCGGAATAGTGGATCAATTTTGAAGAGCAGCTGGCAAGCCATTTTCTGATTCTTGGCTTTCCAGACTTCTTTTCATACTTCTCTTTTGCGGATGAGACTGCACGCTCCACGTCCCCGATACTGGTTGGGTATTTGAGCCATTTCGTGACTTCTTCGTCAGATGTGGTGATGCGAAGCTCATTCAGTGCATCTTCGAAGGCTTGACGCGCTGGCTCAAGTCCACTGTTCGTTTTCCGTCAAGGCTGATCAAGTTTGAGTATTTTAGAGAGCTTACCTCACTAAAGCATCGCCATTAAACCATCCCGAGAATCTTTGATTCGGGGGAGCAAGCAGACCATCAAAACTAGAAAGCCGTGTTGGCTGTGTCGGAAGAGAGACGGATCCACCAAATCTGTCCTGCGGTACAATCTGAAAGGGCGTCCCCATTTCTGGCTCTTATTGCCAACCGAGCGCCCATACTTCGTAGTTGTAACTCGTCGAATTCAAACAATCTACACATATACAAAATTCATGAGGCTATGCAAGGCATCACCAGGCGCCTACAGAATTGTCACTGTGGCTGTGTTTGCAGCCACCTCACCCCCTGGCTACTGAGCAAGCGAGCAAGTCCAACCAGTATGAACAACACAGTTCTTAGGCTCTTAGTGTTAAATACAATTGCGTACTACAGGAAGCAAGACTTAATATCACCTACTCCACGAACCTGGCCCCAGAACTTCGCATACTGTCACATTGTGTGATATTGTCACGTGTTAGCCTTCGTAAGTGGAAAATCATGCTCAACTTGCCGTATCGCAGAAGAAGCTCAGAAGCATTGAAACCGCCTTTAACATTGATGACAGGAAATAAAGACTCGTGAAGAAGCTATTCTCCTGTCATTATATCTCAAAGTATTTTTGTATTCGTTTTGATTTGACTGAAGCTGCCTCAGAACCCGATATGATGGCGTTGACAAGAACAGTTTCAATGGGAAACATGAAGAAATTGTGATTTGATCCCACCGAAAATTTATTGGAAATCTCACCATTTGGCCTCCTGGATAGAAACTGGCAAAGAGAACGCCGCCAACTGGCATAGCCATTATCCTCCAAGACCATTCCTTTCATCCGACCGTAACTGAAGCACGTCTCTCAAGCACTCCAGCCTCCTGCGATAACCCCACTCCATACCTGTGGTGACGCCTTCGTGAAGTTCTTGATATCGCCCATGATCTCCGAAAACGCTGCCGCCTGAGGTGCAGCTGCAACTTTCTTCCAAGCTTCCTCACTCTCCCAGGTCAAGATGGCCTGCACGCGAAACCCGGATGCTGGATCCAAGGAAATGACTTTCCACCCTTTCAGACCCTCTGGAACCCATAGCTTCTGCACCAGAGGCATATGCGTCTTCAAGTAGTAGTCCATGTTGAAGTCGGCAGATTCGGCCGCCGGGTAGAGGACTTGCATCGCTGTTTGTTGGGTTGACATCTTGGTTGCGAAATTTGTCAACTCTTAAGGAAATGATGGTGTATTGTTGTTGGGAAATCCAAAGACGGGAGATCTATATTGTGGGAGAGTTTAAGAGGGATACTGGGTTGTTGGGTGAGGACCCGAGCAACCCGGGCTTATATGCATATTTATAAGGTGGATGTGTCTTCGGTAAATGTTAGCAGCATCCCTCAGATCACTCCTGCCCCTCTTTCCTCACGTAAAGATAGCCTTTGCCAATCTTGACGAGGGGTGTTGTGTGCCAAAACATTGGTCAGATTTACGAGATATTCCTGGGATATTGAAGTACAGCATAGGCATCTTCCACTTTTCCAAAGCCCTGAGCAGCTGAGATGTGGACGAGCATAGAAAGTGAGTGTCGGAGCAAAAAAGGGGGCGACTTTCGAGTTAACCCCCTCTTTGGAGAACAAACTTGGAACAGTAATTAATGAATCTTTATTATTCTGCTGATTCTGTTATGCAGAAATTGTATGAAATAAGAAAATTTTCTTAAGGCCATATATAAACTTGAAGACTTGTTGACAACTTGCTACAGGAAAGTCTTTATCTCGCACAACACAGAATGTTTACAGCCTCGGCTAGACTTGACAGCACATAGACCCGCAGCCGAACCAGTCACGTCTTGCGAAAATTTTAATGGTTTATAAATGATCTTAAGCACAACTCTTTTCGTCTTTGGGCGGTTAGATCAGTGGTAGCATCGCTCGCTTTGCATGCGAGAGGTCGTGGGTTCAATCCCCACATCGTCCATTTTGTTTTGCATTTCTTTATAGCCAGTGTGGTGTTGATGAAATACTTTTGTGCCCAAGTGGTGTGACCAGAATTCACCGAACGGTGGCCTACTACACAACGGTGCAACAAGATATTTTCATGTTAGTCAGGCAAATTTTTTTATCCATGATCTGTGTACACAATTGAGCTCTAGTGTCTTTTTTTGTGCATTATGCTTCAGGTTCTCTTTTTTTTAATTTTTTTTATGTGGAACCACAGGGATCTAGAACTCATGTCCAAAAATAGTTGATTGGAGATATGGGCATCTACACTTAAAAGCCCCTTTGTGTTACTGAAGGTAATAAAAAAGCATCCCAACAATTCTCGGGTTTCTATAAATCGTAAATTTCATGTGCGAGCAGTATTACCACATTACTTTCCTGTTCTGCCCATGTGGTAAGGCGTTACAAGTCATGATGATACCTACTGTATTCTCCATCTCAACTGTTATCATCTTAAATCTCGCGACAGCGAGGCAAGAGATGAATATTAACTGAAATTGAAAATCTCCCATCCCTTCCATAGCCCACTAGTACCGGCGTCCAAGCTCATTGAATAAGGAGTTGAAGATGAAAAGCCACCTCAAGCGAGGTGCTTTTGAATATGACTGTTTTCATGCCAGAAAACACCCTGGTCCTTGGTGAGGTATCTTTACAATATCTCCCTACCTGTTTGTTGTTGTTTTGCAGGATGTCTTTCCCACCCTGTTCCCAAGATAAAACCATCTCTTCGATCCTTGAATTACACTATTCGATATCATCATCAGAATTGTCTGGGAACTAGAAAACGAGCATACTTGTTTCTTGCTAGATGAAGACAGGATATTTTTGTCTTCTATTGACTTGATGTTATTTGAGACACCTGAAAGTAAATCTCTGCCGATCGCTTCTTTTTGAGAATCTGGGTTTGAATCTTATCCAAATACCATTATGAATAACTTCCGCCTACCAAAAGGACCCTTTAATTTATTATCTGATACTTCTATCAAAGCCCGAGAGACGTTTCTTGGGTGGAAGTTGTCCCAGTGACTGAGTCAAATTTTCGGCGTCCTATCTCCGCAATTCCCATCACTCTGCCTTCTCAATTCGGCTCAGATACTTGAGTTCATTATGATTATGATAGCGTCTCTGATAGAACTGAAAGTTGCGATAGATAAGCTATCTAGAAGAATGTCGGGCACACCAGGTGAGATATAGTTTATTATGAAAGGTTGGTATCGAGAAAATGTTTGAATCAGCCGGGATGTACTAGAATCAACTGAAGCAAGCAGACTTACTGCGCCTGATATATGCGGGATAGCTTCAAATTATTACCACGTGCCTCATAACAAGCTTGATGTGTTCAAATTTAGCAGTTAGTGGAGATTTTGTAGATTCATATGCCTATTATGTATGTTGAACTCAAAATGGAGCCAGTACCTCATAAGGCGCTTCATCGGGATTCATGAGGAATTGAATTATGGCAAGATAAGTTGAGGTGTTTGCGGCGGTACCCGGTCAATATAATCTATGATAGACAAATCACTATAAGGTTAAAAGAGTGAAACTTCTGGGAGGAAGACCGTCAAATCAGGCTGTGCTATGCACTAGGGAAGGAAATGAGGGTTACAATCATGTAGCACAAACAAACATAATGTGGTGAAGAGAGATTGTGGATAACTACCATACCCTAATGAAAAGGTTATTACTTGGCAAAGGCACTTCCACTTGCGGAGAAATTGAACAATTGACTTAAGTTGAGGCACAGGCGATCAATTCTATCATCGAAAGCTCTATCCATAGCAAATTTCATTGTCAATGTTGAAGTCATGGCCAAGGGCAGTTGTTGATCTGCTGACTAATACGCGATATCATAAAGTGGAGCTTGGCGTCTCTGGCAATGAGCTGGTGCCCAATGTTTTTGGAATGAGGCATGAGCAACATCATGATAGTCAGGCAGATATCAATTGACGCGTCAGTACGGCTGGTAGCCTATCTTTGCTTGGTAGTCCTGTTTATATCGCCCATACACGCTTCTGCTGGCGATCGGCTCCCAGAATTCCAAGAATGTAGACAGGTAGGATTGTCCAAGTTCTCCAAGTATGACTACTAACGAGCACAGGTCTGCGAGCGTGAGAATTGTGCTCCAGGGCAAAAGACAGCTATCCGTAAGTATGTCGCTCCTTTTGAATACGTGGGCTAATGGTACAGCTCTCCTTCATGAGCTCCTTCTCTGGGACTGCCCTGCCGAATGCGACTACACATGCCAGCACATAATAACCGACCTCCGCGTCTCTCAAAACGAGCCCATCCTCCAATTTCACGGGAAATGGCCCTTTTATCGATTTCTGGGCATGCAAGAACCGTTTTCGGTCTTCTTCTCCCTCCTTAACTTCCTCGCTCATCAAAATGGTCTTGCTAAAATCCTGGGGAACATCCCAGCCTCGTATACGATGCGGAAGTACTATGTGGTCTTTGCATATTTCGGGATGGCTGCCTGGACTTTCAGTATGATATTTCACACGAGAGACTTCGCTTTGACAGAGCAATTGGATTATTTTGCAGCAGGCGGGACTGTGCTCTACGGGATGTACTATACACCGATTCGCATATTTAGGCTTGATCAGGGAGGGAAGGAAATGAAATCGCTTGTGCGGGCATGGACTGGTCTTTGCATTACCCTATATATTCTGCACGTTGCATATCTAAAGTTCTATGATTGGGACTACTCCTACAACATCGCCGCGAACGTCGTTGTGGGAGTTATCCACAACACAATGTGGAGCGTGTTCAGCTACAAAAAATACAAGGCTTCAGGACGCGTTTGGGCGATGTGGCCAGGCTTTGTGGTTGCGTGGGTTATGCTGGCAATGGGATTGGAGATATTAGATTTTCCTCCGTGGTGGGGTTTGTTAGATGCCCATGCCCTATGGCATCTAGGGACGGTCCTCCCAACCATGGTGTGGTATAAGTAGGTTTCCCCAAGCGTTTATTTGGTCCCGTACTGATTGAAGTTAGCTTCCTCCTAAAGGATGCGCAGGATGATATTGCTGTACAACGTCTAAAGGCTTAGACACAATAGATAGTAAGATGCATTGAGCTGGAATTCAGATACCAAACCGAAAACAATGAAAATTCATGCAATCCCAAATTGGAAAGTTTAGTTTCCTCACTTGCTAATCCAGGTTAAAGACACCGTCGAGCACGAAGCTCATTTTTGTGCAAAGCTATCTAATATGCAACATCCATGTTTAATGACGCCTCAATTTTTAGAACTCCCCATCGTCGATAAATCGTCAAAGAATGCTTAAGTACTCGTGAGCTTCTCTATAAGAAGCGTAAGTGATAGTACGCAGCGAAATAGTATTCTGCGATAATTTTGATTAAGCAGAAGTAATAACAAGATTGAGTAAGAACTTTAGAGCGGGCTCTGACTTTTCGCTGCACTACCTGGAGGAGATAACCCATATTTAGTTTAGAAACCTAAAAACCAAGCTTGTAATGAGTTTCTAGGCTGAACATATCATTAGAGACCATTTATCGTGAATTCGACTAGAAGGACTTTGGGTAAGCCGCGTCGAAGATTACTTCAAATATAACCATTCTAGTTTCAACGGTTACATCTAATGGAGGTCCTGTTTAGCTCTGGTTATCACCTACAAGCATATTACTGATAGATTTTCTATTTCTATTCCGGTATTCCTGGCTGTGTGCCCGACTCTACTTTAATGCGATTCTGGCTACAATATATATTTTTTAGGGTTAGGACGACTTCACCGAAATATCTAAATACCCAAGTTCTTAGCCAGCCTACTCTTAATATGACTTGGCATCGCGGTTATTAAGAAATGTATGCATTTGTCTGAAATCGTATGATCATCTGAGAAACTCTTGAATCATTGAAGAGCTTCGGGTAGTATAGAAGTGATATATTAGGTTAGCCGATCCAGTCCCGATTCTTTTCCGAGGTCTCCGGCGGGGTGGCAAGGTGCCATGCCACTCAAATATCCACCACCAAGCTACAAGTCTCAAAAGCCAAATCTCAGGCACAATGTTCACAGGCATCGTCGAGATAATTGGAGGTACCCTTTCCCTCTCACCCCGTCCGCTAACTCGCTAACAAACGAAGTCGTCTCCGAGCTGAATCCCCAATCCGAAGATGGCGGCACGACCCTCACCATTTCCGAAGCCAGCGAGATTCTAAAGGACTGCCACCTCGGCGACAGCATCAGTGTAAACGGCACTTGCCTCACCGTAACCTCCTTCGATGCCTCAACCTTCAAAGTTGGCGTCGCGCCAGAGACCCTACGGCGCACCAACCTCGGCTCCCTGACAAAAAACAGCAAAGTGAATCTCGAGCGGGCCGTGTCGGCAGAGACTCGCATGGGTGGGCATTTCGTCCAAGGACATGTCGATACCACCGCTTCTATATTGAGCGTGACGCCGGATGGAAACGCGTTGACCTTTCGACTGCAGCCGAGGGAGAGAGAGGTGTTGCGGTATGTAGTGGAAAAGGGTTACGTGACACTTGACGGCGCGAGTTTGACGGTTACGAAAGTGCAGGATGAGGAGGGTTGGTGGGAGGTTATGTTGATTTCCTACACGCAAGAAAGGATTGTTACAGCGGGGAAGAAGGTAGGGGAGGAGGTTAACGTGGAGGTTGATCAGATTGGGAAGTACGTTGAGAAGGCTGTTGAGGGATATTTTGAGAGGGGTGTGGGAGGTGAGCCGGCGATCCTGGAGAAGATAGTTCAGAGGCTGGTTGATTCGCGGTTAGCGAGTAAAGGGCTTTGATGCGCTGAGTATGTGATAGCTGAATAAACTCCTGGTATGCTCATATTACTTTCTTCGTCTTCCTCGTGCCTAACTTCTACGATGTTGCTTTTTGCTTCGTAGCTAGTGCTGTGCCTTTTAAGAGGAGATGAGGACAACTAGATGCAATAAGACCTTGAGGAGGCGATGGGCTTTATCATCTCTACACTTCTGCTGAATAAGTTCTTAGCTTATCACTAAATTGAGTTACGGTTCCTATGTCCAGAAGTTATCCTAACAGAAAGGATAATTTAATTTTGGGTACGATTGCTAAAAGAATCAAGTAGCTAGCATTCTGTAAGTTGGCTAAATAATTGTTGCTTCGACACGAAACGAATTGAAACTAATTGGACTCCACAGGTGCTGGCACAGCTTCAGAAGTAACTGGCTGCTGTCTCTTGGTGGGTGCCAGATTACCCATCTTCATAATTGGCGAATCCATGAACTTATCCCAGTCATGCAACATCAGAGTTTGTTTCTTACTCATCTCGACTTCTGTAGCTCCTCGCTCTACTACTTCCTCCCCATATGCGGCCAATG
This sequence comes from Bisporella sp. PMI_857, assembly GCA_021307315.1. NCBI lineage: Eukaryota > Fungi > Ascomycota > Leotiomycetes > Helotiales > Helotiaceae > Bisporella > Bisporella sp. PMI_857. The sequence goes on from JAJSPD010000043.1 coordinate 243,428, forward strand.
CATCTTGAACACTCTTTTCACCCTTGCTTACCTGGACCAATGAGGCAACTAGGCTGCCTGCATCATGCAGGCAATTGTTCAAGCCCTGTCCCCGATGATATGTCATTGCATGTGCGGCATCGCCGGCGAGCGTGACTCGTCCATCATGTGTGTCCCATGGAACAGGACTCCAGAAGGTCAAGCGATCACGAGGAACATGATGACCTTCTGGAACCCATGCCATGGCGCTCTTTCGTGGCTCTGCATGGTCGGCAGTGAGCTCCTTCAGAAACTCTAATCTCTCTTCGGACGTTTCATCCTTGCTCGTGTTGGTTTGGAGACTGATTTTCCATGAGGTCAGAAGCTGGAAGTACCAAGTACTTTCATCTTCAGGATCTGGGACATCTTGAATGGACATCAGATAAAATAAACCCTTTGGATGAATGCCATAATCAGTGTGCTTGGCAAGATTTTTCCGAATGAAAAGGGCTTGCTCCTTAGTGTACTGGCAATTAAAGTTGCTCACTAAGTCCTGTTAGCAACGGCCAATCAACCTTGGTTCCATCGCTTATCATTTCACCATTTCAAGCCCATATCTGGGAATGACTGAGTGGAAACTATATGAACAGAATCCTCTATCACTTTTTTTGGTTCCATAGAGAAATACGTACTTCCAATAGGTAGAGGAGTTGGCTCCGCCTTATCACCTAGTAACAGACGTCTAACTTTGGACGCGCCACCACTGTGAAAAAAAAAAGATTAGTAATCGACTCCACGAACTTTTCATCGGGGGAGGAGATTTAGATATCCCTGAGGGCGCCTCTGAATCTATTTTGGGTTCATAAGCACTTCTCAAGGCGCATCTAAATACTTTATTCTATCAAAACTGGAGGAGTAAATTAAGAAAGATGACAAACTCTGCGCCAACGACTAGAGAGCCTGATGCTGTGGTACCGTCACTGAAATGTACCGTTATACCTGAACTCGGATAGGAAATATCAACTAATTGCTTCTCATACTGAACATCGAGACCTTGACGCAGAACCTGACGAAGGCGTTTCCGACTAACTCGCCGACCACCTGGAGTGGGCAAAATTTTCAGTACTTCTCCAGAGCTTGCTACACATCGTTAGCATCTAGCAAAAACTTGGTTTCACGCACTTAGGTAGAGAGCAATGTCAGAATTTTGAGAGAAGCCAGCACTTACTATTACGAACGGTAACATATTCATGTATCGCCCCCTGTGGTGTGGTGAGACCATAATCTATCTCTGCTGTCGGGAGGTTATCAAAGATAGACTGAGGAAGAAGTTGTGGAACAAATTCTGAAGCCCAAAAATAGGCCACTAAATCGGAATCGATGTTAGAAGTACTTTCCAGACGGAGGTTGGACTGATCTCAAGAATCGTTCAATTTCAACTTTGTTAAAGGAATGATTCTGTCAAGATCAACAGGTCCTTATAAGCAACTTACTTCCCCAATCTCGGACTCTACCGGTGGCAGGTTCCTTGTCGAACACAGTGAAAGAGATTCCATTCTATCCACTCTTGTTAATGAAGCATTGAGCAATTTGAGAACAGCGAATTACCTTCTTAAGTCCTTGTGCAATTGCAAGTCCGCAAGCGCCTACATATGTGTCAACTAGACATATGCGCACTTTCAAGCCCAAATAACTCACCAGCTCCGATAATAAGGACATGGTATGGTCCTGTGTAAGCTTCGCCGTCTTTTGCTATAGAAGCCATTTTGCAAGGTCGAGTATTTGGAAGAAGATGGAGGGTAGTTTAGACAGATAACGGAACGGCCACTAAGGCAGAAGACATGCTTATCACGGGAGATGCTCCTATAGGCATAAAGGCAGGTGATATGAGCAAATTCAAGCCGTGTCTCCGGGATTCTTCATGGATGGCGCTCTTTCCGGGCCCAAGGACCCAGAAACACCCAGGATACCACTCCCATCACGTCGGTAGAGTAGGATTCTGTTGGCCAACGAGCTCCTCTTATCAGCCCATAATGCTTGGAATACCATGCGGGGTTAACGAGTATCGGAATTGATTGGTCATAGGTGGAGAGACACGACATCTTGCATCGGTAAAATCTGCAAACAAATATAGTGCAGCTTCAAGTGTAACATTGAGTCCCAAGTTCCGGGTTGACGTAGACGGGTATTTAGACTCATGTCCGCGGCCCGCAGCTTACCCTTGCCCCTTGCCGCGGAATTTCTTCTTTTATGGGGGCGTGGAAGAGAGCGGAAACTATGCTCCAACAACGAATCAAATGTAATTGTGGCAGGATTTACCAACAATGATGTGATTAAGATACGCTCATCTCTTGTGCGCCTTCCGTCAGATTGTGAAGGCGAGAGTCGAATGTGCATCACGTTGCAATAGTGGCAGGTTACAATGCAGCAATGACAGAGGGTCGACCGTTAAATGGTGGATCTAGCGGTAGTAGGTCAATATTCTGCATGAATAAAACCTTGATTTTCATAGGGGAAGAAGTCAAGCAGCAATTATGTTGGTCAGAGTTTGATGCAGCGGTCAACATGGTGCATCACGTGATATATATCCATGTATCACTTCTGGTGGCTTCCTTCGATATATTGGCTTGTTAAGAAAAATTCAAGCACACCAGGCATCACATGATGGTATCCTGCCCGCGAAATCGGGCAACGAAAGCTGAAATAGGAGAAGGGACGGCGCTCCCTTGGCAGTCTCAGGCGCAAAGCCACAATTTATTGCGGGACTCTAAAAGCACGACTGGCGTTGTTGGCTGGATAGACATTTGATCTTCCTCAAATCTTCCAGGCCGGTCGCAAATGTAGATATGGAAGGACTCCCTACCAACTCAATGAATATTCTGTAGCCAACGCACTTTTAATCAGACTAGGCAGGACTTCCGAAGAAGCGACATGCTCCTAGCCTTGCGGCTCCAGTACTTGCCATAGAGCACAGAGTATGCCCTTGAGCTGAGCGGTGTACTCAAGTGTCCGGATTTTCACATGTACATGTGGACTTGCCATCTGGAAACATGACATGCTTTGAGCCGTAGGAAGAGGGATATTGCCTGAACGTACTCAATATGTTTAACATGTTCCAGGTCATCTTAGCACACTTCTAGGCCTTGGACTGGAGCCAGGCAAGAAATCTAAGGGTATTTTTAGTCTGTTTTCCTAAATAAGGCATCGTCTGTTTCTGCTACTTTAGGGTATCTCTTGCGCGGTAGTTCAGCTCTTCCGAAGGATCCCTCTCCATCTCTAATTTATTGGCTTCATCGATCTCTAACTTGATCTAGGTACTTGATCCTATAAAAATTGATGCAGGTCTTAAAGATGATATATGAAAGTTTTGGAAGTGTAGATATTCCGGGACAAAGAGAATAGTTCTACTCCGCAGCGCTAGGCCTACGTAAAACCCAATCCACAATATCCTATACAATTTCAATGCCGATGGTTTTTAACTACCTCATCCAAGGAAATATTTGCTTACATCTGAGCTCTTATTTGAAAAGAACTGTTGAAACGCTTTTCCCAAGAGGGTGAAGGCAAATCTGTGGCCTAGGAATGTGTTGGCATACTCCTGAGCTCTTGTTTACGGTGTAGACCGACTTTCAGTTCAAGTAATTGTCATCGCAGAACTTATACCAAGTTTTTAAGTGCTCAATCATAAAAGCTTGGGATTAAGTAATTTCTTATAAATGGATATGATCAACAAGTGATCGAGGTTTCAAAGCCGCGCGCTCATTAACAGCATGCGCGCTCTATGTCTCCTGGAAGATCGGCACAATATTTATCAGCTCAAAGACCTTCATATTAATGTTCAAAGAATTATTAAAAAACATAAGCATACCGTTTCGCTCATTCCCTTCAGTCCTTCCCTTCACTCCTGCGTCCTCGTCAGCCCGTTGTAGCCGCCGACAACCAACTAGAAGGTATCAATAAGCAGCAAAAGATATGAGAGTAAAAACCTTATCATTCTGGCGTGTATTAATATGGTATACTTTGACAGAACTAGCGATGCTAGGGGTGCGCACTAATTGCCTAGCATGTCGAGATATCAAGCGGCAGGCTTCCCCTCCAGCCTTTTGTCTCATATACAGCAAATGAAAATGCAAGTTCAGTTTCGCCCCCCTAGAACTCGCTCAACAACGCACACTTCGGGTACAGTATAAGCCTTTTTAATCGGTCTCGACGCAGCTTTGTTCGAACTAAAGAGGTTTTGATAGACTGGGAATATAGCAAGACCGAAAGATGCATCAAGTATGCATTTTACGCCTGTTGACTCGCGGATAAAGGTGCATAGAGGTAAGTGCGTCTTTAGCATTTAGGCAAAGTAATCATGTCTATCTCTATCTCGCGTGTCAGTTCGAACACTTTATAAAGCTAAGGGTTGCTTTACACCTTAATACAAGAATCATTTCTTAATTTATCAAAGATATCATACCAAGCATCCACCTGCCATGCATACTTGCCTTTCCGTCTGTTTTTATTGTCAGTGTTATGATTCACAATAATGCCAGTTTGCCTCTTTTTTCTCTACTCAACTAAATAATCTCATTTAACTTCCTTCAAAGAAGGTTCCCAGACTTCATGGTCAGCAGTTACCAACTATAGCTGAAAGCTATTGAAGTAATATATTCTCCAGACGTTTAATGCATAACCCCTCCCAAATTTGTCGATTATAGATAGCGGGCACTTCAACGTCGGAATGAATAACTCTAATAAATAACTAGTCCCATATTGAATTTTCTGAATGTTTAAATAGATAAACCTCACCAGTTACCATTCTCATACGAAGCTTCGATAGCACGCCGAATCTGATTTCCATCGGCACCTTTTAATTCATTCATATTTATAGATCGTAGTGCCGTAAAAATTATCTATCAGTTTATGGCGATATTCTCACAAAATTTGTCTATTTTTCTACCTCTAAAAGAGATTTTTCTACTGACACCAGTCCTTCCCGTATTCCTTCATGGTGTTATCTGCGGAAACTTCCACTTTTTATCCAAATCTTGACCCCGGTCCTCCGTTTTCCTATACTCCTGCACGGTATCTTCGACAAAGTTGGTGGTACTCGGTCTGAGCCTCCCATGTTTCAGGGTTAACAACAAATAGTAGATGACTCTTTGGCTACTTTTGTAGGTAAAGAAGAAATACATTAACTTTCTCATTAGGTGTGTAGTTCATGCAGTTCTGAAGGAATACAGAAGTTGTATTAGTGCATCATTTGTAATGAATGAGGGCCAGCGAGCTGTACTGTTAGAGCTCACCCTTGTTAGCGCTGAGCTATTTCATTTCTGTTTACATGAAATCACCTCCAAAAATGACGCACAGTTAGAATAAATTTTATAGACTATATTACCATATACAGTTGGACTTCAGTGCTCGGTATTGAATGTTGGAAACGTCTCAACTGGCCGCCCGTGTTAGCTTCTATATTTAAGCCGAAGTCACTCGTTGAAGCATGGAGAGCGAAAACAAAGTGCAGTAAACAAAATCCCGACATTTTATAGCCGTCTGGTTGTTGGAACTCGACTTGAGCTGCACTTTCTAATGGAGTTTTGGGTATGGCTGGATTGTTCATCGTCATGATGGACAATATAGAGATAAGGGGCTTAAGCGAGAACGCCAAGTTAGTCCTATTTGGTTTTGACTGGACCTACACCGGCAGATTGTGTTATGGTAGCGGGTTATTATGCCCTGAACTCTCTTCTTAGAATATTGGGAGATCTAAGGTCATATTTATAATAATTTTGGCAAAGGCTACGAGCAGACGGCTGAGGGAACAGCATCAAGAGCTATGGTTTACTGCTCACCTTGGAAGTGCTCATTTCTGACTCAAGAAACAAGGATACCGCCCGTGTCACTGAAAAAAATTAATAGAGTGTGAAGATTCAATACTAATAAGGATAAGGGTTACACTAGTCATGGATTCGTCCAACGAGCCTATCGAACAACATCCGACCTCACCAGTACAGAACAACCCCCTGAAACCTTCATTTCTCAAACCTTAGTTTTCTTATGTCCTTGTTGGGATAAACTCAATACACCGTCGCCTAGACCCTAAAATAGCCATACAATTCTCGCACTGTTTAGCGATACGTTTGTGCGCCGAGAAATGGAACCTACCAAGGAAGACAAAAACACTAACACTGATGCTCCCTGCCACACCACTAGCAAACCACTTCGACGTTCCTCCAAATCAGACGATCTAAGCTACGAATGTAACAGAGCTTTTATTCCTTGATATTGATTGCCAGACTGAATTCTAACTCGACCTCTGTAGACGAAGCAACAATTCATACTGCTAAGGAAGTCAGACTTCTACCTCTACTCCCAACCATGAAGCCAACCACCAAACAAAATTCTCCCTCAAACTTCTCCACTACTTTCCCTTCGACTACCAGCAAGGCTGCCGAAAAGACCGATGCGTCCAGCATTGCTAACATCTCTCTTGCCGCAAAATCAACACAAACGTCTCCTGCTGCCGCTCACAACACCCCTCTAATTCCTCTCCAAATGGCCACCGCAGTCCCAAAGCTAGTTGAATTGAAGAAGATAAAGGACGGAAAGGTCGCGAGCACCGAGCAGCTCAAGGCTTCCGCCAAGGAATTGGATGCGTACCGCAAGATTGAGGTCTTTGAGCGTCTTACCAAGGTTCTCCAAGAGCAACTCAAGGATACCCGCGCAGAGCTCAAGGCGGTCAAGGATGGCAAGGCTACCAAGGCTGATGAGGACAAGGAGAAGTTTCCAGTCCGTGGTGACTCCAAGGATTGGGTTAATGGTATGGCACAGTTGAGGTCTAGTAAGTTTTCTATATTTCTCTACTTTTTAGCTTGCTGATCGAAACCAGTACCCCGCGGCGAAGTTAAGCCTACGCTTGCTTCGCAGGAGCAGCTTCTCCGCAATCTCAACAATACTGGCATTTACTTAGTCTCTAGCATGGCTATATAGCCTAGAGTGGCAGAGGTGGGGAGTTATGGTATTGAGAGTTCATTGGTGTAAGTAGTTTAGCATGAAATCCAGCAGGTGCCTCCCTCTAACGGGCCGAATTTGCATTTTTGACATGCATAACCATTGGATACACCGAAAAGTTAAGGTTTTTGAAGAAGAATATTCATGGGTTTTGCGCAAAAGGCCCATGATACGCTCTTCGGGCGTCAAGTTATATATTTTTCAAACACAATAATTCTTGATATAACGAAAAGGTATGAACCATGTCAAGCATTAGTTGAAGACAATTCCTTAGAATACCTACGCACCATTGTATCAAGCTTCGTTTGGCATTCAAAATCTGCTTAACTGGATATTAAACTCCAAGACTCCTTACTTTCTTCTCCCGAAGTCCCGTCGATGTCTGGATATCAAGACATCATAAGTCTCAATGATCGCCATCGATCTTCATATCACCCCAGACTTTACTTATACCAACACTTAAAGCCCTTTGTATCTTCTTTCTCGCAATCATATTACCCATCCTATCCGAGACGAGCTGCATCTTATTTTTCTTTCCATCTTCACCCTCACCACACTTCTGGTACGCTTCTACAAGCTCAATAGGAGTATTCCATATCCTCTGCATCTCAAGTGCCTTCTCACCTGTAACGCCTCGTGTACACATTAGCATCTTCATGTAAACATCTCGTAACGTATCTGACTTCGATTTTGAGAATAGAGCACCAAAGGCAGAGTATGTGATGTGAAAGTCGGTCCCTGGCTTCGTTTTCCTCAAGTGTGCATTCAAAGGGAGATAATTTGTTGCAGTGATGACCCTCGAAGGGATGACATATAGTTCTTTACCTCTATATACCTCATTCCGTAGCATATTTGTCATCATCGTGAGATACTTCATAGTATCATCCATGCTCTTGGTCTCTTTCAAAAAATATCCATCCACTACTTGGATGCTTGTTTTTGCGGATTCAATCATTGCCAGGCAATTGCTAAGGACTTGACTGTCGACGTTGTGCTCTTCGATAATATAGATAGCATTCTTCATTCCAGATTTTCTCATACGGAATTTTTGTTCGTGAAATCTTCCATCCTTGATCGAACCAATAAGATCATCCAAACGCTTCCGCTCCACAATCCAATCGAGAATAACTTCATCACCTTCGTCAACGGTTCCGCCTAGACTGGAAAGAAGTTTAGAATTATGAACTTTTGCTATCCAAGTGACGTCTCCCAGCTCGAGTGAACGAGTTATTGGCGTTATTCCCCTCTTCTCAAATTCCATCTGCATGTGGGTTCTATCATTCTTTGCACGAACTTCCCGGTTATCAAGAACAAGATGGATCGAGTATGCTTCAGGAGGAATCACAATGGGCTCAAAGGTCGGCAATGCCTTGCTGTTTCCTCGTGGAATGACTTCCTGTAAATTCATCGTCTCTGATAACCCGTCACCGGATTCTTGGTGATGAGGAGACCCTGAAGCTATAAGACCCATGCTTGCATTAGCTTGAGGGTTTCCTTTTCTCCTCCTCTGCGGCGAGACGCTATCTTTATGCATGAGGTTATCAATACCTCCGCTTATAGCTTGTCGAAGACCTCTGGCAATATCCCAACCGTCTGGCGTAAGCAGATATCTTTTCCCACCCAGTTTGCCCTTCGAGTATACCAAATTTTTGTCTAGCAAGGTCTGCATAGAGTTCCAGGCTGTGTAAAATTCGTTTGCTTTTTTAGGTTTAGTGAATGATGAATCAGAATGTTCCTCGGCGATTGCAACTACTTGATCTTTACTCAGACCGCTTTCGTCATCCTCGTCCATACTTGAAAGTGCAATCATGATGGCGTATGCACCAGATCTAAGCTTCGGCACATAAGGTTTTGTTATCTTCTTTCTTTTCTTCGGCGATGATGTAGCATCTTCTTCTTCATTACTACCATCTTCATGTAGCAGAGTTCTCTTCTTTCCTTTCGGTATTTTAGGTTTGGGCAGGCCATTAGCCTCGCAGAACTCTTCCATCCTTTGTGTCAACCTCTTGACCAGTAAGTCCCCTATCCCATTCAATTGTTTAGCCTCCGAAGGGTGTGCGAAAGTCAATGGGCAGGCTCTGATGGCATCGCGTGCCTTTTGGTATGTCTTGACTCCCCTCGAGCCACGCAGCCTTTCCACCTCAAGCCATTCTTCAACCCATTTTAGCAAGAGGGGATTCGCGCATGGCATATCGTCTGGCATAGCGTAAATTGAGATCTAGCTCGGAGCAATAAGCGATTTGGCAAATGTAAGGGCGACTGGCAGTGCGATGCAAACGCGATGTTGTATTTTCATTTGACCCGCTAAACGCGTCCTGACAGTTATGACTTACACGAAAACACGTGATACGGCTTATTCCTCTGTAGTTGGAAGGGTGAGCGTCATTTTATGCACGGCATTCCAAAAGCGAAAGCGGTGAAACAGATTCTCGAAATAGAATGATATTGCCCCATTTGATAATACGAAAGCCAACCCCTCCATTTGACCTTTCGTTCAGGGTTTATTATTCTATAACTCGAGGCTTCTCGGAACATTTGGATCTATCATAAAGTCCTTATTTGTTCTGGAGATCAACACAAAGCTCTTATCATGGATGCTGCTATTCAAACTGCGAGCGACAAGCACCCAAAGCCGGTTGAATTCCACTTTCAATATGGCACCGCAGGTTTTCGCATGAAGGTAAGTCACCCGTATGAGAGACCCATTGAAGGACGTACTTGAATTAGAAAGATCTCATATTTTACTACGGTCCCATCATTATGCGGAACTCAATATATCTTACACCACACAGAAGCTAACTTTGACGGATTTTCAGGCCAACCTTCTCGACAGTGTCGTTTTCCGTGTCGGACTCATCGCCTCTTTACGATCTCGCAAACTTGGCGGTCAAACAATTGGTGTTATGATTACAGCCTCGCATAATCCACCTGAAGACAACGGCATTAAGCTGGTTGACCCAATGGGCGAGATGCTAGAGAATAGTTGGGAGGCATATTCTACCGAGTTGGCCAATGCAAAGGATGAAGACGTGGTTCAAGTGTATCACAAATTGGAGAAGGAGCTTAAGATCAATCCAGAAACACCAGCAAGAGCTATCTATGCTAGAGATACAAGAGCGTCAGGTCCAGTTTTAGTCAAGGCTTTGGTAGATGCGTTTACCGCAACCGGGACCGATTTTACGGATTACAAGTTGTTGACTACTCCCCAATTACATTACTTGACGAGATGCACAAATACGGAGGGCACACCACAGAGCTACGGTGAAGTCAGCGAGGCTGGATACTATGAAAAGCTCTCAAAAGCATTTGTGCGAGCCATGAAGGGTAAAAAAGCCATTGGACCTGTGACGGTGGATTGCGCAAACGGTGTAGGCGGACCCAAGCTGGCAGAGCTTCTCAAGTACTTACCCGGCGCATCTGAAGGCGGATTGGATATCAAGATTATCAATGACGACGTTCTAAAGGCTGAGTCGCTCAACTCCGATGTAAGTAGAACTACATCTAGATCCTGGCCGATGCTAAGCACAATAGTGTGGTGCGGATTTCGTAAAAACCAGACAACGTGCTCCTCCATCCTCGAAGGCTGCTCCAAATGACCGTTGCTGTTCGCTTGACGGTGACGCTGACCGCTTGATCTATTATTTCACCGATTCAGAACAGGGATTCCGTCTCCTCGATGGCGATAAAATTGCTACTTTGGCCGCTTCATTCATTGGGGATTTGACTCGTGAGGCTCGCCTATCTGATGAGCTTAAGATTGGTGTAAGTACAACTTACCTCACGTTATTCTGATCATCTGCAGAGTACTGACCTTTACATTTCTAGGTTGTACAGACCGCTTATGCCAACGGTGCCTCCTTAAAGTATGTTGAAAAGACATTGGGCTTGCCGGTTGTATGCACTCCAACCGGTGTCAAGTGGCTACATCACGCGGCCACTAAATTTGATGTGGGTGTCTATTTCGAGGCGAACGGTCACGGTACAGTGGTTTTCAGTCAGCAAGCATTGAAGGCGTTCAAGACTCTCACACCTGAAACACCGGCTCAAGCTGTGGCATTAGAGACTTTGCAAGCCTTAGCTGAGCTCATCAACCAGACGGTTGGCGATGCTCTCTCTGATATGCTGCTTGTGGAGACCATTCTGGCTCATAAGGGTTGGACCCCCCGTGAATGGGACCAGACTTATGTCGATCTTCCAAACCGGCTTGTCCGAGTTGAGGTTCACGATCGCAATATCTTCAAGACCACAGATGCTGAGAGAAAATTGGTCGAGCCTCGAGGAACCCAGGCCCGGATCGATGCACTTGTAGCAAAATTCAAGGACGGTCGGAGTTTTGCGAGAGCATCAGGCACTGAGGATGCTGTTAGAGTATGTCTCTTTCCGCTGATTATGAGCTTTGAATTGCTAATATTACATCAGGTTTATGCAGAAGCTGCAACTCACATTGAAGCTGACAATCTAGCCAGACAAGTCGCACAGCTTGTTAAGGATGAAGGGAGCATGCCTGCTTAGTCACGTTCCTAGTACGTAGGCTGGGATGCGAGAGGCACTTACGAGACCACGATCAATTAACATTACCTGGAGTTACAAATGTCTTTGGCGGAAAGGATATCGCCAAACTTACCATGATAGAAATCAATCAAAAGTTCTGCTTTTCCCTGTATACCATCCTTTCGGTGACACAAAGATCTAGTCGTACACTTTAGTACGTCCCGGATTACCAAGTGGCTAACATTAAGAATAGTTTGGCAGGACTATGGAAAGCCTCTTTATGGATTGACTTGCAGGTATCAGTAGGGCAAGGTCCCAGTCGTGGAATTCTTGACTGCCGAATAATACGAGTAATCCATTAGCTGGGGGGGGGGGGGGGGGGGGTGAAACTGTAGACTTTGAGCCTCAGTTCGCTCGGAAGCTCTAGGAAGCGGCTTGTACAAGTTAGTAGTAGTCATGTAAATAGTTTGAAATACAGACAAACTCCTATATGCAATATAATGTTCAATCTTTCACCAACCAGCTCCCTACGAATATCGATCCCATTCGAAGGAGCTCCAGGTGTCAATGCTACTAGGTTATGATCAGCGGCCGCTCGAGTTAATCGATGGGTGACAGAATTTGAAGTGATAAAGAAGGATAGTAAGGGATTAAGATCGCAGACTCTGAAAATTTTAAGCTGCGCAGATGAGGAAGTCAACCCCGCTCTGTAGCCCGTCTCCTCATGACTAGGGGACATTCGAGTGAGGCTTCTTGCTTCCCACTGATGCCAATCCCTGGTAGTGGTCTCAAGAAATCGGTGAGGAGGTAGAGAGTAAGCAACAACTAGCAACTGATGACCTGCAAATGGCAATATTTAAGTAGCATTTAAGGTTGGGTCGCTGAACAAGAGGCAGGAAGTATTAAAATGCATGCTATTTAGCATCCTAGCGCTTGTTCCAATCTAAGAAGCTAAAGCATCTTGCTAAAGAGTACTCTAAAAGTCTTAGACTGCAATTTTTATAAGATTAATACAGATAAAAGAGTTTAAAAAGCTTACAAAATCGGAAAAGCCTAAAACAAAACCGTTATTGTAGGCAGACTGAGTTGTCATGTGACATTTATCATGTGGTAAGGTTGATGTTTTTCAAAACGTTTGGCTGGTTGGCCAACTATTTAGGTAACCTTTGCTATATGTCCTATATAGCAACCTAGTTATATCAAATTATAAGTGAGCTGCTTTTAGGAAGTTTTACATCTTTTCAATGTGACAGTTGTGTACGATTTTTGCGATAAGTTGTCACTGAGTTGCAATAGTTTCTTGAGACCGCCAGGGCCTCTTGGCTGTAAAACAGAGTTGGGAATAACATATTATTTGATTTCAATATATAACTCAATATTCCTAAAGGTAGAAACATTCGAGTTTGTGAGATTCCACGATTCCTTGCCTTAGGAGTCGTAGCCGCTTCAGCGCGGAGAAAGACCTGAGCAGGTGTGGTGACTATATAATTGAAACTGGTGTCTGTGAATATGTCCATTCTGTAGAATCTTTTTATCAACGAATTTAATGCGAATTGAACAGAACTAAGAAGCTCCTCCTGAAGTTCTCTAAACACCTGCTTCTGAGTCGGTGAAGCTGGAAGAAAGTCTATACAGATTCTGAATCGCTTAATGCTCCATGCTGAACGAAAAAAAACCTAATGTCTATAAATCTAACTCCATCTACTCGCCGGGAAACCCATTCTTCAGATTCTGGTACCCAGACAACGGATACGTCAAATGGTTCTCACTCTTGTCCAGCCCTGCAGTCCCACCATACGCCGCAACCGTAGCGTCGACTAAGCTGTCGCTACCACTCTTGTCCATACTAATCTCCCACCACATCGAGCCTCCCAATCCCACCGCCTTCACCCAGCCGGCCTTCTGTGTTGCGATCTTTGGCGTGTCGTAGCTAATCATATAGCCCTTCGCCTTATCAAAGCTATAACTCGCTCCAATCTCAGGTAGCTCGACGACTTTAGCGTTGTAACCCGGGACGGGGAGGGCTTTATAATCCCAGACGCCGGCTTCCCCAAAACTTCCTTCAGTTCCGATTCCAGAGAAGTTGGTGCCAGGGCCTTTGGTGTTGTTGAAACTCCTTCCATACAAAGGGGAGCCGAGGTTGATTTTCGAGGGCGAAATACAGCCCTTGGTGGCGTAGTATTCTATACCTGAGGTTGTATTGACACCAAGTTGATTTGCAGTGGCGCCGAAAAGGTTGGCTTGGTGCCCGGCGATTGTGTCCCAGGATCCGGCGTAGTCGAAGCCCATGAAATCCCAGAAATCGAGATATTGATCCATTCCCTTGAAATCTAGTAACGTGTACTTCAATGGTCCTGCTGGACTCGCGAATGAGAGGAGGAAGGGGCTGGAGGAGGTGTTTTTCGCATAGGCATCCATTTCTTGACGCAGGAGTTTGAGAAGAGAGACAACTTGCGCGGCTTGGGTTGAATCAGTAACGTACTCATAGTCGATGTTTATTCCATCGAATCCGAGATTGTACATTAATTTCACTGCGCTCTTGGCGAGGTTGGAGCGGAGAGTTGGAGAGGCGAGAGGAGCTACGAAGTTTGGGGAATATGTCCAGCCACCGACTGAGAACAGTGTTTTAAGAGTGCGATTTTTCTTCTTAAGGAGATAGAGCTGCTTCAGACTTCCATAAAGGTTCGTGCCACTGGCGGAAGTGTCATCGCCGGGGTATGCATATTGAAGGTCAGCCCATTCGTCGGAGAGGAAGCTGCGCGGGGGCGTTAGTGGGGTCCAGTGAAGGGAGAAGAGGTGGGGAAAGGGAGGAAGTGACGTACACTTCGCCGGTGCTAGAGTTGACATTCATGAAGGAGTAGACGATATGTGTCAGTTGGGAAGCGGGGATGTCTGTCACGAAAAAGCTACGGGCGTAGATATCCTTGGAAATAAGTTAGCAAGGAAATAGGGTAGATAAGGACGAAGTTACCCAATTTCCATAGTATCCCACAGTGCGCTTGCCGCCGCCACCATATGTGGTTTTGGCTTTGATATTGCCGGTGTATGATGCGGGAGAATGCAGAAGGGGTTTGCTCAGGGCAATGCTTGAGCAAGCAAGAAGAGAGAGGAGGAAAGAAATATAATGCATTTTAACGACTGTAAATGAATGTAAGAGTAGGATTCTATGAAAGGAGATCAAAGTCCAGAATGAGTGATGGACCACTGAATTGAGGTTGCCTCCTCTAGGTGAGGAGGATTAAATGTATATATAAGAATGCATTGGAAGCCCACGATTCCTCTCCATTACCCGACAATTCGCAAACCTTCTTCTAAAAGCGGATGACAGAGTTTCAAAATGAATTAAAGCCATTTAAGATGTACGGCACCTCCCAATCTCTATGATTGGACAGAATCCATGAAAAAGAAGAATGTCTAGTCTTGGTGATTTAATTCGCGACTCAGCGGCTTGGAGAGATCGTCATTTTTTAAATTATTTTCCGAAGCCCGAATATGCCGGCACGCAACGTTTTGGTACTAATTTGCAACGAGAAATATGAAACAGCATTAAAGAAAGTTTGGGGTCGGGCTAGGGAAGCCTGGTCGTTTGCGAAGTTTATTTTCTTTCCAGAAAACTTTATTACCCCTTTTGATTTTGGGGTCAACATCACGGGATTTGGAGCCTGAGATTCCAGGAAATTGGTCTTAGGTGTCGAGACACAGCCACCAACATACCAGAAGGATATACCCAGAAGGATAGACACCGGTAAAGGGGATTGTGAATGAGAGAGAAGAGAGCAATAAGAGGGGAGACATGGAGATGGAAGTTCTAACAGACTTCGCATCATCTCTACAGCAAAGCCCAAGAAGGAAAAATGCCGCAAGAAATGTTTTCGTCCGAGTTAAAATATTGATGGTAAATAAACATCACGCCTTGCAATTGATGAGAGAATTTGGATTAAGTGGCTCATGCAGACACGGAACCGCTTGGAGAAGAAATAAGTGGCTGTAACCCTCCCATTTTTGCCAGTTAAGATCCATATTAGACTTTTAGTGAAAGTCTCTATGAAACTATGTTTTGGTAGAAGATTCTTAAACACGCCAGGCCAAACCACCAAGTGGAGGTTCAGGATTAACTTTATTATAGACTGTAACTAGAGTTATCTATCAGATCTAGATCCTCTCTTTCCGATGTAGTGACCCTGTTTGACTACATTTTGACCCTCTGGCTGCCAATTTATTACTGAGATCATAGTTGCAGCTGCAGTCGCTATAAAGAGCAAGATATGAAGGAGCAAGGTACTCGCTTAGGTTCTGCAAATACGTCATCCGACAGTCCCTGTTTTAAGCTGGTCTATAAAGGTGGTGTTGCCTCGGATATTCCAGGCATGAGAGCCAATTCCATAGTCAAAGCTAGGAACACCAATAGCGCGCTACACCCGAACCTGAATTAGTCATCCTCGTTGGAATGTACTACGTCGAATGATCCAAATCTAGTTCTATGGAGGTAGGTTAATTGTGGGTATGGCTGAAAGCGGCGATTACATTAGTAGCTAGGTAGTTGTAGGCATCGGTCGCGCGATCAGGAAAAATGGATCAACAAGCAACTAGACCCCTTGCATCCTTCCTCTTGCACCTCCAACACCGTCAAATAGATTTCGCCTCGATCTTCTAGTCACGTAGTCACATGTGACCATGGTTGTGTTCAGTCTGCCAATCCTGAACCCTGTCCAAGACTAATGGCCCAGTTTTAAGTTTCTGAAGATTCTGCGTCACGGCTGCAGAAATCGCCAATCGTGTCTTCTTTGCTGAGAGTTCTAGGCTAGACTGTGGACGCTGGAAATGGAAAAGTAGAAAGGATGTTTCGGGAAATTTTATAGAGGCATGCTCGGTTGCTTTGCCGTCAGATCAATTTTTTCCCTGGGTAAATAGAAACTTTACAGATTCATTCCTGAATCATCGCTGTATAAAATCAATCCCAACATGTGAAAGAGTGCCTTGCGAAGGCAGAAGGATGAGTAGTAGTGATTGTTGAAGCAGGTTTGGCCACAGGCAGGGAGATCAACAGCACCTGTAGGCGTAGGTGCTGACGTCGGAAAGGTCGTATGGGAGGCGATAGCAGACGCACAGTATACACTCTTGAATACAATTACAGTGCTTGCGTCTGTGGAATTGCTACAGGCACTGTAGAGCAGTCACGAATCCCATAACCGAAGTTCACATTGCGGCAAAGATAAGAAGGATCTGGAGTAGCGCATCCCAGCGACGAGTATTGACCAAGCATATTGTTAAATCAGGTTTGCTAGGAAAGAGTAAGTATCGGCATTGCAATATTAGCGAGAGCAGTTTACTTACACCGCAGATTGGGAGCTGAGAGATAGTTGTAGGTGTAGGACTACCAGCCGCACTTGTTGTGATTGGCGATGATTTGGATAAGATGGTTGAGGGGCTTGAGGAAGCAGAGGTGGCTATGCTCGTCGAAGGAAAGATAACCGAGCTTGAGGAACTAGACTTGGGCAGGGTATCAACAGCGGTCGCTGAAATACCATCAACTGCAGTTGCAAGTACCAAGATCCCATTCACACCTGCGGTCACTGGGAGTACCATTGCAAGAGTCGCTGTATCGTAGCTGGTAATATCCATCAAAACACCTTCCGACATAATTGAAGTACATGCAGCATTCAAACCTGGGCGTTGTTTGTTAGCGTAATTTAGCCTTTAGAAAACAGACCGCTAAGGGGGACGTCGTTAGAATATATCATTTATGTGGACACGTATAACATACTGTGGGCAACAGATGATATAAGTGGCGTTAACTTTATAAGACTCCCAATTATTTGGACATACCAACTGGCTGGATGGAGGCAAAGCAGTAGTAGCCAAAGCGCTGGAATAAAACTGACTTGGATAACAAGATGTCGAGATTGAGCCTGGAACTGGGTCAATAGCTTTTTGCTAGAGCTCGTCTGTGGCCGTTGCCATCTAGGTGAGTTCACTGGTACATTTCTATTGGCTGTGTGAATATTGTAGTCATGACCATATCATATCCTGTCACGGTCAAACTGAGCTCTGGCGGTGTTGTACTCGAAAGTTTCGGGTCTGAAGCTGAAAATAGATGATTCCAAAATTTAGTATCGAAACAACTACTTTATCAAGTCTCGGCTTCAGTATGAGGACATGAATATTGGCTCTATTGTGAATATCAAGGACTATGGTGCCATGGGAAACGGTGCTCATGACGATATAGCCGCGATTATCTCGGCTTTGGCGTTAGTAACGACAAGCACCCTGATCTACTCCCCACCTGGATCTTACATCATTACCTCTACAATCGCCGTTCCACAACACGCACTTATAACAGGCCAAGCCTGGCCCCAGTTCGTTGCACCTGGACCATACATATACACAACTTATGGATATCACTTCATTCATCATGAACTACACGTTAAAAGGCCCGGAAGGATTTATAAAGACCTTCAATCGAACTATACTATCAATCGAACCTGGGTGACATTCGGTGACAGTGGATACCCAGCAAGGCTCAGTAACTCCTACCGCCGTGATGATTGTGGCCAAGCTACGGACTACGAATACCACAACACTCCACAGTCAGTTTCAAAGAACGAAATTGCCGTATCGAACCCAAAGATCGTGATTATCAAGGCTCTGCCGACGATCAGTGTTCTGCAGAACACTCTTCCGTCGAAACTAGTGGACCTCAACCTCGGCCAGTGGAGTGGACCTTCCGGTGACCTAGTTCAAATAAGGTCGATGCCGGCTTTTATGATCAAACAGGCCACCACCGCTATGACGATCATCAAAGAGGTTAGGGAGAAGGAAGCAAAGCAGAAAAAATTAACTTGATCCTCGAGATTCTCGGAATAGCCTTTATATTCATTCCATTCATCAGTGAAATGGGGCCGGAGCTGGCGGTTCTCGACGGCGTTTTTGCAACCATAAGCTACACGGTGATGTAGCGCTGGAGGTCCAGAGTATTGTTACACACCCGACGTTGGCGCCGATGGAAATTTTGGACTTGCTCACTGGGCCTGGGGGTCGAACCAAAGATAACTTCGCCACGGTGGCAACAGCAAGAAGATCATTGTCTGAAGACGACTTGACAAATATTGGTGCAGGCTTTATGAAGACTGACTCTGAATTTCAAAATGCTATCAAGCCTAATTGTCGTACTTAGTCGGCTATAGAGTACTTAGACTAGATCTATATAACGACTTTAGCCCCCCCGAGAGCTAGACCTCCTATAATCTGCTTTGGCTGCGATTAGAATCACTTCTATGCCTTAGATATTTTATTTGTTCTGTTTAGTTGCAATATTTAAAGATGTATCCCATTTCAATTATATAGCATCAAGGGAACGCATTGTGCATTTACATCTGAGTCTTCAGTACATCACGGAAGTTGCCACTGTATTACTAGATTTTCCTTGACTCGTAGACATTGCCATATAAAGCATTAGTTGAGAAAATTGAGTTTCACCAAAACTATAGAGAGATGATGACATATAATAATATCTCGCCATATTCTTCCAGCAGTCCTTGTTCATAATCCTCAGCTTGTGTTCGCTTGCCTCTTCAACACCCATCGGCCAGTCAGTGGTTCTATCGGTAGTGTTATTGGTATTTCGAAAGTCTGTGAACTGTGCACGCGGTTGGAAATAGGTTTAAATCACGTGATTATTAGTAGAATTTGCATTTTCTCTTATAAATATATTTAATGAGCAGACTCTTGCTTTTGGTAGGTTTTTTTTAGGTTTTTTTTCTGCGGCCTTATTACAAAGATTCCTATGCTAACCTATCATAGTGGTTGTGTTGTTTGTTTCGATTTTGGCTTTACAAGAGCTTTCCTCCCTCTCCGAAGAATGCACGTGAAAGATAAAATATTGTTTATATATGCAATCTTGGTTTAAAAGGATTTACAACTATTTTTAATACCAAGGAAGTCTTTTATACAGCAGTTTTGACAGGAATAACTGTGTCTATTGTCAGCTCTTATGAAATTTCTTGCACAATTTTGTGATTATTAGTATACTAAAACTGCACAAAGTTGTGACTATATTATCAGTATTAAATATTTTCAGTAGAATAAACGTCCACTAAACCATATTTGTTGTCTCAATCATGGATGCTGAGAAACCATCTCGTGTGACTATGAGGCTGTGCAAGGTACAGCCCCTATATCCTCCTGCTCACTGTTCGATATAATCCACTCAAACGTGCAATGAACCCGGCCCAGTCCATTTCTTCTCCTAGGTACTTCTCAGGATGGTAAGAATTGGCATTCGTCTTTTTAAAAAGAAGAAAGTCCAGAAATCGGCCCAAGCATCGTTTGCAGCTTCTGCGGTAGGCCCTGATTCTGGTTTTGCATTTGTCAATAATTCACAAGGCGCTTCGGCTGCTTTGAACGAGCTCACTATAGCATTTTCCACAGCGTTAGATTACATTGAATCGGGAGGTCTGGCAAGATTCAATGACAAAACTTCTCAGCCCAGGCTGATATGTAATAGATGATTTCGACGATCATCCACTCAGAACTCAGCTGAAAGTGCTAGAGGATGCAGTAGGAGAATATTCCAACTCTGCCAGTGATTGTTCTGAAGGCATCTCCGACTGGAATGGGTAAAGACCCAAAAAGCTATAATACTTCAGTGATTTGACTGACATCAGAAAGGTCGAAATCTACTATTATGGCCATTGCAGCTGCTTTCAAATGCTCCGCTTCAGTCTATAAATCACAGCCCACTGAGGCTGTAGCTCATGACTCGGATGACCGCACCTCGGTTTATAAAGGCACTCACCGCAAACCTCAGATGGATGGTATCACTTTCACGGAGCTGGAGTATGCCGGACCAAGTCTTGGTGGGACCTCCAAAGCGATTAACTTTTGGATTGCCGAGTCGGAATCTTCGGCAGTTAGTTCCTACAACCTCCTGCCGGCTCTTGTGATCGCCATCCGGGGCACAGAGAAACCCATAGATAACATGGTGAACATAAACGGCCGCCCAGCTCCAGTATCTGGATTTCTTGTAAGCCAACTGCTCTCCTAGCATTCTTTTTTGGATGTTTGTGCAGATTCGCTCATCTCTTGCTATAGAATTTAAACAGCCATCCGGTTTTGCAATCCATAGCTGCTGGCATTTCTGCTCACTCTGGCTTCTTGAATAGTGCAAGAGCTCTACTGCCACTTGTCTCAAAACATCTGTCAAAAATGAGCCATCGAGGAGTGATGAACGTGATCTACACTGGGCACTCCGCGGGTGGCGCCGTCGCATCACTGCTCTATCAGAAGTTTCTTCTCGAAGCTCCAAGCTCATGTTTGTTTCCCAAATTCTCGAACTTCCATAATTTAACAAAATTGAAGATCCAAACTTAAAATTCTCCTGCATAACTTTTGGATCACCGCCCACCCTCACTGTAAACATTACGAAAACACTGAGTACAGCTGCCTCACTTGAAGCAAACCGCGGGCTCAGTGTAGCATTTGTTAACGAGTTCGACGTAATTCCTCGGGCAGATCAAGCCTATGTTCGATCGCTAATAGACCTGTATCGATCCATATATAAGCTCGAGCCTCTAATGAGCGATACAATAATGCGCGATCAACAAGTCGCAGAGCCTATCATTAAATACGAATTGCCTCCTTTGGATTTCGGCAACAGTGATAGTGACAGCGACTGCGGGGCAGATTTCAAAGCCTCCAGCCCAGATTCTGAGTGGAAGCTACCACTCGCAGAATACCACATCATTGGCGAACTTGTGCTTTTGCGCAATAAGAGAAACGCTAGCACAGAAATGGGTCCAAGGACGAGCAGGGTCCTCCAAGCACTTTCAATATCGGCCCGTGAGTACGAGAAACTCCTGTATTGTGGCATACAAACCCATAGCCGCACCTACTATGAGGACCGGGTGGGGTTACTTCTGAAAGGAGAATTCAACTACAAGAAGCAATGGGAAGATTGAGTATTGTCTATTTGACTATTTGAGATTTACTCCTTAGCTTCAGCTACAGTTTCGGATCTCCTGTTTAGTTCAAATGCTTTATAATACTTCACATCATCTTTGACCTTTTTGGAAATGACATCCAAGTCGACTGCTGTGCCCAAGTGGCTCCTTTCCAGCTCGGACTTTAGCGCCTCGCATATCCAACACAAACAAACATTATACTCGTCCTTGAACTGAGTCTCATACAACAAACACGTTTCCCTGAAAGAATTCTTCAGTGTTTCTTTACCTAAGCTATCGTCATGGTTAATGCTCCTCCCCACTTCTTTTCCGCAAAACATCTGATAAGAGTTGGCTGAGCATTGGTGTGTATGCCAAATGAGGTCAATGTCCAGAGTTGGCACCAAGATTATGCCCATGTTGTTCTTAAACAATTTCATAAAATGCTCATACCGCACTAGCGCCCTGTCTAGCGTACCTTCTAGTGCTGGGCTGCGAAGCCAAAGCGAATTGCCCATTTTCTCGACAAAAAGCCCTTGACGTTCGACAGCGCTTCCAAGCTCATCCACTACCATCCATTCATTTGTTGTCATTGGGCCTCCTTGAAGGCTCGAAAATGATACATTAGATAGCGACTTGCCTGAAGAAGTGACCACATTTGCGAAGGCCTGTTTTGTGGCTGTGGACTGGCTCGTATGATTTGCTAGTGATTGGAAGAGATCGACTTCCCCCACGTATCTTTCGAACACTGCTGCGGCATTTGGTCCAAGTTCGAAATTTTGGTGAGCATTGGAAAGAGCCTGATGCTATAAGGATCGTTGTCAGGGTCAATTTTCATGAAAAATGTGTTTTCTTACAATCAGCATCCATGGGAAGTCAAGAGAGTAAACGGTTCGCCACCTCCCAGTTTCGCAGAACACTTTATACTTTGCAGGATTTAATAAAAGAGCATGCCAGACCATGAGAACATCTCGGAATCATGTTAGATTAGTTCCAGCTGTCCTCAAGAATAACTCACCGACCGGTGGTAACCAATTTTCAGTTACCCTCATCTCCGCCGTAGCGTCCCAAAATTCAGGATGTCCACCGGACATGATCACGTCCAATCTATCCCACCATTTCAGAAACCGAGCTGCAGCAAGCCTTACATATATTGGCCACTTCACTGCCCGTCGCGTTTGGAATGTTGCGTCCGCCTCTCTGGTTCTTTTCCTCCCAACAGTTACAAGTTTATCATTCGGAACAATCGAAAATGCTCTGTCAAGCGCATTTGACGTGAGGACTTTCTGTTTGAGTGCCAAGAAGACTTCTAATAACTCAAGATGCACAGCACATTCTGCGGTTGCTGGAAAACTATCTGACACGGCGGTTGGATATTTAAGAGCCGAGAAGATCTCAGGTGATGGAATAATTGACGTCCTTGTATTGAGAGACACAGTTTTTAGCTCCGCGATCTCTTTCCGTCGTTCTTGTTCTATCCAGTAGGAATTTTTACTCTTTGGAGAGGCGCCATGAGCGCAGCTTGGAAAAGCTAGAGCCATAAAGGCACGAGATGAGTTTTAGACTAGTATTCCTTCACACTTTTGGAGGTATCGACTGTCAACTTAATAGTTGGGTATGTTTAAGTAAATGGTTGATCATAGAGCGGTAGTGTAGCATATTGCTGTATTAGAAGTAATACTTGTGCGGCTGAAGTCAATGCCTATCTCCATGCAGGTCGGCTCGCTTGTGGATTTAGCACTTTCAAGGCAGACTTTAAGAATGCCTTACCTTTCTATATGTGGCTTACACAGCCCCAGGCAACTGCAACTCGCCGAGAATCGCTCGAAGCGAGGCGAAGAGGAGCTTCAGGTAAATCTTCAATGCTGTAGCAAAAAAAAGTATCATTAATATAAACTTACGGTTGTATCGGAGCGCAGCTAATCGATCTCAGTCACAAACATGGCGGGCTCTGGTATGCTCATTTTGCTTTTGATAATACGATACGCTCTTTATACGATAGTTGCATTCTACCTTCTTGTTTCCTCTATAACTAACTGGGGCATAATTCACAAATACAATAAATGGCCTGACCGTGTCGAGCTCCCGCCGGTGGTTGAGAAGTCGCAATTGTTGATGTTAGTTGCTGTAAGGACGACTCTCTACAATTCTTTTTAGGCACTAATGTACCTGTGAGACCACGATCCTGGCGGCATGGCTAGTTGCCACTTCTAGTTCAATTTGCTATTGGATTAGCTCTGCTGCTAGAAAGACACTTGCGCTTTTTGGAGTTATAGATCTAATATGTGCAGCCCTGATCCTCGCTGCAGTTGTATTACAATCCGAGTATCTCCCTGCCACACTTGCAGGGTGCAATAACTACCAAGGTCATGATGCCGTGAGAGCAATGTTCAGTCGTGAAGCACCAGCGTTATCGACAAAGGCTTCCAAGGGCAAGCCTCTCTCTCCAAGGGCTATGTGTCGTTCTTTCATGGCTGAATGGATAGTTGGGATAGTGGCAGTGTAATATTCAAAATGTGTAAGGCCCTCAACTCCAGCTAATAATATGGCTCTAGGATCTTTTATTTGATTTTAGCGATTCTCGGAATTTTCAACCCAAAATGGGATTACATCAAGGTGGTACTTACGCCATTCTGGTGGTTTCTCCTCGTAATCGGATACATCGCGAAGAAGTTATGGGTAGTGTTAGTCTTTATATGGCCGCCCATTCGTTGGGTTTTAGTCACATTCGGCTTGCCATTCCGAGCCTCTTGGTTCGTGCTTATCCGAATTGCACCTGGAGTGCGACTTGCGAATCGGGCTCGACGAAAGTGGAATAAGAGAGCCAGCCACTCTCCCCTGCTGGTCTATAGCTTTGTCCCAAGAAAAAAGTCACCAGAATCTTCCGCATCAGAGTCGATATGCTTGAGTATTCTACAGAAGAACGGTCCTTATCACTTACCCGGTGTTCCAACTTCAAAATTTGAGCACGCCCTCAACGATGACAAGATCCTCCAAGCTTTTATCAGAAACTCTCACTTCTCGGATCTGTCTCGCCTGGCTTGTCTGTCCAAGTTTCTGAATCACCGTGTGATGAACGCTCAGGAAGTGGATAAATCAAAGGATTTTTCGCCGCCTGATTATCTTCGATGGAAAGCTTGCCAATCCGGAACGAAAGCGCAGTGCTGGTGCTGCGGCATCCAAATTTGCGAAGGCTGCCGTACCACCATCCGACCAGAACTCCCGGAGACCTCATTCCACCTCGAATACTGCGGGCCTCGGTGTTCCAAGTGTTACTTAGAGAGTATGTGTGACAGGAAGTCTTCAGCCAGAGCTTGCTTCCATCTCCAGATGCGGAGGAACTACATGGCGACTACCGATCAGGATATTTGTACAAGGTGTTCAGGACTGGCAAAGGAAGAGATACTCATGACGAGGCAAAAAAGAGAAGCAAGAGAGCTACAGCATTTAGCAAGGCATAACCTCAGATGTGGATTGTGTACAAGGAGACTCCCATCTTCAGGCCCGCGATGGTGGGTGTGTTCTCAATGTGGTTTGGAATGCACGTCTGAGTATCATCCTGCCTGGTCAAAGTGTCCTAAATGAAAAATATACACGCAATAACCAAGCAAAATAAATGTGTGGAGCTTATTAGAATAAAATGGCTCAAATATATATGTATGGAAGATGAAATAGAGATGTAAATTTCATATAAAACTTAATCTCCACCACATCCTCCGCCGCAGCCTCCACCATCGCCTCCTGAATCATCGCCCCAGCCGTCAGTAGCATTCGGATCAGTACTCCCGACCACTGCTGCATCACTCGCCGACATACACTCATTTTGTGCGTAAGATCCGTCCCATCCCTCCGAATAATATGCTGCGAAAAGCATGCCATCCATAAGCCACATTCCAGAATCATCGGATCCCCAGGGATTATAAGAATCATTATTCACAGGCTCACCGTCAACCTGCACATCAGGTAACTGCCGCCTAACATCGCGAATAGCTTCGTACTCGGAGCGCTGGTCCTCACGTTGGAGACATGCCCAGTCTGCGATGAAGTACTCATGATACTGCCCTTGTTCATATTGATGGGAGAAAGGCTGCGCACGGTGGATACCCCCTAGCTTGAGACGATCGACTCGGGGATCAGGTTGCTGTAAAATCCACGCTGTTGATTTATGGAACGTCTTACTCTCGGCCATGGCCTTGGCTCCTGTAAGTAACACATCCTGTGCCAACAACACTGTCAACCGATTCCGTACCCAGCCTTGCTTGGACTTTACTTCCGGGTACATCAGCCGACTTCGCGTGAAGTGCAGTTCCGCTATGGATAAAGAATCAAATGGGAAACTCCAGACATGCTTAGATATGTTACAATCGCCGCACTTTGTATGAGAGCGCCCATATGCCTCGGTGCAGTCCCACGGGAACAAGTTCTGATACTTATACAATGGACCGCCAAACGCGCCCCAATCGTACCAATAATCTTGCAGAGAGTCAATGATATCGGAGTCTACATGAAGGCCGTAACGGGACTTGAGCAAATATTCCTCGCACAAGCCAGAGGGAACGTCATATTTTGTTTGTACTTTCCGCTCACGTGTGTAGCTCCCTGGGCGGCAGATAAAGCTCAGGAGATATAAGGGCTCACCAGTGCCGAGTTCTGAAACCGTATCTGGTGCGAGCAGGTTTCCGTAGAGCGAGTAGTCGACAAGATTGTCGCAGAACATTTGGCAGTTGTTTGTTCTCCTATTCCAATGCAGATTGACTTTGGTATCCAGGAGTCGCTGAGAAATGCTCTGGAGCATCACGTCGACTCGAGTCTGCATATGAGTTTTCAATTTGTCAACAATAGGATCGAGAACCTCCTGCCAGACCTTTTTCATTCCTCTTGGGCCATCATCTGGATTGTCAACTTGCTCACTCCCGGAAATGACAAGATCAATGATGTCTCGTTCGAGTGTAGACTTTGACATCCCGTTGAATAGACCACCAACGACTTGCTTCAACGCAGTCTTATATCGTTTTGCTTTCCGGCGACCGTAGTTCTGCCAGTATAAAGAGCGGTCCTGGTTTAGCGCAAGACTATAACCAATATCCTTATCACTAGCTCCTGAGACTTGCCAGTTTGGTGGATCTCTACTGGTGATAAATGCCCCACCCTGTGTATGCCTCACACCATTCTCAACATGGAGCGGGCCAAAACGTAATGCCATGTGCACGTTCCCGAAGGGATACCGGTCTGTGAACTTTCGCATAAAAAAGGGGATATCTTCTTTTGCATCCTTCTCGTTAATCAACTCAGTTGAGATCTGGCTTTGTTGCCGATTTGCATGACCCTGTCTTTGGAGCTTCCGGCCTTTTTCGAGTGACTTGCTTCGTTCTTCGTCCAATGTCCTTCGTTTATCTATCTTTATTTGTATACCAGAGTATTTTGCCTCTGCAACGAGATCCCCCATATCAAGGA
This sequence comes from Bisporella sp. PMI_857, assembly GCA_021307315.1. NCBI lineage: Eukaryota > Fungi > Ascomycota > Leotiomycetes > Helotiales > Helotiaceae > Bisporella > Bisporella sp. PMI_857. The sequence goes on from JAJSPD010000043.1 coordinate 270,265, forward strand.
GACCGCATTGAACCGCCCCTTTTAGTGAGTTTCGATGGCTGTCCACCTTTTGAATTGGAAAGAGACTACGAGTGCGTCCTTCAACGTCATAACGTGAGACAGTATTGCATTTACAAATTTTGCGACTCATTATTGGATCGATAGTCTCTGTTAGAATGCAGTGCTTATAATGTTTTTTGAGATGTCCAGCGTGGCGATTTAGGCCGTGTCCTTCATCCTGGCAATCCTGGCATATAAATCCATTCGATCCCGGATCTAGACAATCTCGAGCAGTGCATTCAAACATACATCCCCGAATAACCTGTGTGCACAGTACACAGTGAAGTGGCTGAAATACTGGTGTAAGATCGCTATAGAAGCGTTCAAGTGTCACTTAATAAATTAGCGTCACCATTCTAATGCTGTTGGGTTAACTTACACTGCGGTGGCATCGGTCTCCTCCAAAACTCCACATCATCAAGAGGCGGTCGATACTCGATAAATTTGTCTATATCAAGCCACCCAGCAGATTGTAGCAGCATTCTAGCTCTCCTCCTTAAGATATCTCCGTCCGCAGCCCGCGTCTTGAGCTTCTCTTTGATTTCATCTTTCAACGCTTTGCTTTGCAGATTTGCAAGAAACTTGCGCGCGATTCCTTGGAGAATATATTCTTGTGGGATGAAATCTCCTGCAGCAGTTTGTTGCATTCGACTAGCCTTTTCACGGGCTGTATAAGTTGTGAGCTTATGGGTTATGAAGCTTGAGGGTTGTCAGAGTTGGAAAACTCGTTAAACTGACCATATTGCACCGCAAAATCCCTGGAGCTCTCGTTGACCTGATCAATAAACGTATCAAATCCATAAATTTCACTATCTCTCTCATCTTCCAACTCTACATCCAAGCAATCCGGATGCCGCCATGCTTTCAGCGTAAGAAGAATATTCACCAGTTCCTGTCGGACACAACCCCAGTACATTTTCTGCAGCTCTGGTAGAAGACTCATCTGGGCATTTGGAATGTCTTTCCATTTGCTTGGTTCATAGTCGCTGCTAGTGATGTATTCTTGGGACGCTGCAAGCTTCTTTCCTAGGGGCTTGATGTATGCGCGGAGGGTGGCTATTTGGTTTGACATATTGCTCGTGCGGCATGGAACGAGACGAATGCAGTGTGAATGAGAAATATCGATCTCAGAACAAAACTGGTTGTTTAGTGGTTTGCAGGACAAGGCTGTCATTTGGTGCGTGTGTGAGGCTGAATTAGTTTACCGGGGGCTGCGCATATCGCCGAACGCCATTCCTGCTGCGCCTACAAACAGCATGCAGGCGCCACTACGCATGAGATTGAAGTCGTGTAAAACGGCAACAAGGAAACAAGGAAACAAGAAGTAAACAAGACTTGGAAATAGTTGGAAAATAACCCTTCAATGCGTCTAAGCAAACGTGGGAGTCTCTACCACTTTGTGGAGAAATTCTAGATCCAAATCACCCATCTAGACGACTCACCCTTCTGACCAGCTTTTCAAATCCAAATGTTCGCAGTAACAACAAGAAGTATACGAGAACTCTCCAAACATGCCATACTGTTATTATGCATACAGACGAACAGGCTTCAAGTCCTTGGCATTTACATATCCATACTGCCAGAAAGTCCCCATGCTCCTTTGTGTCTCGGCATGTAGGCCCCAATGGGAGAATACTCCCGCAATCTAGATGAACACTGGGCAAATGCCTGGTGGAAAGGCTCCTTAATGAAATGTCCATGTATCTAAGCATAAGAGGGATCTGGTATCCTCTAAAATGAGCCGTAAGACTTACAGAGACATTGAGAAAGACCTACCGTCTGCGTAATCTTGAATTCCAAACAACTAGCCCTCTTATTCCATCTCTTCCAGTTGATCTCATAACTGAGAGGCTCAGACTTCTCAGATGTGTTATTCTCATAGAGTTCATGCAAGCGTTCGCTCTTGTACACAACTTAATAGTGTGCTGGAGAATAGGATTACCATTGCCACACATCACGCCATTAAGTATCTTGAACAAAACGCAAGAGACATCAGGATCATGTCACATCAGTAGTGCCATAGTTCTTGGTATAGTGCAAAAATATACTTTATTCCGTCAAATATGTTTATAGAAATCGTGTAAAGCACCAAGTTCGTCCAGCCGTCAGCTAATTAAAGAACTGTCATTGCTCATAATATTACTGAGCTAATTTATGGCTAAAATTGCGGTAAGAAAACTGTGATGGAGCTGGATGGCGGCTCAAAGCATTTATGAGGTCTAGACACCCAATAGCTCGCATGTGGTTGAAGTAGGCAGCTTTCAGGGGCTATTCCAAAACAAAGCGTTGAAAAGAATCCATCTCGCTATTTAGCTCAAAATAGTACCTAGATGTAATAGAAGAGTTGGTCAGATTATATTATGTAACTACTAGTTCATAATCAGGCGCTATATGCACATACATATGTCGCAGCTGCCATCTTGCATCCTATTGCTTTCTCCAAAAAAAAACAGAGCCCAACTATATATTTTCCTCCTCCACATGTAACGGAGGGTAATAATACTGCTTAGACATTGTGTCACTATACTGCCTTATTGTCAACATTGCTAGCTCCAGTCACGACGTGTCCTGCCTTCTCGCCAGAAACACGGTCAGGAGTGGTCTCAGGCTCGCTACCAATATGTTCATCGAGCGCATTATTCTTGTAGAACAGTTCATTAACATTCCCAAGTGTCCTTCCCCAAGTCTCGAAGATGAAGAAGTAGACTGCCAGACAGCGTTAGTCAGATCTCAGTAGTTCAGAGGAGGCATCATACCATATAGAAATCCAAGCACATTGAAAATGAGGAACCAGATCCAAGTCTTCCAGCCTATATCTTCGATGGTGGTTAGTCCAGCATAAACAGTGAGAAAGCCATTAACCATTGTGATGAGATACTGAGTCTAACACCTGTGTGACGGCGGTGAAGGGGCATACTCTCTGAAACATAGATATACTGATTTTTAGTTAGAATTTAGAAAATGATCAAGATTCTGAATGCCCACAGGCATTGGAGCCCATGTAGGACTAAATACGAGGATCCAACCAAAAAGCATCGCTGCACAAGCGGAGGAAGTTAGTTGGTCTACTGCCAACGGAGAGTAAGGCTGTGAAACAAATCATAAAGACGGATTGTAATCCTGATCCCCAGAGAAGTCCCTTCCGGCGACCAGTCCGCTCACAGAAAAAGGACCCGAAGAAGATTCCAATTGCTAGAAGCGTTGCGGCAGCACCCGCACAAACGGAAGAAGTTACAGCCTCGAGACCAATATATACCCGAAAGATTGTCGTCATATAGTAGAATATCATGTTTATACCCATCAAATATGCAATTCCGATCAGTATGACACCATCACGTATGCATCGAACAGCTTGTGTAGGGGATTTGTCCATTATGAGATCCGACCATCTAAGTTTTTCGCCAATTTCTTGTCGAAGCTCGATCAAAATCTCAGATTGGCATTTCAGAGATGTCTCATTATATCCATAAAGCTGTTTGAGGATATCGAGTCCCTCCGTATATCTTCCTCAAAGATAGTACCAGCGAGGTGTATTTGGGTTTGGCCATACAAGTGCAATGACTAAAATGGACCAAACAATCTGGAAAGCAATGGGAAACCGCCAAACCACTTGCCATGTGGCATACGTAAAGCCGAAGTCACTGCTATTGTGTTAGCCATAAACCCACCACACACACAGGCTGTCTTTACATCCAATATGCTAATGCTGTGGCAGTGCAAGCAAAGCCCATCAGTATTCCTACCAAGGGACCACACATTTTGGTAATTGTGGTGGTTTCCGCAACATAAATTGGGCCAGTATTGACAACAAAGCCATTCCCGATTCCCCGAGCAGGTTCAATACTTGGAATATCTAACAAAATCATCAAAATTACTCACGATTATGATACAGCCACAATTAATTGTCCGGAACTATAAGCAGAAGCACAGATGATTGTCCTACGATTTGGGTGGTAGCTCCAGCGATCATCCAGAACCGACGTCCAATCCGGTCACTCCACGGAGATGCTGTTATAACGCATCCAAGCCATGATGCTAAGAGGAAAGCGGCTGCTATCATAGCCGCAGTATCAGTGTCGGGTGTCTGGCTGATAATCAGTAAGCAATTTCCTATGAGTCTATGTTCTTGCATTCATAGCAGCTTGAAACGAAGGGGTCTGCAAAACACCACCAAATACTCCTACATCCCATCCATAGGACATGTAACCCATTCTCGCTCCCCATAGCATAAGATTTGGGCCGATTTTCCCCATGTCGAATCAAAGTCAAGAATGAGTTTCAACAAAAAGACATAAACTCAGGCGAAAGTAGGAAAGTTCAAGTGACCTAAGTAGCTCTAGGATGTAAATCTCGAGGACGTAATGGGTATAAAAAGGAACAAACAAAGGAACCGATGCGGTACCAGTAGCTGGTTCCTCAATAGCTTCTGTCAGGATCACGACGGCGAGAAAAGAGATCAAAGCTACCGCCAAGGCCCAATATATTAGTCGAGCCGCTCAAAATCAGGACTACTAGCTAGTTCATGGATCAAGGCTACGGTGGTACAACTCCAAAGTGATAGAGCTGCAAGAGCGGGAGTTGGCAACTACCGAGAGGCTCCCAAGCACGCTCCTCGAATCACAGAGCCACCCGCCTCCTCGGGAACCAATACAACGTCCGCTACATTTGTAGAATGGTATTGCGGCTGCTTATATTTTGCATGAAGTGTTTCTTATAATGCGAATGTCCTTCCTGCATCCCAGTTATACAGTCATACCTGGATAATTCGGATGCCCCTATATCGGAAACCTCTATATTCCGGAAGGGAGCTGCGGAACGGCCGATTTTTGGCTGGGTAACTCGGAAACCTCTTTATTTCGGAATCCGAAGAAAGTGCAAAGAATTTAAATAGGCTCCGATATATACTTTTAATAAATCTAACTTGGTAATGCACTAAATTTGTAAAGCACGTGATATATGTTTAATAATTATGTATTTTATGCAACACGTGATACTGTTTTTATATAAATCTGAATAATTGTGCGTAATGCACTTTTTATATATCGGAAACCTCTATATACCGAAAAGTTGCCTTGGAACCGAAGCCTCCGAATTATCCAGGTATGACTGTATTTGCTTTTCCTCGTTGCAACATTACTGGAACAGTAAATGGTCATGGAGGATCACCCATTCTCATTTGTTTCTAGCGATCTTTGCTTATTCTTTAAGAAAGCTCTGTGATGGCTGTTCTCGGCTTGCTACATGATCAGGATGTTTAAGAGTTCGAGACAAAGAATATCCTTTGGGAAGGAAGGAGCGCTTTAACCGAGTGGGATATTGATCACTTCCCATGTTGCCGAAGTGCATGAAAATTGCTATCATCTACCGCTACGTCCCCTATCAAACTCGCAGCAGTTTCTGTAAGCACCAAGTCTTCAATATTACAGTAATGGGATAGTTCGATGCTGGAAAGCACGAGTCCGTCCCCCGCACCTTGGACTAAATTTTCAGCACCACATTTCTACAACTACGTGATTCCTTTATTTTGCTCACGGTACTTTGCGATTATAACATTGTGCTCTTTTTACCTATATTGCAGACTATTTATTTACCAATATGATTGTTCCATCACTTAGTATAGCATCCGCGTTTGTGGTGGTGCTCGCTACCGTTGTGATTGCACTATCATATCGAATTTTATACAATATCTACTTTCATCCTCTAGCCAAATTTCCAGGACTCTGGTATGCAACCTCATTTTTAGTATCTGCGGCTGTCATATCTGTTCTGAAGAAAGAGCTAGAATAGTTGTTGGGATTGGTCAAGCAATATGGAAGTGAGTCCTCATATTGTCCTCGTACCAAGATACTAGGATCCAAAGCTTATGAGAAATATACTAGCGGAAATGCCCATCCGTATTTCTCCTGCCATTTTGATGTTTCCTAAACCTTCTGCATTGAAGGAGATATACTGGGACCTAAAGTGCAACAAAAAGTCAGGATTATATGGATCTGGAGTCCTGGGTCCACCTCATCTTTCACTACTCGAGATAGCGATACTCATAAGTCCTTCAGAAAAGCTCTTACCGCTAGTGCTCCTTAGACTATCGGAGGTCTCAAGAATCCGTGGGAGACGAGAATCGATGATCAAATTTCTCTATTTGTTCAAAAAATGAATGAAAGAGCTGTGACAAGAGAGACGGTATGTTTGTCTGACAAAGTAGCGTGAGTCTTCCCGCTGTTAACTTCCTCACGTGCCTGATTTGAGTTTAGAGAATTTGCTGCCGATATTATGACGGCGATCTCCTTCACAGAACCATGGGGCTTTGTCAAGAACAGCTGAGACGAGCGAGGCATTCTCACAAGCTGGCGTCTAGGTCTCGATTTCTTTGGCTTTGTGGGCCGCTTCACATTTTTCCGCAATTATATCATGAAAATGCCTGTTCTCAATATGTGGCTTCTTCCTAAAACATTAAATGACAGCGGGATGGGCTGGTTGATGGCACAAGCTGACAGGCATGTTACTGAGCGCGAGAAAGAAATGGAGAACGGAATCTACCCCGAGAAACCTAACTTCATGCATCAGTAAGCATTTCCCCAAGTTCGACGAACAGCGAATTGGCAGTATTAGTGCCATTGAAGCACGAATGGGCAGTCACCCTCTGAGTCCAGTTCAGAAGCGTGCCCACGTAACTCTCTTAATTCAAGCTGGTGCAGATACTACTGGGACTAAGCTCAACATTGCGTTTCCTCGTCAAGCACCCCGAGAAGTTGGCTTTGGCACACAAAGAACTCAAATCTGCCAACCCAGTAGGCCACCTCTCCATTCCCGTCAACTACGAAGAAGTACGAATCCACCTGCCTTACTTTGTTGCCTGCATCAAAGAATCGCTCCGTCTCCACCCTCCTGCCACAAACCTGTTCGCCAGAGTTGCCCGAAAGAAGGCAAGAAGATCGAAGGTATGTCCGTCCCTCCAAACACAGAAATCACAAGTTTGGCCTACGTTGTGCAACGTGACCCCGAGCTCTATGCACCTGATCCTGAAGTTTTCAGGCCGGAACGTTGGCCTATGAGCAAAGATTTGGAGAACGAGCTTGATACGACGAGTTTTGTCTTTGGTGTTGGTCCAAGGGTTTGTTCGGGGAAGGATATTGCGACTATGGAGTTGTATAAGTTGCTCCCTGAGGTATTCTCTCGTTGGTAGTCCGGTAACTTTTAGTGAGTACGAAGCTGATATCTTGCTTCGACTGTGAGACAGTTTGACTTTCGGCTGCTGAACGAGGGCCGTTATGTTGTCGCGGGTGGAGTGGCGTACAACAAAGACTTTAGGATGAAGTTCACATCGCTATAATAAGTTTAGTTCCATTTCATGGACTTAGTTCTAGGCTTGCACTGAAGACGTTGGGGTTTGAGGTTGGCAGGGGAGCTGCATTTGTCTCACTGATGTCTTTGTTGGTTGATTCAAGGGCGAATTCAATTACATCTATCATTTATGACAGCTCTGCCATGTGCTCTAGATTGAATGGGCGAGACATGCCTGCCCAGGGACAACCGGTAAAGAAGGGATCATGATGCATTTGTCTCGCGGTTCAACTATTTCCAACCTCATCCGTCCCAGCTTCTCAGCCACACATGCTGGCCTCGGGTCTAGACTTAGGAACGAAAAGTGGTGAATTGACCATAAATCAAGAAATACATCCAAAAAAAACAGAAAAAACAAAGCGTTAGCTGGTGGCTTGTTTTCGTCAACGCTCGATCTCGTCTCTGTTCCCAAAAGGGATAAGAAGCAAGCCACCCAACAGTTGAAAGCATGGCATGGCGCTCCCAGACAGATAGCCATGTTAACACCCCACCTGCAATGCCTGGTAATGGGTGTGATAGTGGAAAATGTACAGGGGAAACGATGGGCAGGCATGTTGCCCGCGACCCGCGCCCGGGGAACAAGGGGTTTCATATCCCGTTAACTGATCGGGAAATTTACTGTCCATTTGGACCCATAATTACCCGATCGCAAAGAGAAGGCCGAGGGAATGGGATGCGGGTTCAATCCCGGCTTCAACCCATGCGGATGTGTTGTTGGTCGGACGGCGGACGGGGCCATGCGGGTGGCCTTATCAAGGCATTTATGTTACTAATAGACTCCATGGGATAGATGTGGGATAAAGCCGTCTTTCACGAATGCTTTTTCCAATTGGTGGCCCATTGCTTGGTGATAGGATAGGGAAAGTATTGGGCAACGCTTTAGTAGCGTTGAGTAGTTAAGAAAATCTAGTCAAGCCAAATCTACGATGGGTCACAGCATGCACAAAGAGATTTGGGGCATGCAGTTATAACCCACGGGACCTGGAAAGACGAGTGAGAGGCTATGGGATTCATTGCTGCGATCCGATATGCAGCTGTGAATAAGAATCCTTTACAACCAGGGGCGTTCCCGAGAGAGATCCTAAATTGGAAAAAAAATCCATTGCTGGGGAGGGTCACATATCCCATCAACCTGGTTCAGCTCCGAAATCTGTCAAGGTTCCCTCATTTTCCTCGATCTCCAATCTATTGAAAATCTATCCTTGCAAGCCAATGTAAGATTCAACCTGGGTAGTCGCGTAGGCTCCCTTGCTGTTTCATCGTAATTGGAAGCATCGGGTCGTGATAGAAGATTCTAATTAGACCCCAATTCTAACAAGTGTCTAGACTTCATTACGACCATAACCACTAGTTACAAGTTCAAAGCTCGATATGGCCACTTGAACAAGATCCATCGGCATGAAATTGAGCTAATCTTTCTACATGGTTTCCGTATGCTATTCCTTCCAACACAAAAAGAAGGGAAAGGGCAAATGGCCAACCAAACCACCTTCACAACCCCTTGTGCCTGAAGTCTAGGCCCAATAACTTGCAAGGGCCAAATCTGGCGTCCGGTAGTTCTTGACGCAATCACCCTGAGCCATGGCTGTTTCAATGGATTGGAGAGTTGTCGAGCCCATGGTCGGCATCCTCGTCTCCTCCTTCCCCGCCATCCGCCCTGTGCACTACATCTTCAGCCCCAACTATGGCTTACTCTCTTCCCACCTCAACAGCTCCTTGAAGTCGAATCTCGAGAGCGGACATATCCAGCTTCGAGATTTTAACCCGGAGGGAGGGAACAACATGACGAATGTAGTGGGGAAGAGGACGAATGAGGATGACGATAGCGAGAAGAACTTGGTATGCCAGGGACAGAGGATGAGAGTTACAAAGACGACCGACATTGAGGTCGAGGTTACTCGCGCTTGAAGGCGCATTATGATGTTTCAAATTTGGGGTCTGAAGGGCAGAGAAAATATGGAAAGCACTATTGAAATTGTGAAGGACACATGGCACATTTTGTATACAAGTTTGTCATGCTAGACGCATGAATGCTGATACCAATTTGCATTCTATATGGCATTATTGCCCATTGTGCCACCAGCTCATGTTTTTTAATCCCCGATAACTCCATCACCATGCCTCTACTAGCTAAATCTGCTAATCTACATAGTTTGAATTATTGTTTATAATTGCTCATGGAAGTTAGGAAATTAGACAGGCACTAGATAGAGCAGTCACCTCAGAATTATGACCAAGTAACAGCTGACTGAATGAATTATTTCTTACAAGCATTTTGACTAACTAGTTATCTACCTCCCCAACTCGCACCCAGATTGTTCACCAGGCAAGCTCATCTCTTTTCTTTCCTCATGATAAAATTTCCATCCCATCATCACATATACTCGCCCCGATAATGGCTCCCAACTAGCCCTGCAAGCACAACCCTCGTCTTCCATACTGTCGAGCTAACATGGTGCTCATGCACCCTCCTAATATTATGCCATCTAGCCCGCTTAGTACCAATATTTGCCGTATCTATATACACCCATCGTCGTTAGCCACAACCTAAAGAGATCCACGAAACCCAGTTTGAAAGCATGAAAGAAAACTGAAAGGACGTACGTTGTGTAGGATGAAGATGAAAGTTACACGGCTTCCCAAAGACCTCCTCCTCACAAGATTTATACCAGTGCACACGCCTGCAATCAGGGGGGCATTTCCTTGGTGCCTTGAGCCCTAGCGTGTTGAACGTCGTGCACAATCTTCGCCTACACCAAACCATTAGTGCCACGGGAGACCACAGACAGGAACCGCTAACCCGGATCAGGAAACCGAAGCGAGCCCCTTTCGTCCTGGTCCTCACGGGCAAAAGAGCCGATCAAAGGGGAAATTCAAAGGGCAAACTCACATCGTGCATCTCACGTTCTTGCATTCACCGGGAAACGTCAGGCTGTGGGGACAGATATTCCTGAACTCTGGGCGAATGCTTGCTCGCAGCTGGTCAATGACCTCTGGTGAGAGATAGGCATTATTAGTTGGGACCATGACAGAAACGTCATTGTTCAAAGTTGTATTCAGAGGCAAAGCCGTGCTCTGTTCGCTATCTAGAGCCGGCATTGTCTAGAAGTTCCATTGCTTAGCTAGTTCCTCCCCAGGCTATATAGCACAATCCTGGACATATCTATCTACATACCGAGCGATCTGAAGGTGCAAGGCTCGTGGCTTGGGAGCTACCGGCGGGGACGAAAGTGCGCTGATGTAAAGCATTAGTAAGTGCTGCCACGTCAAGGAGTGAAACATACGGCGCTCGGATCAAGCTTGACCTCCGCGCCTTTGCTGCTTTCTGACTCGGTAGGCAGGCTCTCAGGATTCTTCGTATATTTTCCACCTCCCGCATTCATGACATTCTTCCCCTTTCCGCTATCTTCACGTTGAGTTGCGCTGTGGCTATCTTCTCCCACGGATTTGGGGTACTGGTCTCCACGTCGAACAGTTGATTCGGTGCTTGGCGCCACGTCTTGGGTATCGGTATCACCATTAGAGCAGTGTTCGAGGGTGCAATCTAAATAACATCAGTATGCATACCAAATATAATGAGAGATTAGTAGCTTGCCAGCTCTGTAGTGACCTGGTTGACCGCATCCCCAACATGTAACATGACTCTCCGGCCGCTTGACGAATCCATGAGTAGAAGCATTCCATGTACATTCTATTCCAAAAAGTTAGTGGTGTCAAGACCAGAAGTGAAGTGTTTACCATTTGACTTATGACCAGTATTTCCACATACATAACACTGCAAGTCCTCAGGGCCCAACATTGCTGTCATGCTTTCTACGATGGTACCTTCCATATGCCTATCCATGCCGAGCTGAGGGACTCTGATCGTTGGGGATCGACCGTCAGCACGCGGCTCACCCTCTCTACGGTTCAGTCGCTCAATTTGAGTCTGTAGCAACACCTGTTTCTGGCGCATAACTTGGTCTAAAGCCGCCTGGGTTCGCATAGTCATATCAAAATGTTCGCGGGTACGACGTAGCTCGTTGGCCAATGCATCCAAATCTGACCTCAAAGCCTCGTTCTCCTCTCGCGCATGCGCCAATTCTTGAGTTGATGTATCCGCTTGCATCCTTAACGTATCAACTTCATCACATTTTTTCTTTATCAGTTGAAACATATACTCCGGGCTCTGCTGAACTAGCATCAACAGGTGGGCCGAATCCTCCACTCGAGATATGGCTCGCGCACGTGAACGGGTTGGATGGCTTCTAGTAACAGCGCTGGTGCGAGGATAAGGAGAAAAGGGCTGAGATTGGTATGTAGGGTCAGTCTCTGGAGGAATATGTGGAACAGAAGCCTGCTGGCTGTGATGAAATGGCTGAGAAGGGGCGGCTGTCATTGTGAATGAGCGTTCTCTTGCAGCGGGTCGTGGTGCGAGCTCTTCCTGGGTCATGAGAGAGGATACATGGCGTGCATGCTCCTTATAGGCCCAATCCATCATCTTCCTGCGCTTCTCTCTATTTTCAGCCCATTGTAAATCTACTTGGTCATCGAACTCTTCAGCCATAAGTTGATTAGCGTCGCGGACGGGGGAGGACTGAATATGCTGTGAATCGGCATCATTTGTAGAGGTGGGAGCTGCTGTCTGCTCAGAAGTCGACTGCAACATGACCTCTGCTTTGGCAGGGGATTGGCTGAAGGGGGGAATTGGAGCCTCTTCGCTCATGGATAGCGTAGGAACTTGTTCACTGCCGGATGTGGGGAGAGGAGCCGTGCTGATGGGTGTAGTAGAACCGGATCGAGATGAATCAGAAGTAGGCTTTGCCCCTGCGTGAGTATTTGTCTTAAAGGATTTCGTATATACATTTTCCGGTGAAGGGTTCGAAGCTGGGAGGTCTGGCCACGCGACTGGAGCTTCTTCTTCCGATTCAGTAGCCGCCCCATGGGATGTATCATTGGTATCCTTCGCCTTCTGTGGTACAACAGGCGGTAGCTTTTTCCAAGGAGAAGGAGGAGGAGGTTTGTATACTAGTTTGGGCTTCGGTGGTGGCATCTGTGCTGGTTCTGAGGCTGGTGTTGCACTTTTTGTTGCAGTAACTGCTACCTCCTTTCCCAACGCCTTCCCGGAATTTTGTGTAGTTGATTTCGCGGGTGTTGGAGTGGATGGGGTAGATCGTGCTTCCAGTGATTGACCTTGTTGTGACTCAGTCGATAGACGGGGTGGAGGGGGCAAATTATCCTTGACGAGCATTTTATTTGGTTGTCTCCAAGATGTGGAGGTATATGCCTCAGTTGCCTTTGCTGGCGACCGCTCTAACCTACTCGATAGAATAAACTCTTCATTATTCACAGGTGCGGAGGCAGGCTTTGGCGTGGTGGAGGCTGGATTCTTCGAGACCGTGTCGATGAGATTGCGCACCTTTGTTGGCGAATGCCAAGGGTTCTTGATAGAAGGATTCGAATCCATTCTTAGATAAATCAGTCAGATATAAAAAGAATCTAAGATGTAATCTCACTTACTGATTGACTTCTCGTTGAATGTGGTTGGATTTGTGTAAATTCGATCGATGAACGCGTTAAGAAACTTGGACGAGGTCAAAGGTGAGGAGGTCAAAGGTGAGTGTTCCTGTCAGTGAATGAACACTAGTTCTTTGGTGACAATACAATGGCTATGAAAATTCCCATGGATCGCTATCAAACGCGTATTAGACGTGGCTTGAAGCTAGGTATTATTTTAGGAGCCCACTCTGTATTAGAAAATGATCGACTAGAAGCTCAGAGGGCTCTGAAGGTTGTCAGACATTGGGTAAAAGGAGGAAATATTAGTGTGCTAGTCGCTTTAGGGAAAGAGGTTTCAAAAACAAGAGAAAGGCTGGCAGTTTGTTTGTCCTAACGGATAAAGGTGAGTCCAAAGTCAGGAGGTGATTGAGCCACAAGTTGATACCACACAGTAACAACACCTAGCAGGTCGCATAAAAGAGTTTAATCTTGTGCGAAAGAGCCTCAATATAGTTAACCTAAGTCGGTACCAATTTCTGGACACTTCATTTAATGTTGACTTAAGCTTAGCAATTGCTATAGACTTCTCTTATGCTTAGCCGCTTGAAATATCTTAGAACGCTTGAGAAGTTCATACAATTAATTGTCGTCTTATACATTGAGCCTCGCTCATTAGGATAAGTTCTCTCTTAACGGGGTGGAAACAAAGGTAGCAGTTCACATGTTGCTTGCAAGTCTACACCGAAGCCTTTGATACACAACTCATGTACATAACCGTCCATTGAATATACTTCAACGGTTTCCCTTCTTCATATAATCTGAGAAAAACGAATATGTATGAGAAGTGAAAGAAAGCTCAATTCCAAATCAAAGACAGCCATTCAGCCTGTCGTAGTGTTGAAGCAAACAAAATATAGCAGAAGTAGCTGATCTCCTTTGCAGAGTCCTCGCGTGATTCTTCATTATGATTTCCAGAGATCTCCACTATACACATATTCAGCAATGGGGATGAAAATACTGCAGATACTTGTGGTCTGGGCTACACAAAATGCACTGTGGATAGCAGGATATAATTGCTGTCAGGATATATACCAAACATGCAGATAACATGCCCAACACAGCACTTCATCCATCAAGCATCGCCAACTTTGCTTTGCAGCAATGCTCCAAATCGAAGAACACATCGGCCATCTTGCCACTCTGTAGGGAGCCAGCTCCCAGCCACGCAAACAAAATCACAGCGAACAAGATAAGAATACCCCATCCCTCCAATACAGCCTTTACTACTATCGACGACTATCTCAAGAACAAAGCATAAGCATAAGAAGAAAGGTCGTTCTTCTTCAACGGTCACCTCCCAATTCACCGCTATCCCCCATCCGGAAACGCAAGCGAATCCCCGCCACTCTCCTCGCCTCCTCCTCACATCCATTGGCCAACACACCCTCTCCGCGAGCATATATCGCTCAATCGTAGGAACAGGCAACTGCAAGAACGCATCGAACCACCCTGTTTGTTCCCCCTGAGACATCGCGAACTATCATGATTGGTTAACATGCACGATTTGAGGGGAAAGCAGTTGGCAATATATCTCGCTGTTGCATTGGAGTACTATGCGACAGATACTTACATACATACACACACATATATATATATAGATAAATAGCATGGGCATGATTCGGTGACTTCTTGTACATATTGGATTTTGTGCTGCATATCGCCATTTCCCCTTTATGGAATGAAATGGGAAGGGGGACCGAATCGAAAGAGATGCGTGGATGGCTTTGTAGCGTTTATTCTTTTTTTTTTTTTGGGTTGCGTTTCGATATTTCGAGGCTGGGGATATGCGGAAAGGATCCTTTGGGGTAAGGATACTGTGATGTAATGGTTGGCTATAGGTGTAAGCATAGTTATGTTGCCTATCTGCCACATGAGGTTCATGTGTAATGGAAGCTTTCGTGCATGTAGTGGAACGTACGTGAGAGTAAGTATTCGGTGGGTGGAAATTAGGGTGGATATTTTACTGTATGCTGTCGCTGCGTGGTTAGAACATGCATCTTAGGAACAGACAAAGGAAAGAATTTTCGGGATGCCGTGCTATTAACTGGATAAAACTCTTTCATCTCGACTCTGGGTTAGCTTAACGTCAAGTGAGGATTATGAATGAGCTTGAAGCTATTGTATTAAGTTGAATTAATCTTATAAGATTCACAATCTTCGCGCACCGTCACTGTGAAGAAAGTTCATATCCGAAATCATTGATTATGCTGTAACTGCGCTATATATCCACGCAAAAGCGCAGCTAGCTAGAAAACTAAGCTCAAGAATAGCAGCAAAAATGGGGTATCATTTCCTAAGACCCAACTCCCAAACTCCGCCTTTGACTGATATCCATCCAACCATTTATGTATGAATACCGGACTTGTGAATCCCAGATATGCCACACCCGTTGGTATCATGAAAACCAGAACATCATTTTGCCCAAAACAATGCTTCCCAACGCACCAGCTATAACCCTTTTAACGCTGCCGTATGTGTGTATCCGTAAAACCCAGTTGCAAACGCCGAATCGTATATGCACAAACTAATGCAGATGATGCTAATCCGTCTAGCCAGAGCCATAAGGACCAGAACGCCTTGCTTGTTTGGCGAAGAAATTGCATGATTTGAAAGCCACAGACGGAAGAAGTCCATGCGATAAAAAAACGTAGGCGATACAAGAAGATGTGGATGTAAGTCCATTATAGAGAGGCGACCAGATAGACCAGGAGAGATCTAGTCCGCTAATATGGTGGAAGCCATTAGCGGTTGTGTTGTGCAGCGCTGGCAAGGATATCCAGAGCGCTTGCTGAATTTAGTCGTGGACGATGCGTCAAAGGACCAGCCTGAGCCTTGACTTCGACTGTTGCAGCTATGGAACGCTCGAGGTTGTCATGGCTTATGTTTGAACCGGAGCTGGAAGGGCGTCCTGACTTTTGGACCCCTGCGGGACGAGCAAGTCTTGACTTGGAGCGGCTCTTGTCTTTGTAATGTGTTTGAAGATGCTGTTTCATATTGTCGCCTCGAGTAAAGGACTTTTGACAATCAGGAAAGGTGCATTTAATGTTCTTCTCAAGCACATGAATTTTGGCATGGCGAGAGGCATGGCCAGAAGTGGTGAAGGTTCTGGTGCATTGATGTTGTTCGGCATACCGACAAGGATACTTCTTCGTGACTGTAGAGTGCCGTGTTGAGGATGGTGCGTTCTTAAAAGGATGGGTACGTAAAGGGTCCTCACCTTGAGTAGAATCGGGCAACGCAGTTTGGTGACTTTCCTCCTGCGGGTGAGCATACGGGTAGAGTGGCGCAGGAGGGTACTGGCTTGCGCTGAGCTCGGGATACACATAGGGAGAACGCTCCAAGTGTTGCTCTTGAGTTTCGATAAATGGCATTGAAGGATAGACAGTCCTTGCCATATAGGAGGGTTGAGGTTGGTAGTCCAGAGCAGGGGTGATTGGGGAATAGCCATGACCCTGTGAGTCGTAACTACTGTCACGGACGAGTGCAGGAGGGCTGCCGTACGAGCTTCTGCTCGCGGCTGTGTTGACTGACGCAGATCGAGCCATGTCGAATACCTCGTAGCTTGTAACAGGTGATTCATAGTACGGAGTTGGTGGCTCCTCCTCATAGTTGAGCAGAGATACATGGTTCCCCGAAGAGTCTCGAGCTTGCATGGCAGGTCTGGGAGGTGCCATGCTTGGCGGTATTTGTGCAGACTGGGAAAGACGTTTAGCCAAAGATAACCGTGGTAGAGTAGACCCTTAAGGAACGAGGAGCAATGGCTGAATGAGGATTGATTTGGTTTTGATGGGTCGCGCTGAGTCGAAGTGCTTTGGTAATCGTGTGCTTAGAGCTTGCCTGAGAAGCGATGGCGCAAGAGGCGAAGAGGTACTGAATACTTGCTGGAGTGAATAGATGTGGCCTGACAATCAATTCTTTCACCCGATGGTTGAAGGATTAATTACCAAATGAAGCAGCTTGAGGTTAATGAATTAAATGGAGAAGAAAAAGTGGTTGATGAGGCTCAGGGACAGTTCAGAGGAGGGTATGATAAAATATGAAGGGTCACCTTTCATATTATTAATTTTTTTTTTTCCCAGTGACGGGATGGGATTGTTGATGAGATATGGGATTTTGCGCAGCCAGGGCAAGGGCGGGTGGATTGGCAGTGGTGTTTAGGGGTGGATCAGCTCTAACCTTAGCATGGCCGGTAGTGTTGTGGGCCGAAGTGTGGAGTGCCAGCAGCTCACCAGCATCAGCATCAGCGCCAGCACCCACCTGCACCCACCCCACCTCCACCCAGTATCCAGTGCCCCTGGAACCCTGAAAGTCACTGTCCTGTACTCTAAGAAAACTGACTGTATGGAGCTACTTCAGTGCTAGTATACCCTACTCCCTACAGGACTGAGCGGGGCGCTCATACCTACATCCGTAAGCAGCTTGCCTGATTCAGCCACTCGAGGCGACATTATGCGGCAATGCCTTTGCTGGATATGGTCCGGCTGGTGTGAACCATTCATTGAACAGACGCAAGGGTGGCCGGTGAATATGATGCCCAGCAGAACCCTGAATCTCGAGTACCCTCTTCCCCTACAGTCCAGTGCAGGACGAACTCTGTCGATCGAACTGTGGCATCGTCATCATTATCATCATCAAAGTATCTCTCCATGACAGGAGTTTAGAACGAAAAGCATCTTCTTCATCTCATATCTATAAAGGAGGTTGGCCTGTTTGTCTTGCGGCGATAGGAAAATAAACCCCCTGGAAATGTTTTTCTCAGAGTTATTTCCGGCCTTGGCGCCATCTTTGAGAGGGAGGCATGATGGTGAACCCCCCCTTGATCTCCAGGCATCTTTCCAATGCTCCAGACTTCTGCTGATCTTCCCGTGCCTCTCTCCCTTTCATCGCTCATCAAGCAATTTATAAGAATTACATCAACAATAATTACAATGCTAAGAGGCTCTCCATGGCGTTCCACTTTGTTGGCGGGCGGTGAGAAGACCGTCATGACAGCTTGGTAAACCCAAGTGTCTCATATCTTGACAACCAACGGAAGTATCTTTCCACCCAAATAAGTTGGCCATCGTTCCAACCTTATGCACGTTGTTACCTATTTAACGACTCGACGCAACAGATCGCCTTGGGCAAATTTCCGGCTCCACCACTGACTGATATTGGGGGTGACACGGGGGGCTATATCTGATCGCTCACATGCCCCGTGCCGTCGGCTGGCTTGAAGCCCCCGAAAATCCCCCAAGGCAAAAGACTTTCGCTTCCGTGTGTACTTACTGGTACATGCAGACATCTACGCCTATCACCTTGTTGAAAAAGGGCGTGCGCTGCAGCTGATCGTATGCCACTTTTTCCTGCAGATACCACGGCTATCCCTCATCTGGAGAGCTTACGAGGAGCTTGTCTCCCAACAAAAAGTCCAAGCTTGTCTATAACTCAGACTACTATTGTATCACTGATCATAGTTGCCCTCTCGCGCCGGAGCACATTCTCGTCCATGATGAAGTTATTCAATAGAGCTTGGACCTAGCCTGAAGTATGAGAAACACAGTAGAGCTCGACGACGAGACAGCTGGTTTGGCAGCTGCATAGGGGAATTGGAAAATGCCATAATAGGAGGCGGAGTCGTCTCCGTGACGTAGCTGGGTGAGAAGCAGCATTTGGACAAACAAAACAAACGCGAGAGTGGGGCAGCGCCCGTGTGCCAGCCAGGTCCCAAGATATTTTAAAACCGATGCCCCCCTGAGGCCCCTACCGTACTGACTTACTGGGTATGCTGGTACTGGCGCCCTCCCCTGTAAGTACTGTCAAGTACCTGTGGCAAAAAGGAGATTCTGCTCCGCAGCGCACTCGTCCCGACTTACCCCCCCAAAGCCCAAAGGTCCGTCCCAACCGAGTCAGCAAACCAAACTCAACACAGTAAAATCAAGGACCATGGCTAACGGGACGGTCCAGACCTTTTCATCGAGGTTGTGCGGTACCAAGGTTAGTTAATATTTCTCATCTGAATTAAGATTCGATAGCAAAATCCCAAGGCCTAAGTTCTGAATATATGCCTTGTTGAGATAGGAGCGGTGCAAGCTCAGATATACATTCCCTCCCCCCTAAAAAACAGGAAGCATCATGGTATACATGATAGGTTGGAACTCGCTTCCGAGGCGATCGGAAAGAGGTGGCTCCTTATCACTAAATTCCATGTTTTTATCACCACGACAAAAGCGCACATGTACTGTAGTCACTGTTCAGGAGCGGAGCAACCGCATTCCAAGACAAATTACCCTTGTTTGAATACTCTCATCCACAGGCCATATTTTTATTTCCCTCTCGCGCCACAGGCTATTGTTGCCAGCTCAATGATAAGTAGCTTGGTGAAGTCCAGGTTAGGGTTGTGACCAGACGACCCTTACCCTTACAGCGCTGCTCCTAGTACTATACTACTGTATTTACATACTGAAGAGTGGAGGACATAACCCGTTCGTTCGTTCGTTGGAGGATGACATCAGAGACACCGCCGTTTGATCGAAATTCGTGTGTGCGATCGCTCATGAAAAAATGGATTTCCAATCCCCCCAATTCGAAGCGAGGGGGGGGAGAGAGGGTGGTCCCTGCAGCTTCAGGGTCCCTGTCAGACGCTGTACTCCACACCTCCACTCCATTTTAGCCGTCGCCGTCGCGATCGTTTGCGGGCCCTTACAGGGACCTCTCATTTTACGAATACAGTAGTACTACTACACAAACGCAGCAGAAAGAACTTCTGGAAAAGGGCCTTGTGCGTCGGAGTTAAGCCCCGGGACAGACAGCCAAAGCCCGCCAAACCACCATCACAGCACCACACCCGACTTAGAGTACAGCTGGACACGGGCCCTGTCCTCCCTGTCCTGTTCTGTACAACCAGAAAAGAGTTGTTTTTTTTTTAGGCAAGCTTCTAGCAGCAGATCAATCGGACCCCATCTCGACAAACCTCGCAATTTCCAAGTCATGTTACTATATGTAACCCCATTCCATTCCACCATGAGGCAGAAGCTGATGCTTCTTCAGTGTAACCAACTTTCAATCATGACTTGGCAGTTTGCCAGCTTGTACTCAAGTTCACAGGCTCTGAAACGAGCTGCCTGTCATGACGACTGACTCTGCTTCCCCATAGTGCAATAGTAAGAGCTCGATGAGCGCATCTACCCTCTTCCACAGAACCGCAACAACGGATTTCGAAAGCATTCAAAAAGAAAAACAAAATATAAATATAAACACCGAATTTCCAAACAGGTCGGTCCCATCAGCAAAATCGATTTACAAAAAGTCCTCCATCCACCTTTTTTCCACTTTGTGCATCCTGCAGGCCATCCCTTTCTGGCACGCGCACCGTAGATCTAAAAGTCCAGATTCCCAATCTCAGGGTCCTCATCCTTGCTGAACCCTTACTTACATGGTTGACCTTCCCATTGGCGACGCGCAGCCAAGCTTACCAAAACGTCAGCGAGTCAAACGTCGTCATACCTGTAATCCATTGATTTCGGACAAACCTCATGGTGTGTGAACGGCGTGAGCCACCAAAAAGAAAAGGGGGGCAAAATAAAATAAAATAAAATAAAAAAGTGCAATTGGCGCTGGAAATGACCGTTTAGCCGAAGTTGACTACGACTCACTGACTCTTTTTCCTGCAGCTTTTTGATACCGTACTTTATATAATACCTATGATACTATACATAAGGTTCATGGGATAAGGATAATGTCCGTGCCGACCAATCTCTAAAGAAAGAACCACCTACAGCCGTGCTTTGTCTTACACGCACAACCACCCTGACATTCATCACCGCTCAATAAGAGCCCTTTTCTGCAACATTATTTGTCTCTGCTATTCCTAGGGAATAAGAATTCGTCAATTCCCGAAGACCATGCATTAGGTGTCGGCAATTTGAAGCGTAAGGGTCATCGGGATATGTAACTCTCAAATCACGGTTCAAGAATTTCACCTTTTGCTCGGGCGAAACATTCCCATCGAAATGACCAAAAGCGATCCCAGACGAACGGGGTATATCCAGAAGGGGTCAGTTCACAGTTTCATGGTCAACTTTTCAAATCACGATGAACCAGACGAGACCCGCAGGCCAAAAAAAAATAAAAAAATAACTTCCCCTTGGAGGAAATAAAACAGAAAAGAGAAATAGAGTTCAGTAGTCAACATCCGGGGAATAAGTCCCTGAGTTGCCCCAACCGAGCAGGGTCGGGGCTAGAACCCCTTAGCGGCCCTCGCCCACTGTATGTTTTTGCTTCTAAGCCGCATCTAGGTTACCAAAGGGCCATCGATCTCTCTCCATCTACCCAGGAAAACTCTAACCTCGGACGACCAAAGGACCCTGACGAAAAGAAGCTTTGGCTGCCTGCTTCCCCAATCCTGGGATTAGGTGCATGGTGTGGCGTCTGAGGGCGCATTAAAGGACGTTTTGTTCATTACTGGTAGGGCAAGAAAGAAACTAACGTCTTCGCTCCAACTTTCGCGGCTTCTTGGGGGAGAATAGAGTTTCGAAGGGGTCTTGTTTTCGGACTACGAGCTAGCTGTGCTGTAGGAGGGGTTATTTTATTTCTAAAGGGACCGTAACTTGGAAGGGCTCGTCAAATGATTCCCCTCCCTAATTTGTAGTCCTCGAGTTTTTTTTCTTAAGCGGTACAGCCGCCAACGCTATAATCTTCCCTTTGAGCAAAATTCCCTTGTGTAACCAAGGTCATCATACAAACGCTCGAAAGGAGGTCTCTTGGAGGCGGTCGCCCTTCTAGAAGCTGAGAGGGCAATTTCCCTTTTCCCCCATTTTTCTGTCTTCCAGCTTCCGTCCGGAACATGCTTTAGGTTCTCGAATAAAGTTGAAGATGGGGTGAGGATGGTCTGAGGATGGGCTGAGGATGGGACTTAGTCCGCATAGCTAGAGGAAACTCTACATAACTACCTCGCGGACAATTCCGATGCGCGTCAACGCACCGCACCGCACCGCTGTCGATGGCAAAGCAGAGAAGAGAAGGTTTGTTAGTAGTGCTTACGACGACTTTGTTTGTTGTTCAAGAGTCTGTTCGTTTGGTGAACCAACCATATGATTGCTTCCAGCGGGCCTGGAAGAAAACATGCCGCTCAAGGAATTAAGTAGATCATGCGATTCTTATATCAAGACCGACTTCGTCTTGCAGAAATGAGACCCGGGATATGCAACAGAGTAAATTATTGACCAGCAGATGCCGTAGATTTCAACGAGACATGAACAACTATTATCGGAAGATCACATCCGCGCGCCGACTAGGGTACTGCAAATCCTGTTAGGGCTAATACGTAATCACATCTAGAAAACTGAAAACGAGCTTACACTTTAAATCTTGCCATTCATACACTAATGCCCTCCACACAAAGATATCTGGGACGCCCCCCATGGCCCATGCACAAAGCTCACCTCACAGCCAACGCAGCCTTCAAGCTCCCCACAACTGCCAAGCAAATGACCAGCGAGATGACATAAGCCAGCGCGATGAACTTGGACATCGCCATCTTCTCCGCCTCGCCCTCACGGGGTCATCGTCGAGCAAGCTCGTTCTTGACGCGAGCAGAAAGATGACGCCGATGCTCAGCGCCGGCCAGACAATGAACCGGACAGCCAGCGGCGTCACAACGGGGATGGTAGGCAGCGATCCCGAGTCCTCACCTTTCTTCATCTTCACGAGGGACCCGGAGAGCTTGGCGCCGACAATGACGAGCTGCAGCGCAGCGAATAGGTCGCCGATATTCTGGAGCGACGAGGCAAGCCAGGCTTTGAAGACCCTCCTTCCTGTGGCTCGTTGAAGAAGGCCTTGTGCTGCGGAGGCGCCAGTCCCAGCACCGCACCAACGATGGCTCCTATTATCGGCGCGTCCATGAACTCCCCAAGCGTCTCCGAGGCTTTGTGTAACCATCCAGGAAGCCTCCTCCAATACGTCTCGCCCTGGGAACGGGTGTGGTCGTCTCTGTGCCTGGCCACGTGTCGTGGGAGGAGAGTCGTCGTCTCGCTGTCATGGTCCTCCTGCTCGTCCGCCGTGCGCCCGGATGAATTCGTGGACTGCGCATGCTCTTCCTCGCCTTCTGGATGCTCATCTCCATTTCCATCTTCCTCATCACCACCAGCCTCGTCTTTCTGATCTGGTGCTTCCTCATCGTCCAGCAGCCGTGGTCCAACCGCGAACGTCAAGCTGTTCCCCACGATGCTCGAGATCAGGAACTAGCTCTTTGCGCGTGAGGCAGCTGCCGAGCTGCCTAGCTGGTGTCACTGCCGTTCATGGTGAGGGAGGCGAGGATCCCGGATGTTTCGAGCGATTGGACCAGCAGGAGCGGCATGGCTGTCGTATTGTTAAAACATAAGGCCGGGATGGTCCAGGCCGGGAAACTGAAGGCGCGTTTTAGTAGCCATCCCAGCCCCATACTCAAAAGGGTATATACCAACGCCTATACTTGTCCTCAAGTCAGTCAGTTCTCACTTTTCTCATTCTCAAAGGCGGCTTAGAGCGTGAAGGGGGGGGTGGGAGGAAGAGAGAGAGGGGGAAAAGGGGGAAGGTACTTAAAATAGGTATATAGCGAAACGCGGTATCATAATGTAGTTCAGACCCAACAATCGTAATCAACAGCGCGGGCAGAAACAGCCGGACACATGTCTTGGAGATGTCTCGTGCCGCAGGTTCTTTCAGAAGGTTAAACCGCGATGCGACGACCCCATAGCCGATCGTCAACAGTACCGACAAACTCGCCGTCAAAGCACCAACAAAACTAGCCAATATCCCGGTCGAAATCTTTGTTCAACAGCCGATCTTCTCACAAGACCGAACTAGTTCCCACGATCCGTGCTCTATTAAGCCAAAGGATTGTGGGGGGAAAAAAAAATTGGAACAGAAAGGACCCGACTTGTTTTTATCTATACACCTGCCACTCTAAATTTCCCCTTCATTCCTGTTTTTTTTTTTTTTTTTTTTTCCTTTCCCACTGACCTACCACACAAACAAGGCAGCGCGAGGGGCCTGAAGTTTAAAACATGGCGAAGCAAAAGCTGGATCTCGAGAACCCCATCCCATGGTGAAAATGCAACAAAACGCCCGCCTCCATCAACGTCATTCTGCCCAGCGCCCGCCCGTCGAGCCCAGCTTGGCGCCTCAGACGCGAGCGCACGGGCGCTCATTCGGCTGGTGAGCCCTCACCCCCCCTGCTGAAACGAGATTCAGGAAAAAAGCCACCCCTTCAATTTCCCATGGGCGTAGGGAGGCGCTTTTATAAACTCTCTTTTTTTTTTGGGAAGGAGGCGTCGGTCTGGATCATTCTCTGCGTATGGTAGCGAGCTCGGGGGGCGGTGGAGGTGGCGGTGGGGAGTCGATTGAGATGTGGAATTTCTTGAAAAAATGTGGAAGTTGGAGACGATCTGGGAAAAAGTGGAGGCTCGTTCAGGGGCTCGCTTAAGTTGCTGGTTTTGTTGGGTTTTTGCGGTTTCGAGGTTCGGGGTGGGTATTTTTGTTTTGGTTCGAGCTTCGAGGGGTCTTGTTGAAAGGGGAGAAATAACTTCCCCTTTTGTTCGGTTATGCGTTGGGGGTGGTAAAGGGTTGCTTGGGTGAGTGTGTGGGCTGTGGAGCTTCTATGACAAGTCAGGAGCGAAATTTGAGAAAAAAGTGGAGGCTAATGAGGCAGATTTCCTCTTTGTGTGTCTGTGTATCAAGGGGATGTGACCAGGAGATGCAGCGTATAACTTGGTCACCGCTCGAGTGTATTAAGAGCAATCTGGCCGATGCCATAGGCTTGGTTTAGAAAGATCAGGGGCAAACTATGTGTACATTATGAGACCCGTTTTGGTTCATACTTATAATCCTCAGGCAGTTATTGGTCTCTCTGTTTGAATAAAATTCATTAGGGGCGGTGAGCAAAGTGTGTTTTTTCAGCCTATTTACACAGATTATCAAGGACATCGCCCATGTGACAGATGAACGACCCCGCCATCAAGATAGTACAGCAAAACTCATTCCTTTTATCTGGCTTCAGTCGGCTTTCACTAGGGCTCCTGTCTACAAGAATCATTGTATTAGTTGCTGCGGAGGAGAGTTCTACCATGAATGCTATGTGTATCGGACTCCAACCTAGCAAACTTGTTGAATCCAAGGTTGTTACATCGCAGAATAGCCTTAACAACGACAGTAGACTAAGTGATAGCAATAGTGATTCTAAGAGGAATGATAACGGATTTTTGAGCGAGGATATGCCAGGACGCTCTAGCATGGGGATAAACCCCAAAGGAAACCTTTAGATGAGGAGCGCTTGCGAGAATAAAAGAAGGATGGCAAGTCTTGGAAGTAGATCTCTCGTAAGTTTAAAGAAAGAAGTCCGCCTGCAATACGTACGCGCTGGAACATGATACGGCCCAGAGATAAGTAGGCTTCTTCTAATGGCAGGTAGAGGATAGCTCTTTTATGTTCGCTGGTCCCTTTGAAACAATTTATTTAATTTACTCAGTATTAACATATTTGTCTGCACATCTCTCGAGAACCTTTTCTGGGCCTGTTCACTGTCTAGTAAAGCCAATTATTAAGCATCAAAACTTTCCCAGCCTTTTAATACCTCTCCGAGGCATTTGAGTGAAAGTACAATTCTCATAGCTACACCTCGTACATTTGCCTTTCCATCTGCCAGTCTAGAGTTGGCAATAGGGGCAAAGGGACATTATTCTATCCTCACCTCCTTTATCACACGAGGCCGCCTCCCTTTCGATTTGCTCCTATCCAATTCTCCGTGTACCATATCACCTTCTCCACTCATCTTTCTGCGAAGGCCGTTCTATCAATTATCGATTCCACAAGAGGTGTAACTGATATAACGTGATATTGAAGGTCTAAAGGAAGGGTTAGATGTGTGTTAACTTAGGTAAAACCTTACATACTATTGGGGGTAGAATAACTTCCACAGCACTCCTCCGTATCGCAAAATATGCCGCAGCTTAGTACTCAAAGTGAAAGTGCAGAAGTCAGTCCGAATCTTAAAAACCGATATTCAGCATATCTCAAACTAGTTAGATTCTCTAGCCTTTATGTGCCACGGCGAACATGTGCCGGTATTATATATATCACCACCTTCTAGATAGATATTTGGAGGAAGTTGGTTGGCGCATCTATCAACCTGGGATTAACCAAAGGCTTAAAACTTAAGGCATGCTTTAAGAGATCATGCCAACCCTATTTGTAGCTCGAAAGATCAAGGGAAAGTGGCTTTTATGATCACTGGCGAAACGGATTTATAGATAGAATAAATGATAACGAAGTAGTGAAGGAATATTTATCAGATTTTTGGGGGGGGGGGGGGATATGGTCGCAGAAAAGTGGCAGAGTGATTATGATGATGAATCATTTAGTGAAGGGAAAAGCCCGGGCTCATTGCCCAGTTCGCTGAATTGCTTTGTATCTTTCATGCTATATTTCTTTGACGTCACGTCGCTCTTCGAGCCTCTTCTACACAGAATTTGAGGCTCTCATATACACGATCCCCTTGCCATTGCAATTGATATTGTGAACCTAACCAGCGCCGTGTCTTTTAACGAACCGTAGTTAATGTACTGTACAAAAAATATTATTCTGAAGACGGTCTTTGGCTTGCGTATTCTGGTGCTCAAACTCTTTTATCCTGATCGCGATTGCGTCAGAACTGTCGTCTAGCCGCAACAAGGACCATATCCTTCTTCCTCCTGAGTCACCACCAGCCTAACACAAACTTGTAGGAACATTACTGTTGATAATATATAAACCTGCATGGTTAAAGTTATGACCGTCATTAAGAATGTGTGATCGCTAGCCCGTATGTGCGTGTCTTGTGGCGAACGGGAAAAAATAATGATCCTGTCCCTGCCAGATGTGGTCCTGGTCCAGTCATCTTATCTATGAGCGAGTCATAATTTTCGAGTTTTGTATTTTTTACTCCGCGTAACGGTTCAATAAGATGCATTCCTCCCTCCTGGGAGAAGATTTTATTGGAATTTAACAAAGTCCCCAACCTGAGCTAAAGTCGCTACTAATCTCGCAAACAGTAATGAGCTCAAAGTGGAGGTTAAGCTATCCATATCTCCTTCTTTGTGAAAATTAGGCCATGCTCAATTGATCTTATACTAGGCAGAATTTCGTCTGTGGCTTTGAATCGGCAAAAATTTGGTTTTGGACATCTTCGTAGTGAATATTTTTATCAAATGAGAGAAAACGGAGGTGTTGTATTTGGTCGAGGCACCCGTGGTGGTTGCTGTACAAAGCTCTCGTTGGAGTTATTGTTGGTTTCCAGGAATGTTCATAGACAAGTTTTCAATGTTTTTTACAGCAGAAGTAAAGTCGTCTTTCAAGGGCATGCGGCAGCTGGCTTAGGTCCTCCGTTAAGTATATGCGATAAGGCTCTGGGATGTCTATCACCCTTACTGATCTGGCTGAATTGCGGGTTATGCCTAAGGGGACACGAAGGATACTCCTCATACGACGTGGTCTGTCAAGAGTGTCTCGCGCTATCTACGTATTCTGACCCTCTTCTAGGTTCGACCAGCGAAGCATACCAGTGTCAATTACAGCAATGAAAACTGGCCTGCGGCCGTCTGCCAGTAGGGGTTTCTCCAGGGCAGCCGAGGCTTACTTGATATGTGATGTTGTGGACATGGCTTCCGGCGAGAACGTCATCGAGCAACGCATGGCCTTGCCCTCCGTCAAACAGTGCGCTATACAACTTAGACGTGAGAAGAATGCCGATCTTAGAAAGCTTGCCCAAGATTCCTGTCAGAAATTGACAAAGGTTATGTATCGAAACATGAGTTATCATTTTTCATAACTGCCACGAGAGCTGCGCCTCTAGATGTTAGGCTGCAATCACCCTGCAACGGATCCGATTACTCGGATCCGCTCAACCTACTATGTATAGAAGGCAGCAAGATGGTTAGGGGAAATGATAATATACTACATGGACGGACATGTTGCTTCAAGTGCAATGAGGCTTTTGCGGATTATTGCTGCCCAACAGCGCACGGCTCTTACGCGGCATCTTGTGAGTATCGACAAATACCATTCACATTGTTCCTGGTAAGCTATCAATGTACCAGGATGCATTTTAAGTGGTCTACGCTCAAGCACGCTTCGAATTCACCCAGCGTCGCCGGAGATCATCTCCTTTTTCAATCTCCTGCCCCCGAAAGCATTGGGTTTAATTCGAAATATTCTGACCCACGTCCGGACGAATCAATTCTTTGATTGGAGAAAAGATTACTATCTTCAGCAGTGGCAAAAACCCGCTAACTTTATCAAGAGTAATTTCGTTATTTCAAACCTACCTATTGTCATCGACTCGGAAGGGATGTATGAATATTGGATGTGGGCGGAGATAGAGGAAGATAATCGCTTTTACTATGAAGTGTTATAACTACTAGCAATAGTGTTGCGTGGGTTGCGCGGTCTCCATGTCAAATCTCTCTAGATGGGTTGGTTTGTACCTGTGGGACCCATCTTTGCGAGGCAGGTTGTCAGTGATGGGTCTATCGACAAGTATCCACAAACCAGGGTTTATTCAAAGATACACACGAGATTGAAGAGTACCAAGCTGGCATAACTCACAATGGCACATTCTGACCCCGGCGGACTCCTAGCTCTCTGCTAAACTGCTGGAACTAGAGGCAAAGTTCTTATTGATTGGAGAATGTGGGGAGGTTGAAAGGAGTGAGTTCTCTTTGGATATAGTACATGGAGGTGGTCTCCTTATAATATATTTGAGGAATGTGGAAGCAGTTATTAACATGCTCAACAGTTATGGTTCTCTCTTTGTGTATTGAGACTTACACCGATCGGACGGATACATCCTACATTTTCGGGTTTATAATTGTTCAGCAGTTTGCCAATATAATATAAATGTTCTTGAATAAAGCATATAAAATTTTAATTTAAAAATTATAATAGAATCTATTTACAGCACTATGTAATAAAAAGTAGATTGCAAAAACACACTAGTCTATAATTGGTACTTAGGCTTCGCGGTTTCATATCAAGATTCCATGCAATCTCTCACCATTTTATATTATAAAGTTTAAGTATCTGGAGGTATAATGAATCAATTTTCTCTGTCTTCTGAATCACATGGAGTTAGTGAGCTTGCCACTCTGCGAAAACCTACGGGAAACATCATTAATGTTCATCCACCACTATTCCTCGTCGTCCTATAAGCTTTCTAGAGAAGACCCTTTAGCATGGCAAAATCTAGCCTCAGATACCAGCCCTGCCAGTCACTTCTCGAGGCTAACATACCCTGTGCTGTGTGGTGCGAGGGCGCTATTGTATACCATGGCGTTCCTACAGCACTCTTTACACTCCACTTGCTTGTCCCGAATATCGACGAGGCCGCCTGGGTTTTGCAAGAGAGGGGATGGTCTTATAGCAACAATACGGAAACAAATTTCGGAATGGCGCAACTAAAGAGCGCCCATCATTGCTTGATGCCTCCCTTCGACAGTAGCCAAGCCGCAGTCACTTGGACTCCAGAAATGCCAACATCTGGCCATCGCCCGGGAAAGACTATTCTGCTTCCAGCCGCAGAATGGAACTTCAATTTGCCCCAAAGCAACCAGCTAGACGGATTTCTGACAAGCCCCCCCCCCCCCCCCCCCCCCCCGCCTCTCCCCTGCCAGGGCTGCTAGATGCTCTTATAGATAAACTTCTGGACGAAATCCTAACCGGTTCAAAGTTATGGAGTCAGTTATTCCAACTAGTAGCATACCTCTATGGCTACGTTCCCGTTCTCAAAGAAAAATCCTTTGCTGAGAAACTGAAATATGATCATCAACAATTTTACTTCGACTGGCTCTAGGGAATGACTATTGGTCTGCCATTTCTTCGTCATGAATGCCCTATTCGAGACGCACTACGAAAAGGGACATATAAGCTGAAGGATTGTTCTGCAAATCGCAACGATGAGACTCTCTTTACAGACAATATCCAAGCGCGAATTATAGCTTCGCGGCCATCGCCTTTTACAGCTGAGGATTACGAAAGGGACAGAGAAGCTTTTTGGGCTGCAGAGTTGGCTGCCAATAGTGACAGCTCTGATAACACCTAAGGTGTAGTCAAGGATTTGGGAGGACTGATAATAAGGTTATAGGATATATCCGAGTTTCAAGCATCAAGGTAGTGTTGGATGCTGCAGGAGTATAGACGACCTAAGACAGATCTTTAGAGCAGCGATATCACAACAGCTCTACAGCGTGAATTATATTTTCCCAAATCCTACCTCAAACTTACATTAAATGCGAGTTGTATTTCGGCGAGTACAATTCCAATTCTAAGATGTTTGTGATTATCTGGATTTAAAGTTAGAAGGGATGGAGGACGGGATTTCAAAATTCAAATCCAATATATTTTGAATGGAAATTGAATTCGAGAGTTTTTTATGTAACATGATAATGTATTTATTGTAGCTTTAAATCGCTTGCAAATCCTAACTCCAAACCCTTACCAGAGAAGCTTCAGGTTGTTTGAGGGTAAAATAGCCTGGAAATTTAGGCGATATCCTCTTTCAGTTGAGCTGTTATATGGCAATAGAGTTTTGATACCACGGCTTTGAGCTAGTATTGGCATCGGTGTAAGCAAAGGATGTACCTTTTTTTTCTTTTATTTCATTTTTACATTGACCTAGGTGATTCAGCAAGTACGAAAGTACAGTAAATCTTTATTCCCAAGAAATTTTATAACGACATCAATAAAAGTTCTAAATGATAAATGTCATATATATAAAATGAGTGTATTGCTTGTATATCCGCATCAAACCAAACAATTCCTGCCTTGCTATTCAAAACGTCTTTTCTGTTCTATCCAGATGACGGAAAGGTGCCTACCGTTTGAAACATCAGTTAGATTGCAAAATTTGAATGAGCAGGGGTGATTTCTCTGACCGGTTTTTGAATCAAACCTTGCACTTATCCAATACTCCTCCTCGCCATAGACCCTGACAAACCATTCAAAAAATTCTTTGGTAGTGGCTGGAACCTCTTCTGCCGTTGGCCAGCAGGCATTCTGAACACACCACCGGAGACGAAAGTTGATGTCTGTCGCGTCATTGGCTTTCAGTAATGTGGGTTTGAGGACTGTGGGTTTGAGGACTGTGGGTTTGAGGACTGTGGGTTTGAGGACTGTGGGTTTGAGGACTGTGGGTTTATACTTTAAATGACTATTACTAGTCACGTGCTCGTTAACAAAGAGGATCCAAAATCAGCTCCTACAAAACCCTTGCTGGGGTAGCTAAACGGATTGCTAGGCAAAGTTCAACAAGTAAATTGTAGCCGGGGTACAACAAAGGCCAAAATGAGCTCTACATTAGTGCGCAGGCTGACTCAGGGGGCGCTCAGGATGCTCAGGCTCTGCTCCGGCATGCTCACCCACGGCTCAGGTTAAAGCAGCAGCAGTTGCTCAGGTCCGCAGACTAAAACGGAACCAGCGAAAGAAAAAATTAATCCCGAGTCTATGGGAAATTTTCTTTGCAGTGCCTTACTTTCGCGTACATATTAACCCTTCTTCACACTTTTGTATATCTGAATATTCATTCTCCATGTATGATATCTAACTCCATATAACTTTGTCTATATATATGTATTAGCTTTATGGGCTTCATACTCTATTTCTTTTATGGAAGGGTACTGGATCTCGATGATTTACTGGAGGAGAGATTTGGCAAGAAGTCCTTCCCTTATATGGTAGGGCATCGTTGTGGCTGAGATTGTTTTGATCAGTCTTACTATGTCGGTACGATTACTCTACAAGTTTCCCTAAGAATCCCAGGCTGTGAGTCTTAATACAGGCGATGGGTATCATATTGATTAAGGCTGATTATAGTTTCTCTAACAATAATTTTGACCCCGCATTTCCAACCTCTTTGACTTTGACAGGTTTTGACTTCTTTCCCTTCTTAGCTTTCGCGTACTTCTCCACATCGTCACTCTTTGCAACATCTACTTTCTCCCTCCGCGCTATCTGATCGACAGTCTCCTCTGTAGCCGCCTTCTGAAGCCTTTTCTTGTTCTTCCTTAAGATCTTAAGTACCTCGTCTTTCTTGCCGAATTTGTTTTCTAGAAGCGCCAACACGACAAAAGAGCTAGATCCTATCGCCCACTCCACGATGTGGTCCTTGATTTGAGGATACAAAATATCTGCGAAGTTTAATGGTGGAATCACTAACACAATTTCCATGGACTTGTTGTCGAATCTACCCCCTGCGATGAGAGATTTGAGCATTCTGCCACCGAACGCAGTACTTCCCATATGGGGAACTGGCTGCTCAAACCCCAGTGTGTCCTCCTGTGGCTCAGCTGGGGCTACATAACTTGGGTCCCCAGCAGCGGCAGCGGCAGCAGCGGCAAGCGCCTCAGACTTATCACCCTCGGCTCCGAAAAGAACCTCAGTGATGAGAAGACACCCAAAAGACGTGGATACCAGATCTGCAGCATTTGTTGATATTGCTTTGAGGAGGTATGGGGACAGAGCCTTAGCAAGCTCACTGCGTCTAACCTCAGGATCCTTCTTACTGGTCGTGACCCGGACTCTGTCGACTTCTTCGAGTACCTCAAGATCAAATGAAAGGGAAGCTGGGAATAAAGCCCTGGAGCGTCCTTGGAATAGGTAGAGGAGAGTTGTGCGAGCGTTGATATCGTTTGCGGCTAGTACGACGTTCTCAACCTGCTTCTCCGCATCCTTGCTCAATAGCTCCGGAAAGATGGACTTTGAGGTCAACACAGTGTCATCGATCACTTCATATGCGGTGAGAATGACAATGTGTGCATATGGATCAGCTGCCATAGTTTGTAGCAGATCCTTGTATGTCCGAAGGATGTGCTTTCGATCCTTCGCCGTTCCATATGACAAGGCAAGAGACACAACTCTGGCCCCGGACTTGGTGAATGCTAGATTTTTTAACAAATCTCCTTCATCATCACCTTTCAGAAGCTCGATGTAATCGGTGATCTCCTCTGTTCCCGGCTTTGCATTTAAAAAGTACTGTAGCATAGCATCATGCAACAACGTAAATCCAGTCAGCTTCTTCTGAATGAGGTGGTTGATCAGTTCCTGAAGGTAGCGCATGATCGGAGCTCTCTTGCTAGGATCAGCGGCGAGTATTTCAGAGAGCTCAGAAGGCACCTTTTCTGAACTCTCTTTCTTGAATAGAGAAAATTCAGCTCCATACCATTCTCTGAGAATAATGGCCTTTTGCTGTTTGGTTGCGACTCCGCGATACACATCATCGAGAATCCATGACGCTTCCGGGTGTTTAATCAAACGACGAACATGGCCAAAGAACTCGGGGACAATGAGATCTCTGATTTCATCATCGCCTTGAACGAGTAGCTTTCCAATCAGAAATTTGGCATACCGGCTTTCCGCAAGTTGTCGATATGTTCCTTGGAGTTCCTTCGCGATCATTTTCTTCTGTTCAGTATTGGCATATTTAAGAGCAGTCTGCACTACTCTGACACTGTCATGCTTCAAAACATAATCTTTAATGTTTCCAGTAATGATCTCAAATAGCTCTGCAACTAATTGTTTTCTCTCCTCAGATGGGACATGGGACTTTCTACGTAATCGTTCCCAGAGCTTCTTGGTGCGGGCTAATTGATCAGCCAAAGGTTTTGCTGCTTTTCGTTCATTCGCTAATTGCTTCTGCTTTGCATGTGCTTCTCTTGAAGATTGACCTTAAAATTCATTAATATAATCCCAATCTGGGCCTGGGAATACACACTGTTCGTAACAACTGCTTTGGCACGCTCGGGATGTAAACCATCCTGAGCGGTAGGTACATCCTCTTCCTCAGAGTCATTTGAATCACTAATGTCTAGATCTTCGGTTGCCTTATCAACTAAAGCAACTCCTCCATCCAAATCCTCAGAAGCCGAATCATCTGAATCGCTCGATTCCGCAGCTTTTTTTACTGGTAGTGCTTTGACTCTCTCTTTCTTCGCCGGCTTGGAAACTGGTTCGACTTTGGATTTCTTCGGCTTCTTCACATGTTCATCCTTGGCTGGTGCATCTTTCCTTTTAATACCGGCTTTTGCAGGTTTTGCAGCAATTGCAGAGGGCATACTTGAAGGACTGTGAATAGTTGTTTTGCTGATATGCGGGAAACGTCTAAACTTTTTTTCACCCCAGTTTCTTATCGGGACTTCCTTTTATCGGCGCTAAGCCTATCTGGGAACCCCGCCATTGAAAATCATCAATGGCTGGTTCTTTGACACAGTCAACAGGCCATGATCACTTTATAATAATGGGACGAGAAGAGCAAATCGAGGAGCGGGAGGTGCTTGATAGTATTTTTCCGGATGAAATCCAGGGTTAGTCTCCTGCACTTTGCACATTCTGCAAACCTGACATGGTCACACCAAACCTCGTCTAACAACTTCATTAAGATATATCTGAGACTGAATTTCGAGTATCTATTCTCCTCGATGTTACTAATGACGATGGTGACGAATCAGAACCTCCAACTATCCTCCTCAAAGTTTTATATCCAGCCGAATACCCTGATGAGCCACCTATACTCGACCTCCTCTCACCTCCACAAGCCTCCCCGCATCCATTCTTCATCCTCACAGATGACAAGGATGAATTGTTGGCGGGGCTAGCTGAGTCTATAGAAGAGAATATTGGGATGGCGATGATATTCACGCTGGTATCAACTTTGAAGGACAATGCAGAACAGCTCATAGCTTCACGGCAAGAAAATGCACGGAACATCCAAGAGGAGAAGATACTGGCTGCGGAACGAGAGGAAAATAAGAAGTTCCACGGAACGCCTGTTAATCCAGAAACCTTTAAGACTTGGCGAGAAGGTTTTAGAAAGGAGATGGAGGAGCTGAGAGAAAAAGAGGAGAGGGAAGAAGAGATCGCGGAGAAGAAGAGGAACAAAGGTAAAGAGGCTACTGTCCTGCTGACGGGGAAACAACTTTGGGAGAGAGGCTTGGCTGGGAAGGTTGATGAAGAAGATGATGGCGATGACCTACCAGCGGCAGTTGAAAGTCTTAAGGTTGCTGCATGATCTAGGAATAGAACAAAAAGGGGTACTCATTATAGGTATGGAGCAGCATTGCGGGCGTTAAGGACAGAGGAATTTCCGCAGCATGTTGGGGACAATGACAACCACTTATCAGCAAAGTTATCTATAAGTTTTCTGTGACAGCAACAACTCCTTTGAGACACGATCGCGTACACAGACTTCACAGCGCTAGATAATATATTCTGTTTTTCACTTTTTGGAAGTTGAAGGATGTCACATTAGCTTCACGGACTTTAATCGAATAAGCACTTACTTCTAAAATGGAACCGAAGCAAAAGTCAGCTTGTAGAAAAATTTCAGGAGTACCCAGGCAGCCATCTGCTCAGAACTTGGAAGACTGCTTATTGGTCTTGCCAATGGCTATTGCCCAGTGTTACGTCAAGGCATCAGCTGTCAGCTCCCAAAATGATTAGAAAGTGCAATTCCATAACTAACCCCACTTTTAGCATAGAACCTCAAATTAGTTCTTCTGAACAGCTATACTGCCAATATGGGTGATCCTTTCGTGCATGACGTTCTTCACGCTACACTAAAGCAATGCCTCGATGATGGCCGCGCCAAGGGCATTCCAGGGCTTGCAGCTCATGTCGAGTCTTCTACAGGAACTCTCTGGAGTGGCAATACTGGACTATCAAATATCGAGGCTGGCAAAGCCTTAGATGGAGACCATGTATTCGGCATTGGAAGCATTTCTAAAGTTTTCATGAGCCTCACTATACTTCAACTCATTGACGAAAAGAAACTAGAGATCAACGATACAGTGGCCAAATATCTGAAGGAGGACGTTCTCCAAGGAATTCCACATGCTGGCAAAGCTACCATCGGACAATTGCTAAGCCATACATCTGGAATT
The DNA here is from genome assembly GCA_021307315.1 of Bisporella sp. PMI_857. NCBI lineage: Eukaryota > Fungi > Ascomycota > Leotiomycetes > Helotiales > Helotiaceae > Bisporella > Bisporella sp. PMI_857. The sequence continues at coordinate 306,102 of JAJSPD010000043.1, forward strand.
CCCAGCTGGGAAGATGACCCAAAATGGATTGCCGAGGGCCGTGGGAAGAAGCTTGATCCAGCAAGGATTTGGGGCAAAAAGGAGACGTTGGAATATATCCGCTATGAAAATCATGACGCGCGGGACTTAGTGGAGCACATTGACCAGATACGGATAGACTATATGAGAAATATGACTTCTGAGCTCATGGCCGAACGCCAGAAAGCTGTTGTAATTTATTTGACGAATAAAATGGCCAAGCACATCAGCAACGAAAGACTAAATCAGCCACATGAGAAAATTCCCCAAAGTTTTGCTTGGAACACCCTTAAGTATGAGCATGTTCAACTCCAGGAGCCACAGAATGTCGTGTTCAGCTTGGGCAAATTCTCGCTTCAGGTTAATGTTCATCCACAAGTCTTCAAAAACTTCAAGATATTTATGAAAGCTCCAAAGACAGTCGGAGATCTAGTCTTTGATCGAGTGACGGTAAGGTGATACAGCACCAAGGCTAGACCAATCTGATCTTCTCTTTAGACTACTTCATTAAACAAATATCTTTCAAAGTACATGCCTGGACTTACTACCAAAACAATCGACCAGCATCACATACTTACAGAACCGCTTCCTCGTCCCGAACCCGGGAAAGTCTCTTACTCAAATACAAACTTCACCTTTCTCGGTCTCATCACCGAAGCCATTACAGGTGAACCGGCAGAATCACAGATGCGGAAACGGATCCTCGAACCACTAAACCTTACAAAGACCTACGTCGAAGGCTTCGAACCAAATCCTTTTCCCTTGATAAATCTCGTCCCAGATAGATATCACTGGGCGAATCCCGAGTTCGAGAAAACTGCTGGCATATGTCCGGAGTTTAACAAACCGGAAACGAGGCAAGATCTCATCAACGCTTCGAAGTCGAACACGTCTGTGGAATGGACAGCTGGAGGATATATCTCACACCCTTCTGACCTATGTAAATTAGCGCTCGCTATCCGATCGTGCGACCCGCGCATCATCTCCCCTGCCTCCCAAGAACTCATGTATCAATTCCGGGACGTGCCCGGTGCCAGAACCCCGCTCCAGGTAGGTCATGGGATTTTTAGGACAAACAGGCAGGAGGGCGTGTTTCTGGGACATAATGGAAGTGTCCTGGGCTTTGCGGGAATGATGTTTTGGAGCGAGGAGGAAGATGTTGCGATTTCTGTGCTGGGAAATGTGGGGACGATGCATGCGGGTGTTGTGGCTAATGCTGCGGATGTCGGACTTGGGAAGGAGTTTTTAGAAAGTGTCATGAAGCTCGCGAGGGTGAAATCCGCGAAAAATTAGTAGGAAATATGTAGTGGTTGTCATTCGTAAGCACATATCTGACAATGCCATCAAGCCAGAATTAGCCGATAAGTACAAGTGATGGAACGTGACGTGTGCATCAGATTCGCACTCCAAAAATCTTTTCAAGCAGATATGTCTTTATACAAGCTCTGTTCCTTAAAGTTCGAAAGGTATATTCTTACATCCAATTTCTTTTTGCTGGTTTGCCTGGATGGTGGAGTGAGTTGCCAAAATCGAGAGAATTGCATATGTTCTCCAGAAAACCAAGTATGCTCAAAGGCGCAGAATAACTTGGTTGCTGGCGTTCTAATCACGAATTAAGAGTTAGAAAGATACCGTGTTTCCTACTAAATCAAAATGGCACGCATGTAGCTACTATATAATATCCTACCCCAACATATGTGTCTGTAGAATGCCTCGCTTACGCCCTTTTGAGGATATCCTTGAAAAAGGCAACGACAATATTGCGAACTAACGCATCACCAGAAAATATGTCCTCGCATCTTTAGTCCGTCACTCCAACGCTCCGGAGCCACAGGTCTGAAATAGACGGAGCTACATCAAAAACACTTATTCCCTTCTTCAAGGGGGATAGGCTTCTGAATGTTTGGTGTTGCCACTTTGATCTCGCGCGAAGCTTGTGATCTCCCGCCCATGGAGAGGGGCGGTAGACGTTGTGTGTCTGTTCGAAGCGCTTTCGAAAGAGGCAAGGAAGGAAAATGAGCCGAGATACCTACTATGCAATCGAATAGTCGAGGTGTATCATAAAGCGTTTAGCTGTGTTCGACAATGGGTCAAAAACCGTTCTATTTCTATAGAAGATTCAAGCATTGGATATCCGCCTGAAGAGTCAAGGTACTCAACATCCGTGAGCTTTTGTGTACCAACGCCATGAACACCAAATATGCCGTCGTAATGTGGTAGCCAGATCCATATCGACATTGCGCAGATATGATCTACGCTCCGGCCATTTCTTCATCGCTTCCGTCATCATCTTCCCATTCATCACCGTCCTCTAGGTCGTCCGCAGCCTCTGCACCTAATTCTTTGCTTAGAATAGCAAGGAGCTCTTTTGCATGCTCTCCCAGCCGATCATCCTCGTACGCTTGCTGCTCAAACAACTTTAAACTGTGATTTAACCACTGCCGACTTGAGATCCACGATATCCTCCACCCCTCACCATCCTCTTCCTTCTCCGTCCCCCCTTTTTCTGCTTTTCTCCCAGGACGTACAATCCCCACCCGCCTAGATACCACACCTCAACACTACTATCATCTTCACCGACTAATCTCTCCAATACTTCGATTGCCTCCCCATCCATCCCCGCTTCCAATAACAACCTCGCAAGACTGACCCTCGTCGGAAAGTCCGGTACCTTTTGATCATCTGGCTCCAAATCCTTCCAAATATCTAAACTCCCATTCAGCGCCGACTTCGCCTCTTCCAACCTATCCTGGCTAATTCTCACATTCGCCAGCGTCTGCAACGGTTCCGCATACCCTGGCGCGACCATGGTCGCTTCTGTAACCAACGCCTCGCATTTCTGTTCCGCGTCCTCTTCCCAGCTCAGATCCGTCATATACACTTCTACTACACTGCACAGCGCGATTGCCAGTTTCCTCCTCTTCTCTTCGAGCAAGGTTTGTGATTCGGTATCTTGTATTTTCCGGTCAAGTAGGGCTTGAATCTGAATCCGCAGACTGGTTGCGCCGCGCTCATACCAATCTACGCTGTCCTGTCCTCCTTCCTCACTTAGTTGAGCCAACCATAGAAATTTCTCCGCGCCGCCTCCGAGTTCCTCTCCAATATCGCAATCCTCGTCTATAATTGCTGCTCGTGAAAAGTATTCTCGCGCAGCATCTATTTCTCCAAGCTCGACATGTATTTCTCCTAATAGATTGAGCGCGGGTAGAGCTTCTGGGAATGAGTCATTGAGCTGTGCGAGCGCGCGTTTTGCGGGCGCTACAGAGTCGAGTAATAGGCCTGATTGCAGGAGTTGAGTGGCTTCGAGGAGGAGAACTTCTGGTGATTTAGGTGGCGATGGTTTGCTGGTCGTTCCTGAGACGCGGTTCAGGACTGATTTCTCGCGCTTCCTGTCTTTGTTTCTAGGCTTTGTTTTCGCCATTGTGAGGTTGTGCGCGGTGGCGGAAAAGGTAATGATTCGATGAAGTGTGTGTACGGAAGGGGAACCGGAATTTTTGAACATTGGAACTTTTTTTGAAGATAGCTTGGCATGACGCTCCTGCCCGCATGCCCCACAGTTTGTCGACAACCCGTGGTTGGATCATCCCAAGGTATTGAACATTTAACAACAAGCACGGCCGCTTGCCCTTGCCCATATTAGCTGTGATACAATATGGTATATCAGACAGCTGACCTTATTATCAATTTATAGCCGAACTCGGCAGTGCGATATTGACTGACGAAACAATTTGGACAAAACGGCTGCTTGCTTCACTCGTCGAGGGTTGGGAACAGTGTCCCTACATCATTTTCTATCGTATGAACATCTTCATTATTATTACACTAGATATCATGTTCTGTTAACATGACCTATACCACAATGCCTTCGTCTATAGCGATTGTGCCTGAACCCAAGGTCCGGGAAAATTATTGCAGATCCCCCAGACGCCTGCGGAAAGGAGCACTAGATTGCAGCCTCTGAATTTCTCTTCATCACGGAGGTATAAATTAACACACCCCTCTTAATTCTTCGCCTCTGTCGACAATGTCGTTGCAACTGGTGTCTCGGGTCGTTTAATATCGCCAAGTTCTTGCCCAGTCCCGCTCTGCCCACGCTTTCGTCCTATATGAAACCTTCCAGTCGAAGACTGCGTCCCAGTTTCTGTGCTTTCCCCAAACTTGGAGAAAAATCCTCTCTTCTTTGCTTGTTTGTTCTCATCATTCAACCCAACGTCTTCGAATCCCTCCTCAGTAGTTGGTGGTTGCTTATCAAAGTTACGATTTCCTATTGCTGAACGTGGAAGTCTGGGTAATCTGGCAGAGTCTAGACTTTGTCGTCCATTATCTGTATGTATAACTGGTGATCTTGCGGATACATCCTGCGTAGAGTAAGTAAAAGGGTTGGGAGAGGGACTTTAGTACGTATCTAAAGGTCAACACATACGAAAGACCTCCTATATGAATCGAATGATTCGCGCGAGATAGAGAACTGCTCAATATCCTCACTATTCCTGGTGTTGTTCGAGAGAGCCGCATTCGACCTTCGCGGCCATAACCCTTTCTTCTCTGGAGGTGATGGCTATGACATAGTCAGAAAGGTCCTCGGCATGCGCGGAATTACTCAAGCAACTTACTGGTAAGTAAACCCCGCTATCATTGACGACTGTTTATCAGCAAGGACTAGTTAGCCAATTTTGCCCCAGAAGCGCAATTGGGTCGCTCACATACCACTCAACTTGTACTCGGCCGGCTCGCTTTTCTCGCTGCGGATGCTTAGAGCAGATGTCTTTGAGCCGTGCGTGTCGACTCTTTCAAAAGCAGGTGTTCGTGTGCCATTTTGCGATATTGGTCTAGCATTATCATCTATTGGCGCAATGATATCGGGCCGTCTTGCGAAAGGGTTTCTGATAGGCATTTTGGCAATCGAGAGAAAGTCTAGAAGCGGGCGCTGAGTTTGTTTTGGTACTGTGTATCAGAATAGCCTCTCATTAAAGATGAATGATAAGAGTTCAAAAGTTGCGGGTTCGAGTCCTTAGGTCATCGCTAACCTTTGGTCTAGGAAGAAAAAGGCAGGGTCTCAGGAACAGGGACTAACTAAACCCGCCTCGTGACGTTCTCTTCAGTCGAGTGTTTGGTGGGACGATCCCTGGAAGTCTTGGCTCCACACGCTAGCGCTGATCAGATATCGTCATGTTGCCGCCCAAGATATTAGGAGGGAAGTTTAGATAGTGGACCATGAACAAATACCGAAGCAAACACGTGTAGAGCCATGCATACACTACATTGCGAACTCGGTTGAAAGGTCGACGTTGGCTAGGTTGTCCACGGGGCTACCAGCAATGCGTTTGAGCTTCCAGTAATATTCATAAATCGGCACTCGGAAGATGTAAAGTCTTGGTATCAAAGGCCAAAAGGAACGCTTCTTGTAAAATCAAGTACACATTCTATAGCAGAACTTTAAGCTTGTAGCTTAGGCTTTTGATACAACGCCAACTAGAAGAGAAACTTACATTCAGGGGGTTCTTCTTACATCTTCTTACAGAGCCCGTAGATTCAAACTGTATTAGGCACAAAAAGTATACTGCAGTTCCTTAGGCGGGCAAAGGCAGAGTGACATAGTCGTCATTGCTAAATCACATTGTGGTACTTTAAATCGTTGTAGATGGGGAGACAGGATATATGCTAAATATCGTTTTAGGTAGAATGAGCTAAATTGTTGACACGTGATCTCGTGCTTGTTGACATTAGACTTTGTCGCGTAGGAGACGCGTTCCTGCTCTCCCCAACATCCTCCAAATTGTGAATCTTTGCCACATCCACCTGCAGTTATTCGTCTACAACCGTCTGTGCAATATTTTCAATAGGTCGGCAGATACCTACATATTCAAGATGACCTCCGAAGAAATCGACGAATCTCAAATAGATGAGAGTGGAATGGGAGGACCTGGTGCACCCACGCCACTGAGCGCTCTCGAGGTATGGACTCGAGCAAATCTTGACGGATAAACACGTGTATTGATAATACTCCAGGGAGTCGCAGGTCTCACAAAGAGAGATATTCAGCTGATTGTAGATGGAGGCTATCATACCGTCGAGTCTGTGGCATACACACCGCAACGGGTTTTGGAGCAGATTAAGGGTATATCAGGGCAAAAGGCCGCCAAGATTCTTACTGAAGGTGCGTAATATTATTTCGATCATTTCTCAGAAGTGATTTTGATTAGATCAACAGCATCGAAACTTGTCCCCATGGGCTTTACCACTGCCACCGAAATGCATCACCGGCGCAGCGAACTTATTTCCATTACCACAGGATCTAAACAATTGGACACGCTACTAGCAGGAGGGATTGAAACTGGGTCCGTGACAGAGATATTTGGGGAATTTAGAACGGGTAAAAGTCAAATTTGCCATACCCTAGCCGTCACATGTCAATTACCCTTCGACATGGGCGGAGGAGAAGGGAAATGCCTTTACATCGACACCGAAGGCACTTTTCGACCAGTGCGTTTGCTAGCTGTAGCCAACCGGTATGGACTATCTGGAGAGGAGGTTTTGGATAATGTGGCCTACGCTCGAGCATACAATTCCGACCATCAGTTGCAGTTACTTCAGCAAGCGGCATCTATGATGTGTGAGACTCGGTTCTCACTACTCATTGTTGATAGCGCAACATCTCTATATAGAACGGATTTTGTTGGTCGAGGAGAGCTTTCATCCAGACAAACCCATTTGGCGAAGTTCATGCGAATGCTACAGCGCCTAGCGGACGAGTTTGGTATAGCTGTTGTCATAACAAACCAGGTTGTTGCTCAAGTAGATGGTGGACCTAGTGCTATGTTCAACCCGGATCCTAAGAAGCCAATTGGAGGGAATATCATCGCCCATGCTAGTACGACGAGATTGAGCCTGAAGAAAGGTCGTGGAGAAACAAGGATCTGCAAAATTTATGATAGCCCTTGCTTGCCAGAGAGCGACTGTCTTTTTGCCATCACTGAGAACGGGATTGGCGACCCAAGCCCCAAAGATCTTGAGAAGGACTAAAAGTCAACGCTGAATGAGGGGGACTAAGCTATGAACCGATAAGAGATCGTTCATGCTACAAACGGCAAAAATTGGTGGGCTTTGCATAGTTCAGAAGTCGTGGTATGATAAAGTGGCGCTTAGAGGTGCTTTGATTTTAGCTTATGTGTTTATGACCGGAGTCCTGCATAGCGTATTCGATTAGATTAAGAAATGTAATTAGATAATCAATCTGGCTTACATCACGTTTCGATCGTTCTGACTAGGTATTTCATTGCACCGGCCCAACATTTCTCTTTTATATTGGCTCTCAATAGACGAAGGAAAGGTGTACTGTTCTTAATGGAACACTTAACATTAGGCGAAGAGGCCCCTTTTTTGGCCCAGTATAAGTTGTGAGGAACCTTCCTCTGATATGCAAATGACATTTCATTGCTTGGTTTCGAAATTGGATCTTGTAGCTCATCCTTGCAGGGCTTGGCTCGTGCGGCCGCACAAAGCCGCAGGGAGTCTCCAGCTCGCGGTCTTGGAAAAATAAACGCGTCTCTTCAATAGCGATGCGACAATCGCAATCACTTCCCACCACGGACTAGGGATAATGAAATTGATGGAGAGCAGTTAATATATTAACGATGGCTTCGTACTTCGCATACAAGGAGACCCGACTCCACCTCGATACCTCAACCCAAGGCTCTACAATCCATTTTCGTTTGCCGGGCACATCACGGACAAAAGGTACTCAGAAACGACCTTTGGTTGCTGAAATCCCCCTTGCGGAGGACGAGAATGCTTTCAGACAGAAGCATTTAGCTACGGCTGCATCCATTTACCACCGACAATATCACAAGTCACCTAAGAGCTTTCTATGGAGAGTGTTGGAGGATGGCAAGGTTCTGTCAATAAGATCGGTAGACTTGTCCAGGCATACAAACACACCAGCTGCAAATTTAACCCTACGATTATCTTTCCCAAGCTCGATTCGCCCTGGCTGTGTTGCTTTTGCAGACTCCGAAGAGCATGACGTCCTGAGCGTCTTTGTGCTGTTGGAATCCCATCACCTCTATACCTTTGCGCTACGCCCGGATTATTTTCGCAAGGTGTCAAGTACAGAAGATAACGTTACAGAGTGGTGCAAAATATATACTGCTTCAGCATTCGGTATTGGTCACAAGGCTCCGCATAGATTGGCCGCTCTGAGCCCTGACGAGTTGTTGATCTCACAATATAATGGGGAGCTTCTAAGATTAATGAAAAGATCTGGTACGGATGGCTCAGAATGGACAGCAACCCAACATAGTGAAGGTAGCCTCAGCCTCAGGAGTATGATACGCTGGGGAGGCGCGCCAACACATATGAAGTATGGAAGTGGGAACATCGAATTTGCGGCAGCTACCTCAATTGCCACACCTTCTGTTATGATCGATGGAATAAGTTACGCATTTATGGTTTCTCTGGATCACAAGCTCCGTGTTTGGAATTTTCAAACCGGCAAGATCGTCTACGCGGGCGATATATTGAATCAAGACCTAGAAACCAGCGAAGCGCCGAAACAGGTTATTCACCCATCATATTCACAACTAGTAAAGGTATATGGCCATAGTAGTGAGGAGAGCGCGCTTTGTGTTACTTACTCTCCTCTTGGTACTGGCGAGTTTAAATTCTGGAATGTGCAAGCTGCACCAGGTGGTGAGCTGCAGGTGACAGACTACTTTCCCAACAACAAGCTAGAGCCCCAAACACCTACGTCAGATCTATGGACTTTGGCCGACTTTGCGGTGATCGAAAGCCTAGACACGTACGATGTATGGGTGCTATGGAAGAATAACATAACATACCGAGTACAGAATCTCACCTTTTCTTCGAACTCGTCTGTTAAAAATGTACGTGAATCATGGAAGTTTGGCTGGACTATAATGGCTCAGGAGTCACTACGAGAAGCCAGCTTTCCCAGGATAATACCCGGAGATCCTGCTGATATGACAGATAAATGGCTACAATTCATCTTGACTCCGGGGAAATTTACTGCGGCGACTATTGAAACTGGTCTCGCTATTTATGAACGTGGAATCGGAGAATCCAAGGAAACGTCTCGCAAGGCGGGATCCCTACCAGAGAGAATGTGCGCCATCATTGCCTCCACCGTGCATTTGAATCAAGAAAGTGGTTCGATACAGTATGACCAATTTCGTTTGGCGACAGAAGAACAATGGCATCGTTTCTATCGTCTTCTGCTTGAGCTAGACAAACAGCGTGGGGAAGCTCTATCATTATCTGTTGATCCACAAGATGGTATGCCATGGGTGGTGTTGGCGGATGGAATCACAGCTGTCCGAGCTTGTAGTAGTTTCGAGCTGTTGTGGCACAATCAGACCCAAGAAATCGGATCACGGGGAAGTCCGAAAATTCTTAACAGAGAGACAGAGGTTTTGGTGCCACTACTCAAAGCTGCGGCCGGCTTTCGGAGGTCTCTTTCTGATCAAATTCTCCAAACCTGCATTACCGGACTGAGAGGTGAACTGTTTGAGGAAGCATCACTCATCGACCCCGTAAGGTTAACAGCCTTGTATGACAAATTCGATTTCGCGAACCAAATTAGCGATGAGGAGTTCGAACATCTTAGATTAAACCTAGGAGGCTCATTCAAATATGTTACTCTCGAGATTTTCCAAGCGCTGTTCCGATTAATGACCAAAAATGAAGAGCCAATGGTACAACAACATCTGTTGCCAATGTCAGAATTTGGTAACAAGCTGGTCGTCAAAGGCGTACAAGAGACAGTCGAGCTACTCCGAAACGTCTGTCTCGATCAATTGATATTATTGATTCTCATCGAGTCTGAGGTGAATCACAATGAGGATGGAATCGGTTTTGATACCGCAGCTGTTTTTCGAGATCTTCTCACTAATTTCAAGAGACTTGAGCTCATAAACTGGCTTGCAACTACACAAATAAGTTTGCCTTTGCCAAAAGATCGCTCTAGTTTTCCTGGAGAACAATCTGATGTTATTGTGAAGACCGCTACGCCGATTGTAGAAACGGTAACTGTTCTGGAAGGCGTGCTTCGTCATCTTTATGGACATGACATAAAACGTAAAGAATCAATGATGGAAATGATTACGGAAATATTAATTCAGATCTGCGACCCAGAGAGCAAGTACGAGGTTCAGCCATCACTCACACAATGCTTCTTGTTGAGGAATGGCCGACATGACCTAGCCCTGGAATTTTCTCGGTTCACGCTTCAGAATCCTTTCGATATATATGTTCAGGGAAGAGCGTTTCTTTCTGCGAACGACGCTTCAGCAGCATCCAGATTGTTCAAGAAGGCTGCATATGGCATAGGTAAGATGAACTCCTGTTCACCATAAAAATAACACTAACTCTCAAACAGGTGTACCAGACCGACACAAGCGTGCAGACTTCCGAAGCGCAGGTTATCTTGACGAGACAGAACGCAATCTTCTAAACGCAGGACTGCCACAATACTATTCTCACATCGTCGCTCTTTATGAAAGAGAGAAAATATATTCATTTGTCATTGACTTTGCTCGTCTCGCCTTACAATTCCTCAAACCTGGGACAGAAGACGTATCAATCAAACAGCTTCGAACAGAAATGCACAGCCGCCTCTTCAATGCCGCTGTTCAAACATCCCGCTACGACCTCGCACATTCCACCATCTCGCTCTTCACCGACGCCGCCATTCAGCACTCGTCCCTTCGTACTCTTATCAGTAAGATGTGCGAAACTTCGCACGTCTCCCAACTCATCTCTTTACCTTTCATCAGTCTCCAGGACGCTGTTGATGAGATTCTTGCCCAGAAATGTCACAGCATTGTCGACGTCACTGCTGGCATTCCATACCATAAGATCCTCTATGCGTGGCGCGTCAAGCGGAATGACTTCCGCGGCGCAGCCGCTGTCTCTTTGGAGCGCTTACAACGATTGCAAGCCTTTGGTGACGATTCGGGGCTCGAGCAGCAATATGTGGCGCTTATCAATGCCCTAAGTTGCGTCGATCCAAAGCATGCATGGATACTTTCTGAAGAGCCACCAATCAAGAAGACAACTGGTGGCGTGAAGAATGAGAAGCCAAAACGCAGAGTAGTCACACTCAATGATGTTAGGAAGGAGTATCAAGCCGAGCTGGATCGGGTTGCGGCTATTGAAAATAATCAGTTCACATTTACTGGTGCGGATGCAATGGATGTTGATATTCTGTAGCTGTGCATTTTTATGAGGAATGGGAAATCCGGCGTCAATATCCGGATTAGTCTGGATGGGAGTTTTCATCAGCAAGCGAAACTATGTGTAGGAATAGAAGATGAGATGTGAATTGCATGTCCCATAATTGTGGGGAGTAAAATGAAAACAAAATATTTGATGCAGTGGTAAATGCAGTGCTTTATGAGCTGGAAATAGAGAGTTACTTAGCGTGCAGGACCTTGGATGATGATTTACAAGTTACTTTCGAAGTCAACTGTATATGCCCTTTATGGACAGCCACTGATCGATCCTCTACATCTAGTTTGAACACGTGGAATGCCTTATATATTTCCTCTTCTTCAATCCGACCAGCAAGGTATACACATCATCTCCTACTTATGCTGTTTATTGTCGAATTCTATGTCTTATGCAAAATTAGTTTCCCTTGAACTTTAAGTTCTGAGCACACAGATCCGGTCAAGAATTGCCTGGCCCTGAAACATGCTGGTAGATTAGGACTATAAATTATATATATGATATTTATTACTCTCTTCTCTACGCTGAGGAGATTTTGATGATTCTCTGGCTTGAAGAAAAATATCAAGTGCGATGAAGGGTATCCTATCAGTTAAGATGAGAGAGTACCATAATTTCTGAACGGTCTACATAACTAGATACAAATATTCCTCACTGATAAATGAACGAATGTTTTGTAGCTGATTATGGGCTAGACAAGCAAAATACAGCTGAAGAAGCATCCAGAAGTTACCTGACTGTACGGTCAAAGCAATCGAGTCAGTGTGTACGGTTCATAAGCAAGGTAACCGCAGCTCGTCGGCATTCCGTTATATAGGCTCTCTACTCCACAAAACTAATCTTTCTCCTTGTCTCCCCTAACCGCGTCCCCTACTTATGTCCTACAGCTTACTGCCGACAGCCCACCGACTAATTACATAGAATCTTAATATATAACTTTGGGTAATTTAGAATCTGGATTCTCCCCCATTAGCGTAACCTCTTGTAACTACGATACATGGAGATAATTTACGTCATTGTGGTTGTCATCCCGCAAGTGCCCATATAAGCATGATGTCACCGATGAAGCTTACCACCCCCTTGACGAAAGCTATTAAGAAAGCTATTACGAATGGTGCTGGCACAGTTGTGAGTCCCAAAATAGCAAGGATCTGCCCAATTCCCCAGTTGTTGCCTGCCTGAATGCCAGTAATGTTGTGCATATTTGTCCGCATTATCCACATCATCACTATGTCGAAGGTCACCATCATCACACCAAAGACTAGTGCAACCAAGGTTACACTCTGGTGCAAATTTATACGCCTTTTTATAGCCGGTGGAGCCAGCCAGATCCAAAATGCAACTAAGGAAATCAACACTAGCAAGATCAATAGTGCCCACGACCAAGTCCGTGGGTGAAATAGCGCTCTCGACATGGCAGCTTTCATGCACGCTTCGTCGCTGTAAATGCCTGGCTTGAAGGCAGCAAGTTTAGTGATTATCGCAATGAACGTTGCACTCGTGATGCCGAAAATTGGAACCAAAAGCCAGCGATTGACTTGGTCGATATTTTCTTCAAAGTCTTGTTCGGATACCATAAGAAGAGTGCTGGTAAGGGCAAGGACGGAAAGAAGGACAGCATGCCCTATCATCAAGCATTCATAGTAGGAAGTAAGCTTCTTAAGAATGATAAACCCGGCAGTTGATAGGCCAAATACGAGCAATGCGCAGAAGCCTATAAGGATCTTGTAGGCTGTCTCTGCAGCCTTGCAAAGGGTTTCAGAGAACGTTCGGGTCTTGGAAGCATTAATCAATCTAAGTACGGCACCAATGAGAACATAGGCCCACACGATTGTGTAAGCGATCATTATCTGCTCATAGTGTCAGTCACTTGTACATTTGATCTGGCCGAGTAAATACTTACACCAATACCATCAATATCTGTATCTACATCAAATTCCATAGCTTTACACAGCTGAGGTAAGCACTGCTCACAGACCGTAGCGGCTCCTTTTACAATATTGAAAGTCTGTACTGCTATTCGAACCCAAGCTCTAAGAGTTTCGTCAGTGATGCCGGAAGCGTCGTACGGCCATGCACGCCGCAGAAACTCCAATCCTACAGTCGAATCCAGAGCCAAAGGACTTGTGGCCATTCTCTGAAATCCCCAAATCCCATTAACCTGCATGGGCACAAGATGCGTGGCATTTGACTGCCCACCTAAGTCTTTCTTAGGGTTGACCGCACATACGGCGTTAGCGTAGAATGCAGCAGTCGAATAACAATTCATCGCCGGGTTTAGATCAGCAAAAGCAACCTTCTCCGCTAGAGCAGGGCCGAGGCAGTTGGCCTCAATAGCCGTAAGGGCTACCTGAATCCACGATCCAACATTTGTTATGTATATAGCGTTATAGAAGTCGTTCATCTCTGTCTTGGTTGCATCTTCCTGTGGCGGCCACGCGCTAGCTATGAAAGCAACATTCAGCATGTTACTGTCAAGGCCCACATACTCCTGTTTATGCCATGCAAGCGTCTGTGTTTGGTTTCGGTGCCAAAGAGTAGCGATCGTGCAGTTTGCGGTGTAGTTCAAATCGTTCAAGATCTGGAAGCCGGCAGCATAGTGGCTCATGACGATAACACGTCGGGAAATATCTCGGAGAAAGATCAAGCAGAGAATCTGGTACCTCGCCAGCGGTTCGACGTGTTTGGCGGGTCAGTTGGAATATAGGAATTATGCTTAGTCTGAGAAGTCCCATGGGAGCTTTTATTCCCCCTTTTCCAAAAGGAAATTGGTTGTAATATAGATTTTACACTATAAGTCTGCCAATTGATCTGCCTAATCGCTAACATAGCCCCCGTCTCTCGTTACAGCCCTCACGCCCGCCGCACAGGTTCCTCTTTGCCACCTTAATAACTTCCTTAACCTCCGGCGAGGCCGGCGGTCTTTAAGTCTATCATTTATTGGGTGGTAGACAAGCATAAAATACAAAATGGAGGTCAAAATAAGAATTTATGAACATATAGAGGACTTCCATTCTACTTATAAATAGCTCTAAAAACGTGTTTGCAAGAAGTTTGTGCCAACAGCCTTTCTGTTCCCTCTTTTTTCCCTCAAGCATGTAATATAGGGTGAAGGTGATGATGGGGTATTATCAATTGATTAAGATTTCGATTATAAAGTCCTTATAGATGATGCCATATTCAATCACGAATTTCTACAATCATTGTGGTCGGTAATATACTGGATTAAAGGTATCTGTGGCATTACTTTCCTTATTTGGTAAAGCCTCAGGGGTTCTGCCATCGGGTAAACGGCTCCCGAATTAAGGCTTTCTAGTCTGACTTTAGCTCCACCCTGCCCCACCAATATTAAGTTTATAGAAGCGCCTCAGGCTTTACGTAGTACAAATGACTATGCCAAGTCCACTTCTTATGTGAGGTGCTCTTTTTGTAAAAAAAGCAAAATGCGGCTTTGCAGTCAGCCTGATTTTTACAGCAGTCGAGCAGGGCTTTGCTACTAGACCGGAGCTGAAAATTCGCATTCGCAAGGAGGCCAGAGACGCAAATACTAACACCCTTGCGAACTTTAGTAAGGTTCAGTTACAAAAATGCTAAGCTAAAGAAAGAGAGTAGAGCTCGAGAGAATCTCCTTTGGAAATAGAACTGGGTCGCGTGGTACCAAATTCCAATTAGGAATAATACGTTATTCTAACGGCCAATTGAGTTGTCGTTCTACGGACTTGCTTCCTGCTGTCTACTTGACTTCAAAAACATATCGAGCTTATTTCTATACTTAACGATATTTGGTGAAATAATTCCAATCTATATAGATGCTTCCGGATTTGTATTAAAAGCTAGCATAGAATTCGAAAATTTCATTTACACCGATTTAGTCACGCGAATTCGAAAAGTTGGAGGACCATAGTGTCATCGCCTGTTATTTGCTTCTTTCTTCGGTGCGGATTTACCTTCCCGCAACTGTTTAAAATTTATCACCTTACTGTAGTCGTTACCGCTACCCCCGCATTGCGCCTACCTAGAAATTCTTCTAAACAAAAATCTGGCCGAATTCAGTTATGCTTCCTCCTTGGCCGCGAAGCAGTTAAATATGCAATAGTTCTTCCTGTCGTCCTTCACTACCGATTACTAGATTGAACGCGGGTGTTGTACATCTGCGGGCTAGGTCTTTCAGTTGTTAGTGTTATTGTCGCATCCAGTACGGGATATAGTCATGGTCCGGATTTTATTGTTTAGGAGGCTTTCATAATCTAACTTTCCTCCGGGGCTTGCTGGTCTTGAGCTGATCGAAGATCGTATATGCTGTGTGCCAATAGCTCAGCTTTGTTTTGAAACAGAAGCCTGCCTCTTAGGTGCTTGCTGTAATTGGTTGCATTCTATATGAATAAAAAACACAGGTTGAGTAATAATGTGTAGTTTTATGATTGAATTTGAACTAAGAGTTGAGTAGGAAGAACACGACAAAGCCAGACAGTCTCGTAAATCGTAGATGTAAAACATGTTACAAACGTGTTTCTCCTGATTTTTAGGTTTTTAGTCTGCACTTTCATTTCAAAACCGCTAGCTCGTCGTAGTATGGCCTTCTCCATAACAGCCACTGACCTCTTCCTCTCCATTCCAATTTATCTCCAAAAAAAGCAGACCAATTCATCCCACCTGCTCTCACTCCCATCCCAAACCGCTTTCTCAACCTGTCCTCCACTTTCTAAAATCGCCTTGAGCTTTAACCTCTGCTGTTCCGCTAATCTGGCTGACGCCTCCGCTTCAGCATCTTTACCTAATACTCTCTGGATGGTGGATGTGATATGCAAGATTCGGGCTTGGTCGCCTTGGGAGTGAGCGTGGAGTTTTGCAAGTTGGCGGGCGCGCTGGATGTATTTCCTAATATTATTATGAGTTGTATTTGGGTTCTTGGGGAATGGGGAATATGGTGGTGGTGGGTTTAAATAGCAACGCAGATGGAGAAGGTGAGTGGGACAAGAAAAGGTGGAAGCGCGGAAGAAAGGGAGGTGCGTACAAAGCAAGCTGGGGATTACTCTCCAGAAGTCCCACACGAGCTAATTTGGTGTAGCAAGATGCGAGGGTAGCAGGGTTGGTTCCGGAAGCTTGGAAGGATCTTACGGCTTCGAGATAATGTTCCCTTGCTCTAACATGGTTCCCTCGTGCAAACTCGACATCCCCGCAGGCGTATTCAACACTAGTTTAGTCAAAACCATTTCTCAGCACTGTTTATCAAATTCGAGATAAGAGGAGGAAGAAGGTAGGCCTACATAGCCATAGAAGGGGACTGTGGAAGAAACCCCTTCTTACACTCTTTATAGTTCTGCATTGCCTTTCCATAATCCCCCATAATAGAATACAGCCTCCCAAGATTCATATTTGAGATAGCGTGTCTCCACATGTTATCTTTATCATCCTTCAATCTCTCCTCATCAGATTGAATGAATAGTAATAACGCAGTTTCGTAATTCCCATCTGCTGTTTCTAGGTTACCCATTGCCATTAAGAGCCACGTGAGTTGTTGTTTTGCAGACTCGCTTCCCGCTGCTCGCTTGCCTTCAAGGATATGTCGAGCTTCTTCCCATACTTGCCGGCATTTGGTGAGGTAACCCCAATTCATGTAGACGCTTCCGGCTTTGTATTGAAGGTCGGCGTAGAATTCAGAGGTTTTGTCCATGCCGACTCGGTCGATGGCTCCGTAGACGAATTCGAGGAGTTGGAGGGCCGTTGTGTCATCGCCTGTTTCGTACAAATACCTACACGCAGCTTGTGTTAAGCATTTATAGTAGGAGCAGATTGTTACCTACCAGATACAGTGTTTGAGCAAGTGAATGAGCTCACCGGATGGGACCACTGGATTCGATGTTCCGTGACCTAATTCTTGATGACGACGAACTAGGGATAAAATGTGTGGTGTGAGTCGCGAGCATGTCTCGACTTGACTTTCCATAGTCATGCCACCTTCTTGCTTTGGGAATGCTTCATACATGACGCGAATGGCAGCATCAGATATGGCCTGGCAATCTGCCGGCTTTCTACTGTATATGACAGCTTCTTGAACCAGACGGTGGAGGGATACCTTTGCTGAATTGATTCCAGTATCAGAAGAGTTTTCACCCAGATCTGAGTCAGAGTTGAAGTCCCCAAAATCTTCTTCTGATTCGGCACATATACTGTCAGTACTTGGTGTCATAATTATATTGCTACTTGCGCCAGAATCGCTGTCGGTGACACTTTCGTCGATGTCTTTGCTAATCAATGCCGCGCCTTGCAGGTCTATAATCGCACACTCAATCCTTCCATAAAGTCAGAAAAGCCAGCCCAACATGCTTATTGTACTTTTAAACATACTCAAACAGGCTTCTACAAACAGAAAGAACTTTATGGGTGGGTGGGATTTCCTTGGAGCCTAGATCGAACCAGGATATAGAGATATCGTTAGGAGCAAAAAATGCAAGCATGCCTAGTACTGATAGAGCTTTCTCATCCAAACTTGTAAAGCTGAGGTGCCAGATATTATCCAGAATATGCTTCTCTCCTACCGCTCTGTCTAAGTCCCGGTCGTAGTCCATCCTCCGTGGAGCTCGGATTAGCAACTGCCGAGAGTGTTCTTCATAGAACTTGCTAAAATCTCGGATTGGATGGCGGCGTTTTTCATTCATGCGTGGAATCATCAATGCTACCATGACGTGAATTCCCAAGGGAAGTCTGTCGACCTTTTCAAGAAGCTCCTGTAAGGCTTTATCTTCGCTCGATGAGAGTATCTTGTCTTCCCCTTCTTTGCCGTGATACAATAATCTTTTCATAAGTTTTAGACCACTGAGACGATCAAATGGAAGAACTTGTAAGATAGACGAGTCAGCCAGTTTAGCAGAATTATGGCGACTTGTGATCAAGACCGAGCATTTCGTCGTAGGAATGTACTTTGGATAGATGTCGTTAATGTCGTCACAATTGTCATATATAATAAGACATCGTTTACCTACAGGGTTAAGTTGATTTTATTAGCATGGAATACGGACTGACCTTTGGGGGAAGATTCTTGCTCATGGAGCCACCTGGTCACGATGAACCAACTACCCGTTTGTGAGTCAGCGCTCGCTCCAGGAAGATTTAAACTCAATGCAATCCGTGTGGAGTCTGCCATTATGTTTACTTCGGTGTCGCTCCTCACCCAGAATATGGCATCAAATCCAACAGTATTTCTGTGCGCAAAAGCTCTCGAAATTTGGGTCTTCCCAACACCACCAGTGCCATGTAGGAGAACAGATTGGACATCGCCAGACCCTCTTTGATTGAAATTTTCAAGTCCTAACTTCTCTGCTAACTCCGCCAAGACCTCCTCCCTCCCGAAAAACCCATTGTAGGCGGGCCACGGCAGTACTTTCAGGGGAAACGTAACTCCATTCTCTGTAGAGGAAGACTGGTCTGGCTGTGCAGATACCCGGGTGCTATTTCTCAGTTCAGCTTGATTTACCATCTCGGAAAAGTGAAAGATGTCTTTCCCCATTCTTTTCATCGCATTTTCCCTAGTCTTTGTCCAATTGTCGTCGAATACCCCTATTGAGATTAGTAATTACCGATGTAAGCCGGATCCACGTCAAGCGAACCAAAAGGATTCCTCCTCATCGTTGATAGAATATCCACAAAGAGCTCAAGCAGGATGAGGAAAACAGCAGAGATGGTATCTCCTAGCAAGTTATATCTGCTGGAGTCATCAGGATCCTCTCTAAGCCGCTTCATTACGGCTTCAAGTTTCTCGAGCTTTTGCCGGGCTTCTCTGAGCAAATCAACAAAGCTTTGCCAGTTTTTGAGGTATTGTTGTGTCATCTTCGGGATGTCAATACACTAGGCTGAGCATTCTTTTTTGGCCCGATCCATTCTTTCTGTTGGAGTTGAGAGCTAGAGATGCTTACCTCAATGGTGCACTGTAGTGCCCCTAGAAAGAAATACAAAGCCGTTTTGCTAGGTGCCATAGTTTTCAATAACATATCGGCCGTAGTTTCTAGAATCCTTAGGAAAGGAAGGATATCACTATTGAGAGATCAGCAGAGCCATTTAGCTAAATTTGGAGACGGTCACTTACCTTTGTGCATTAAGCTTGCACGAGGAACTTCCATCAAGTTTCGTGCTGTTAATAGCTTGTTCCAGCGATTGAAAAGTATGTTTTCTGCTAGCTTTCGCACCAGAAACTGGCGATGCCCTCTTCAGTGCTTCCTTGAGATTCGAAATAGCTAATAACCAGCTGGTTTTTCGTAGTTCTCGGTTATTTCCGATGCTGCTACACCTTGTCAGTGGTAAAGATATATTGCATGATATTCCAAGCCAACTCACCCCGGTGATAACGTGCCCATACCGCCAGATATGCTTCCTGATCTTGTGGATTCAGCTATCATGAAGTATTGATAAGTTATTCACTGCCTGGCATCTAGCTTGCTGGTGCTAGTGGTGTAATACTGTTACCATAGCATTGGAAATGCATCAAAAAAGTCGGAATGGAGAGACTTTCGCCTGAACCTAAGCCGGCTCGATCCATGATGACTGTTTGTATGCCTGAATTCAGTTATGTGGTTACACAACGGCAGCGCGCATACTTATATGTAGCCCACGTTCCGAAGAGCCACCTTCGTAAAGCAGCGTGGCACCGTACAGTATCCATCTCACAACACTAGGCTACCTAATACCTTACCCCGCCCTTTCAGATACTCCTGGTAACTATTAAATCTCTGCTCCATTTTGATGCCATAATTATTCCCGAGAAACCTCATTCGATATAAATACTACAATATGCTGGCTAGCGCTGTTCAGAGACTATTTTCCGCCTTGGGTTTTGCCAAGGCGGCCAAATCAAGTTTCGACCCCTTGAGAGCAACCACGTGTGATATCCAAGCCAGCTACGCAGCGGGTACTATGACAGCTGTGTCAGTAGTAGAAGCATACCTTGCCCAGATTGATCGTCATGAGCCCTATCTTAAGGCCATCATCGAACTCGCTCCCAGGGCTCAGCTCTTGGAAACTGCCAAGAAGCTAGACATTGAGAGAAAGGAATCCGGTTCCAGAAGCCCGATGCATGGGATTCCCGTCCTTGTCAAAGACAATATTGACATACATCCAGACCTGGGAGTCGCCTCGACGACTGGTGGCTCCTGGGCTTTGAAAGGTTCAACAGTCAAGGCCAGCGCTCCAGCAATTGAACGGGTATGGCTATCACTGCTATTGTATTTGAGAATGATATTTACCCTTAGCAGCTTGTTAAAGCTGGAGCCATAATTCTCGGAAAGGCAAATATGTCAGTGCGTTTCCCAAAACCATTATCCCGTAGCTCAAAAAACTAATAGATATCGCCTAGGAGCTCATGTGGTTTAAGTGAGTGATCAATATACATTTTGCACCACGCATTAGATGATCCACGTACTGATTTGGATAGAGGCAATAATGTGAGCGGGTGGTCAGCCGTTCGTGGTCTAACACAATCACCTTATGTGCGAGGTGGGTTCCAAACTAATGACACGAACACAGGTCACAGTGTCAGTCTCTGCTTTATATACAACAAGGAACTGGCTAACAATACCAGAACACTGCAGGATCTTCTTCCGGATCCGCGGTCTCTGTTGCAGCTGGTTTTGTGCCAGTATCTGTTGGCACAGATACGGGTGGATCGATTGCATTCCCTGGCTGTCGACAAGCTCTGTACGCTCTCAGACCAAGTTGGAATATTATACCTGGGGCAGGAATAATCCCGATAACTCCACGTTTTGACACAATTGGCCCAATGACCAAGAGCGCAAGAGATGTCGCAGTGATGTTGGATGTAATGGTTGATCCATCTACAACTATGATTCCCGAAGGTGGCTATGTTTCGTGTCTTTTATATGACTGGGAAGGCCTTAGAGTAGGCTCACTTGAACCAGAGCCTTGGCTCTTGGATGATACTGTGGTCAAGCCCGTGAAGAGCGCTACCGAACAGGAGGTTTGTGGCATCAAAAATGCCATATAGGAACACTGACATGGCGATTAGATTCGTGAAACAAAAGCCGCCTATAAAAAGCTGAAAGCAATTCTTGGAAAGAACTTCTACGAAAATGTCGACCTTATCTCGATCGGCAACTCATCTATAGATGAAAATGGGGTTGATCGTTTCGGATCCATGATGTGTTAGCTCTAGTAGGTCTCAAATATTCGCCTATGCTGACTCTAGGTAGTCGCTGATTTCAGATCCTCGCTCAACCACTACCTCGAGGGTCTAAAGTCCTCCAAGGTCCGCTCCCTCAAAGAGCTCATAGAATTTAATGACGCCCATCCAGATCTCGAGCTGCCGCCGGGCTATACTCAGCAAGACAAACTGCTCAAGGCGCAAGACTATAATATGTCACCCGAGGAGTACAAAAAAACCGACGAGTGGATTAGACGAAAATGTGGGCCAGAAGGGATTGACAAAACTTTGGCACAATATGATATCGATGTCATTATCGGACCGGCTGACAGCCTCCTCTCAAACCTTGCGGCTTCAATAGGTGAGCGTTCGATTAGCCTAAAAGTCGAAAGGTGAAAACCACGACGCGAACACTGATAAATACTACTAGGTTCTCCTATTGGCATTGTGCCACTGGGGACCATGGACTTCAATGGACGACCGTTTGGCCTAGTTGTCTTGGCCGCTGCTCACAATGAGGCAAAGATATTGCACTTTATGAGCGCGTGGGAAAAGACGATGCCGCCCCGTGCAGTTCCAGATTTGAGCAAACTATGAAAAGCGATTTTCACTTATGATGAATTACTTCATCTATTGGCGAGATACTTAAAACTGATGATCCAGCGGATGATATTACTTTGCCTGCAAAGTGGAATCGATAGTTATAACGGTTTAGGGACAAAAAGTAATCAGAGCATTGCTAGCACACTGCGCCAATCAATCTTGCCTTGAAGCAAACAGATATTTGCACTAGCCAACCGTTGAATAAAGAGCTAATTACAACAGCTCATCATGATGTTAATCATACATATGTGAATACCAAAGCCCTTACCTCAATACTCTCCCTCTGTGCATCCCTCAGCTCGTCAGAGTCAACGAAGAAAGAAGTGTGTGGCGCGCCTGTTAGCTCTTTGTCAATCCAAATATCCCTGATACTTGATAACAAGCCTACTTACATGATGCCTCAACATCAGGATCAGAATCAAAGCATTTGATCAGCGTTACCTCATCTGGCCGCTGGCCGTAGAGATAGTGCCACCGATATTCCGAGCTGTATTTCACGTAGAAAGTTGAACCGGAATATTGTCTCCTTACATGATCTGCTTCGACTTTGTCCTTGTCGGAGACTGTCCTGCCATCGCATAGTGCAAGTCCGTAGTTCAGAACTGGTTGATTGAGAGGCCTCCAGATGCTAGTTCCCCACATTCTCAGTACAGCCATTTTATAAAATTATCAAAGACAGGTGTAGGAAGAGGGGGGGCTTACTTCACGATTCTCACACGACCCTGAAGAAGTTCTTCTGCGCGGGTCGGCAAGTGCCAGCGGGTTCGTCCCACGACCGCGGCTGGACTTTGATCTGTTGAACGAACGCAAATCGGTAATGTTCATACTGGTGGGTATGACAGATGCCATTTATAGTACGAGAACTTACCAATATGAACGTGTCTAGCGGGCTTTAAACGCTCCATCGGGTTATTCATATCAATAGTAGCGCCTTTAGGAACTGACGCCGTATCCCTCAACTATAACATTCATCAGCACAACCTAATCTACGCAACTACAAAACCCAGTTGGGTTGCAGATATCAATGTTTCAGAATTCGGATCGGAACTAAAAGGAGGAAGTCAAGGACTCACTCTCCAATCAAAGATGAAAACCTCATCAACTCCTTCTAGTTCCTTTCTAAGCAACTCCCTACACTCCTCCAAATAAATCCCCTCTATCTTTCCTCTATCAGCAAATTCATCGCCTTTGATCTTCGAACTGTGCTTCTTCCATGCGAAACCATGAGTGTTTAATTCAAAAGAATCTTCTTCTCCACGTGCATCGTGGATATCTTCCTCGGGTCCTTCATGGAATGTGAGGTTCGAGGTAGGCACCTTGGGGTCTAGAACTGCAATGAAAATCTGATAGGGTTTTTCCTGAGAGTGAATCTTTTCTTGCCAGTCAAAGTAGTTCATCTTCGCTGAAGCAGGCTGCTTTTTGAGGAGTTTGGAGGGAGACATATTTTCTGTGTTAATTTGTTTCAGATGTGTGCGTACGAGGGCTGTCTAGATTGAAATTTTCCTTATTAGATTAGAAAAGTTATGGCAAAAAGTTTATTGATTTAGGGTGGCAGCTATCCCATTTCTATGAGCTGTGATTTTGCTTCATCTCCCTTCCGTATCATGCGCCTTGTCAAACTGGAGTGAGTGTCAACGGAAAGGGACGACCAATTGGACCTTTCTCTGCGCTGCGGCTCAACCTTTCCAGAACAGCGATGGAACTATATATTACCCGCACATAGAAATGGATCGTATCAATCAAGCTGCGTAGAAGCCGCTTTCATGCAAGTGAAGCAGGGCTGACACACCGAATAAAGAAAAGTATGACTGGAAGTACATGTCCATTCGGAGCGTGTGTATGGATAAAGTAACCACATGTGACCCTGAGTGGCAACCCGGAGCATAGGTGAGAGTAGACTACGGGATTCGGCCTTATAGGTCAGGTTTTGATCTTTAGGCCCAACTCAGTAGGGCCCTAGCAATGGGGCTGGGATTATGATACATTTAGGAACCGGCCTAATAAGGCTCCAATGAGCTGCCAAGGACCAACACTGCCTGTAACGGGCAGCTTAAGCGAGCCTAAAATGATGGATTTTCCATATATTGAAGCTTTACATAGCCATAACAACCCATTTGGGTCCTAGCACCTAGTAGGTTGGGCTATAGACTTTTGGACCCAACCCACACTGGGTTCCCGGTGGGTCTGCCGCAGTGTAGGTGAGAGGAGGTGGTGTGCCTGGTTCATTATTTTCAGTAGTCAGTGATGAAGGATTAAAGTGTCATTTTATGTTTATAACAAGTTTGAGCTGGCTTAGTTTCGACCAATGGTTCACTCTTTTGAATTGGGTCACGGCTTGGTTCTCAATTCTCAATGGATATGACTCATAAACCCTAACGAAATATAAGTAACACAAGAACATATTAGCCATCACATGTCCTCCCTTTCAGCACAAACCCTTGTTTGACCCTTCCCATCCCTCATCGACCCATCTTCTTTACCATATCCTTCCCCAGCTCCACCAAAGAGAACAAGAACAAGTCATTCCTTAAGCAGCCATGTTGTTATTCTGCACATCCAAAGTCAAGTTGATGATATCAGGTCCCGTGCCATCAACTCCCTTATCAGCATTAGGCAGTAATTTCTTCCAAGGCTGAACTCGCTTATCCTTTTCGGACTTCTCGATCACTTGCTGCGCCCAAACAGAAGAGTTACCTCCGCGGGCTGGGGGAATGTTATTGTTGTGAGAGTTTTGAGTGGCGTCCATTTTGTTGCTTGGAAGAACTTTGAAAAGGTAATGTGTATGTATGGCTAGGAGACCGTAGTCAACTGATAAGAGTGAATGGTTAGTATACGGTTCTGAGATTGAGAGGTGTTGAATGAAGGGGGGTAAACCGACGCACAGTTTGTGATTATGTAAAAGTACTGGAGTTAAGAAGAAGGTAGTGCTGAACTAGCTGTGGAGGGACGTATGACCTAAAGATATAGCGGAGCCTGATCTTGTCTGCTCTAGTCAGGTCATACGGCATTCTCGAGGCGCATGCAGATTGCAGCAGAAGCAAACACAATCCAGCACGCGAAATACCTCATTATCCAGCAAATTCCCGAATACATGCATAAGAGATAAGGCAGCGTGATCGCTCAGTGCATATAATCCAAATCCAGCCTATCATCCTCAGGCTAGTCTCTCAGAATTTTTATATATAAAATGAGTCTAATCCTATCTTGCTGCTATTTGATGATCCTGAGGTGAAAGCTCGTTTACTATCGATAGATGAAGTATCATGAAGCTCACTCTACGTGGTCAAATTTTAGCGACTGCATAAACGAGACTCTGTAATTCTTGTGCAACAAGTGTAGGGAATCATATCTTGGATGGTGTTTGAGTGTAACACACATGTTCCAATGACGGACCAGTGAAGGCATAACACGTCCAAAGCGTGCTATCAGCAAAGCCTCATTATGAACCCGAGCGAGGATTTTGGGCAGCGAGATTCTGATCGGAGAAGGACAATACGCGGGGATATCTATTGGGTGGACAATGCTGTTGATTTGAAATACTAGTAGGTAAGGTACGGCATCTTTGGAAGTCGAAATGCACAACAACAGGCAAGAGGCTCTCCAGATATGACAAGTGCACTATCGTCGGATGTATGCCTTCTTCAAGATTCGGCATCATGATGGCATCGCATTGGACATAAGTCAGTCTTCTCCCTACTGGGTCTAGTGATCCAAGTTTAGACTGATGGAGAGGTCACGGATAGGCGATCTAATAGCACCATTTAGGTTGTGGAGGGTATGGCTGAAAACGGCGATTACAGTAGTATAACGTGTGATTCCAAAATCTCTTGCGCAATCAAGAAAGGGATAAAAAAGTAGCTAGATTCCCCGTATCGCTTTCTTCTGTACCTTCAACATGGTCAATAGATTTTACCCCATATTTTACAAAGATCACGTGATACCATATAACTGTATTTGTATTCATTGTAATAATATTACCAGAAGCGCCGGCCAGGAATTGTAGAACAAAGGTGGTAGATTGTGCGACACTAAGGCTTGCTGCAATTGGTTGTGTTTAATGTGATTTAGGACTCTTTTTTGGCCGCGGAACCGAGTGATGGCGTTGCTGAATTGGAAAGTGCGAAAGGATATATGATTCCTAAATGCTTATTGGTCATGTAACATTTTGACAACGGAGGTGTGGAAAATGGTAATTCATTTTAATAAAGTGGAGTCTATGAAGAGCTTACACCGGCGTGGATTACTTGTTATATACTTCTATGACTTGCACCGCTGTGAGCGCAAGCGACAATGTACTAATCAATATGCTTATGCCTCCAACGAGAAACACTGCCCAAAACGTATAAAACCTCAATACATCTCTCCGATCATACCACAATGTCCTCAAATCACTAGGATTGCGCTCATTCATATATTTCTGGAGATCAAGAAGCCTCTGTCCCAACAAGGGAAAATCCGCCGATGCCGTGTATTGAGCCTTGGCTTCTCCTACTTCGAAGGTGGAGTAGAATCCCTGTTTGTTATATGATTTGCCGCAAAGGCTTTTAAGCAATGGATCCACAACTTCTAAAGAGGGAATAGAGGAGAACATGGTATACGACTTTTGGTCCTGACCGAAGATCAACCTGTATGTGCAGAGAACTTCAATGAGAAAGTCGTAACTGTATGCATATTGTACAGAATGATTTACACTCGTGCTAGGTGTTTCAAGAATATCTTCACTGGTAGAGACGATTCTAACGATGTATCTTTAGCATTCCTCCTACAAAAGCATCGGTTCATGGTAATTGATGACTCACTTAGAAAGAAATGTGTCTTGCTTTTCGAACTGTTGGCATAGCAAGGCGCAAAAAGAAGGGAATGCAAATAGACGGAGCTTGGATGATCGTTCATGCAGATCGAGATGAAGGCTCAAGGACTCAACCCACTCTATTCTGAGCTTTCCTATCTTCGAAATCGTATAATAGTTGAGATTAGAAGCAACCAGTATGTCTGCATAGAAGTCGCGACGTGGGTCCAGTGGTCGGAGACAAGGTGCTGGGACACAGCTACCGAAGTGAGAAAGCAATTGGTCAAGATCAATATGTACATTCCCCCCACTCCCATCCGTGATAGCGCAGCATAGTCGACGCCATACGGAACTTTGTTGATGCCGAGAGGTTGTGGGAATTGGCCCTGAATTCTGCTGCAGCACCATGCGGAAGTTAGCCGGAGATGGCGAAATACTTTCTTCGGCGTCAAACAAAAGGCTAATAAGAGAGATGCCTCTAAAAACAAATTGATATAGCTCGTGCGTGATCGTTTCGGATTTAATGAGCTCTAGCAATTGTTTCGCGATCTCGTTTATTGTGGCTGTTCCAGCGTCCAGTGTTCGAGCAATTATTACTAGTGCTCTGAACAAACTAAGAGTTATTGGGATCTCTGGGGCCACATCTCGAGACAGGTGGTTCCTGGGTGGATTTGAGGCCAAGACTGCTCTTGCTAATTCGCTATTAGAGAATCTGTTGACTCGCTGGTTTAATAAGCGTAGATACAGTTTTGAGTACTCATTCATTGGCGTTCTTGCAGAAGCGTATCCCATGATGGTATCGAGGATCGCCTGTTGGCAGTTTGGAATATCGGAAGAAAGGATTGGAATACCGTCGACTAAAGCACGAATTAGCCAAAGGCCAATAAAGTGGTTCTACTTACTTTGACTATGGATAATGTTTGTTGAAGTTTCTTTCAGATAAGAGGATGTGTATGACTTGGCTGTCGTTAGTGAATAGAAAAATATTATAAATGGCCCACATACACATGCGCTCCGTACGGATCGACGGTCCAACTCGATTTCTAGACTTCCCCGGCTAGCCTTGTTGGACGCCATCCCATAGATGCTTCTAAAGGACGACCTCAAACTCGAAACGTATTTTGTAGAAAAGAAACAGCTACCCTCTCATTATTTAAAGTTTGCCATAGGATTGAAGGCTCTAACAAGGCTTCGAAGCGTGCTCCGGGCCGTCTGTGCGTGGCCGGAGCCCTTAGAGCTGAAGCCTCGCTGGCTCTGCCCAATGCTACGACCTTTCCTGACTGGAGAGACGAGAGGCATCTTTTTTGGAGCCATTTCCGACGCATAGATGGCGTACAGTTATTGGCGGTTGATAGTCGCCTCTGCACTGCTGGGAGCCTGGCAAACTATTGAGCGAAACACGCAAAAGAAGCACTGCACAAAGCATTACCCAGGCAGATACCTTGTGCAAAAGCGGCATTGCATGCATGTAGAAAGTAAAATATCGTGTATACAGGGCAAACCAAACGCCGTTCGCCTATCTGACGAGTGATGTGCCTAACGGGTAAAGAGGGGGTGGGGGTGGGACTGGTTCGGGTTATATCACGTAAAAGCTAAGATGTAAATCACGGGCAGCATATTAGTGCTGCGCCTACACTTAGTCTTTAGTCGAAATACAATTGATATTCTTATATTGGTATCCATTCAACATTAATATGGCATGATATAACGACCAACGTGCAACAACGCAAAATGGGGTAATAGAATATAACAATTGATCAAATTTAAATCGTAATTAGAATCAGCTACTAGTTTACAAAAAGTACTTAACCAAAAAATACCAAAGCAATACGTTTCTAGCTGAACTTCCTGGCCAACCTGATCAATTTAGCTGGTTAACTAACATTGTTAGCTAACGTTTCTAGCTAGTTGTATTGTAGTTGAGTAACAATAAAAACGTAAAAGAGATAATTTCGAAAAGAGAGTCATATGTACAGAAAGTAAAAAAAACAAGTTACATGTGACTATCCTTTACATAACTCCTTTTTACATGACTTTTCTTTACTTCTTGTACATATTACCCCTCTTTTTGAAAGTATCTTGACCTTTATTATTACAATACAACAACTTTTTATAGTGCGCCTGTATTTTAATATAACTATAACAGTTTACTAGAAATGTTAGCCAGAAATGTTATTTATACTGATCAGGTCGGCTAAAACAGTCAGCTAGAAACGTGTTGCTTTGATATTTTTTGGTTAAGTACGTTTTGTAAACTAATAGCTGATTCTAATTGCGATTTGAAATCTGATCAATTGTTATATTTTATTACCCTATTTTTACGTTGTTGCAAGTTAGTCGTTATATCATGCCATACAAATTAATACTACCAAAACTTGGTAGGAGGGTGGGTTCATGAACGCGGAAAATTTGTAACTATTTAAATTAGGATATTGGCATATGCTTTAGGACGCTTTCCTTAACATTGGAAAATCCTCCGTCATTTAAGGACGGCATGTGCCTTTAATGGTATCGGGGGTTTCCTGCTTAGGCTTATGTGATTTAACTTTCTTCTTACTACACACTCTGTTTTAGACGATTTATGAAATAGTAGTAATGCTTTGGAAGCACGAGATATAATGCCTCTCGCTCAAGACAATGATTCAGAGATTCGACAGCAAGGGGGACAAACTTGGGGATAGAGTCAATAGTCATACAACTCGGCTTTTGCGCCTTGCGAGTCTGACGTACATTATTGTTAGCCTGCAGAATGGTATTCATGGCCTCTAGATGGGGACATAAAAAACCGGGGAGCTGGAGAAAATTGTCATCGCTGGGGCACAATGGCGATGCAACCGTAAATTGCTAAGCGGCCCGCATGCTCGAAATGGAGGATAAGGTTAAATTCTAAGATGGAGTAAGACTATCTATAAATGCTGTGGAGTTAACACAAAGCGATGCTGCAAAAGGAGCTGTAGTAATATGGAGAGAGATTCAAGGGAGAACTGTGAGTGAGATAGAGAGACTAATGAGTAATGTTTTAATTTGGCTTGTAATGCGGCGTTTAGGGTTGCAGTAAAACAAGAATCTCTAAACCAAGATTTTAGTCTAGAGCGGGAAGACTATCTATCCCTCCTACTGTACTATAGCCTTGACTCTGCTTGCACTATACCCCTGAACGGTGCATGTTAAGATCTTTGGTAGCATAGCCTTGATTTTGTTACTGAGGAATCTGCTGTGCCCAAGTATCCAAAGGATGAATAAAAATAAGCTGGCTCTTGCTCTTGCTCTTGTCTCAATTTTTTCTCTGTGGATCTTTGTCTTTGCCTATGGGATGTTAAGGCCAGAGCTGAGCAATCAAGATATGGTTCCTTGATTACATTCTCTGCTGAGTTCTACAACCCTATATCACTTAATGTAAAGCTGATTGGTATTTACGGCTTCTGCTTTGAGAAATTGCTACCTGTTCTTTGGCTCTGTTTCGCTGTTTTCTAAAGCTTTGCTGTCTCCTATGATTTTCTTTTTACAAGGTATAAACAGAGCTACACTACTGCACATGCAACATGGGGGAAAACAATTGCTGGGATTTGTTCCTCAAGGAGCACTTATTAACAATCTATTATCTCTACCTCTCTATGAAGCATTCTCATGTCGTCTGCGCCATCACTTTATTCTCCATGCGCCATGGGATCTCAAACAAGTCTTGTAATGCTCTTTTATATCCCCCATTAATACCAAGGAGTATTTGGACAGTAAAAGCCTGCTGAGATATGATTCACTTCATAGTCTGACGGAAACGAACAATATTTGAGTAAGATATCACTGTTTTTGATATATTCATTTTCATTAAGTAACGCTTAGAATTCCACTATGATACAACTCCTGCTCGTCCCAACTCATGCAGCGGCCTGAGCTTTTTCTAGAGGTGGTGCACTTGCGATCTGTGTCTGCTGAACAGACGCGGCAGCGATCTCAGGCTGTTGACGGTAAAGAACAATCTCGGATTGCTTAAAATACCTTCGTGCGTCTTACCTCAAATTAGCTTGGTTCTTCACATAAAAATTGAGGAGGAATTGGGTAAAGGATGAGAAAAGCCGGGGGTACGGGGCCAGGCAGAACGCACCCTCATCAATGAGTACAAGGCTCAGATAATATCTCGTGGAATACTTCTTGTTAACTTCTCGGAATGTAGGTGTTAGATCGAAACCTCCCAGGAAGAGTCTAATGGGTATAGTTTCTCCTCTTGATGGGGAGCCATCCATGATCTAAACGCTCATTAGTATCGGCTAGTGTGGTGGCTCCAGATACACGTACCTCAAATCTCACTAGCGTCTCACTTTCATTATACTGATTGGGGGCAGCGCCTGTCGTCTCCCTTCTAATAATCGATAGCTCCATATGCTTAATCTTTAATCTCACTAACAAGAAATAGATCCTGCCAACGATGACATCCTTCAGGTGGTATTTGCTCTTGCTGTACTCAAACTCAATATGCAGGCAATCCTCAATACCGACATCCATTTTTATAGAAGAGCTCATTTCAGGTGGAATGCGGTAGCTGTAAACCCAGATATCCTTCTCACGAATGACGTCTGCCATCCGGCGGGACACAGTAACGCGCACGAAGTACCGCAGCCGCACATTGATGCCGGCGTAGGATTCGTATTGCTTCTCTACATTCTTGAAATTGAACTCAAAGGCTTGCGGGTGTTGGAGGTCGCCTGGCGCGGCCAGCTCTTGGCCTAGGGAGAGGAACTCGTAATGATTACCGCGATCAAAGAACATCTCTGCAAACTCAATGAGCTCCTTTTGTGCTTGAGCTAGAGGCACGGAAGGAAATACCTATTGTCCCAATAAATTGCACCTTGATACCCGTATGCTCTAACCTCTTGCCGTCCTTCGGCCGTATAGTCACAGCGCCTTTCACGCTCTCTCCATCCTTATATAGCGGCGCCTTCTCTCTACGTCCCTTGTCTGCCTTCATATCTACCATCTGCCTATCA
Source organism: Bisporella sp. PMI_857 (assembly GCA_021307315.1). Lineage (NCBI taxonomy): Eukaryota > Fungi > Ascomycota > Leotiomycetes > Helotiales > Helotiaceae > Bisporella > Bisporella sp. PMI_857. The sequence continues at coordinate 337,888 of JAJSPD010000043.1, forward strand.
TCCCCATCGTCGAGGACGATGTCAATATCGACAGGCGTGGAGAAGAAGTATGACATTTTGGTTTGGTTTCGGAGAGCGCTACCATCAATTGATCGAATCGCAGAGCTGATAATTACTTTAAGTGTACAGGTGGTGGTGGGTAGGCTGGGTAGCTACAAGGGCTAGGGGAGCTGGGAAGGAAGCTCTGGATGTCGTTGACGCGGCCCACCTCCCGCATTTCGCCAAGACATCCACAAGGCTTCAGCCTCTTGAACCTCGTTTCTTGCAAGAAAATTAACAGTTTACAATCCTCATACTCGTTTGCTATTCACACCAGACTTGCGCCTCCTTGTCTACCCTCCTATCTCGCGCCATACCATTGGCCCAAAAAACTCTAGTAACCACGCGTTCTTTGCCCAGGGTTATCGCAGGAGAGCTTTGCGACAATGTCGTTCCTCTCGAAATATGTAGACAGTAAGTTATCCCTCCCCACCAGAAGTAGAGTCTGGCAAAGCTTACAAGTCCGATTCTGACAGAAGGATAGAGAAGGTCTGCGTCATAACCAGTGATTCACGGACACTCGTTGGAACACTTGCAAGCTGCGACCAAATGACCAATTTGGTATGTTTACTCCTCATAGTGCTTCGCTCAGACTGCTCGTGCGATTGGATTTCTTGGGGACTGGTGTAGCTTGTGCAATCCTTGCCGTATATATTTTTCACGCATGGAGGTTGGGCTAACTGAGCGACAGGTCCTAACTCAAACATTCGAGCGCATCATCCGTCCACCAGATGATCCGGAGCCCACTACGATCATCCCACTTGGGCTTTATCTTGTGCGCGGAGATAATGTAGTTGTGGTTGCGGAAGTTGACGAGCAATTGGATGATGAGATTGACTGGGTGCAAGTTCGAGGTGCAGTCATTGGGGGAGTCAAGCATTCATGATATGGCTCCGGAGAGGAGAGGAAGGCATTACAGGATATCAATGATGTGTGACCACTTTAGGAACATAGCCATGACTTTGTAGGAAGTCAGAAGGAGAAATGAGGTTCTGCGTCATCGGCGTTTGGGAGAACGATTGATAAAGCAGATTCACGTCACATTTGGTGGCAATATGTCCAGATTGGGTTTGAGATATTTGAGCGAAGGTCTTTAAATCCAGGAGGGAGTGTTTGTATACTTCAAGACATATGCTTAGCAGACGGCATACATGTAGGAATATTTCAATAGTTCTTTTGAACTATAAGAAAATGGAATCACTTTATCGAGAGGATGAATTCCCATTTTGAGGAGACTCGCGAGGTTGTGACTTAAAAGAAGGTCCAGGAGCATATAAGGCCATATCCTGACATTCTCAAGCCTCGAACTATTCCAGTGAATCAGACCAGGTAACTATGATGGGACAGTGTATGGAACTGTTACCAAGTTATTATAAATTCTTGTACTATTAGCTTCACACAGTCATAGGATTCTTAGATGAGAGAGATTAGTTGGCTTAATTTGAATTGCAGCCTCTCTATGTAATAGGGATTAATTTTAGTTACTGATTAACCGGTTATCAGTTGCTAACATATTTAATTTCCTAGTAAAGAATACTTTGGGCTCGCCCAAATTCACAGACGCAAAAGCCTGCCTGCGATAGGCAATGCTGGTGCTACTGGGGAGGAGTTAATGGGCTCTTGTACCTTATTTTTTTTACTTGGGGGGATATCCTATTTTAGCCAATATAAACAGAAGGCGCAGAACCATGGGCCTGTACAAACCCCAAGTATGAGTGATGATAAAAACGCCCACATCAAATTATCTTACTTGATTGTGCAAAATGATCTCGAGAGGCCTTAACTTGAGTTTTAAACTTTATTTATTCTTTCTCTTGCTACTCAAAACACGCTGATCGATATGTGCATCAAGAAGACCAGCCCAATGCACCTCGCCATCCAAGTCCGTAACCCAAAGAATAACTCCAATATCCCTTGCCCGGGGAAAGAACCATTCAAACGCCATGCACCGATACATGCTAACCCTATGATCCCCTTATTTTGGAATGTTAACACAAGAAAGAACATAAGAATGAAATAAAAATAGATATATGCAATGAATGTGTTTCTCCAACTTTCGAACTCATGTCTTTAAACTCTGTACATCATGGCTTCATTATACGATGATCCTTGGCTCGGAGTTTTCTTCTAATGCCTTATGAGGGAATGTAAAAGTGTCCGAAGCAGGAAATTTTGTTTCGAGACTTGGTAGTTTTGAAGGCATAGAATTCGCGTTTGGCGAGAGCTGACGACCACTGTCGGATGGATTTTGGGAGTTCAGTGTCGCATCCTCGGTTGATTCTGAAGCTTGCAAAACCTGAACTGAGGAGCTGAGGATCGTGCTGAGCTTCGGTCGCGAAGGTAATTCGCGCATTTCCGAACTCTTGAGAACAGCTTGGGAAGGAAGTGGAATATATTCTGCCGTATTTTCGGAAGCAACGGGAGAAGATGGTACCGAGACTGATAGAGGCATTTTATTTCGTCTTTCCACTATGTTGTCTGAGGAGTCAGAGCTGCTTGCGCTCCTGTTTCTCGGGTGGCGTTGTCCCTTTCCATTAGAGGTTGGGGTTATGTGCCGAGATGAGAGTCTCGAACTACTCTGGCGAAGCTCAGGATATGGAGTTCCGCCTTGTTGTAGCTTTGCGCCTACTAGTTTCTCAGTGGCCTTACGATTGAGTGGCGTAGAGCTTCCTCCTGTGCGGTTGCTGATATTGCTGTCTGCTCTACTCCTTACAGAACTGACCCTCTCTTTTCCCTCCATAACTTTCGCCGACGGCGGCGGCTGAAGCATCCAACTCATCTCCGCCTTATTCGTAGGTATTGTAGTCACAACTGGAGGATGCAAATCATTGATGGGCGGGTTCTTCCCAACAGAGTACGCTCCGATGTTGTCCTCATTCCCATCTTCCGAGTCACTGCTTCCCTCGATATCATCTGCGAAGACGCTCAACCTGCCCTCAAATAATCGTCCGGCGGTCGAACTCGCCTTGTTTATTGCGTCCTTTAATCGTTGTCTTGGTCCTGGAGTATCAATTCCCCATAATAGCTCGTTCTCCCTTTGGTATAGCTTCCTATTCCAACCCTCACCGGATATCCGAGAGCCTTCTATCGCGGAGGGACTGCTTGGAGGCTCCGTACTCAGAGCACGACTACTCGCAATGCTGCTTCCCTGGCCTGCCGTATTTAATGCCCGCAGACTTTCGCTGTTGCTTTCCGGTTTTGGTTTGCTCTTCCGTACTGGATTCGGTCCCATCGCTATCTCCGATTCCCAATATGGGTTTGTGCGGAAAGGCGAAGGGTGCCGATATAGGCCAGGCTGCTCTGTCTCGATTCTGTGTTTCTCTATTCTATCCTTTTGTGCCTGCGCCTTGGCTTTGTGCCGGTGTATGACTTTATTGCAGGTACTACATGACAAAATATAGTAGAGAACTGATTGAATCGCCACTGGGAGAGACATGGTATTTGTGAGGAAGCCTATACGGCGGGTCGCGGACTTGAGGGTGGTAAATGTTATGAAGGCATTGAAAGAGGTAAGGTTGAGTATGAGATGGTCCTAGGGGTCCTGGAAAGCAAATATGCCTTTCGTTATAACAACGAGAGCTTGCCCTGGTCTTCGAGGCTCTGAGAGGAGCCGTAGGATGCTTGCCGGACGTGTGTAACCACGTCACCGCATATACTTCGAATCAGCACCCGAATCGTTGCGAATAGGAGCGAACCACACAGAAAATAAGCCAGCAGACTCAGAATATATTTGGTGATACTGCAGCAAACAGCTAACCAATTCTATTATCTCCAAACGTGTCGGATTGTGGTCAATGGATTTTATTCCGCGCACTGAGGGGTATTCAGGGACCAGGACGGGGATTGATAGTAAATCTCCACGCTGAGAACTATGCTACACCGCCGACGTAAATATATATTTTCTGAGCAAGAACCAGGAGGATCCGAAGCCTGGCAGCAAGCTGAGCTGAGCCGTGTTTCAATTGATGTTGGGTTTTGGTGATGTTGGTAAGGCGCAGTCTGTTCTCAGAAAGGAGGCGTAGTCCAGACTTATTCACCGCTTTCAGCCTGGGAAAGAGGGGATATGTCCGATTCGACAATCCAGTTGCGAATAGCTTCCAAAATGAACAACAACAGCGAAACCGCCTTTTGCGTCTTGAAGAGTCTAAATGAGCGAGAAACTTGTGAATAAGGAGACGTGGTTCAGGTGTTTCAGGGTCTTGGAAGGTGGAAACCCTTGTAAACAATTGGCGATCTTCTGAGCCTAATTGGGACAATTGTATGCAGGTGAAATCAACAGCTGTGGCGCAGAGTATTAATATATGCTCTATCAAGTCAACTTCGGGATGTTTATTTTGGTTTTTGGTGACACACAAAGGATTAGGATACTGCAAATTTGTGTAACTCATCATTTGTTTCTGTGTTGTGATAGGGGATGATCGGACATTGCCCACAATATCAGGCCCTTGATGTGGGGTTAGCTCTGAACCCTCAATGCAAATCATCTACAGGCATGAGGAGGCATTCTACTTGGCTGCTGGGCCTTGACCACCAGAGCCGTGGCCAAATTTAGTTGTCAGTTGTGATGCATTTCAGATATCCTGCAGTATTCATAAAATCACTGTGTTGCAATTGGGCACAAGGTCGTAAACTGTTGATATTGTATGCTAGAAAGCGAATCCTGCTATAGCTCAGCTCGCAAGTTCTCTGATAGTACAGTTTGTGGGCGGTCTCCAAAATAAAAAAGTCTTCCCCAGCAGCAACTTTTTGGGCTGTTTCCATGCAATTATCGCGCCTGATATCTCACCATCGCCCCGACGAGGAAAAAAAAAAAAAGGAAAGAATTGGAAATACAATCGTGAAGGGTTCCTCCTAAATGCAAAGCCTGTTCCCTTTTATGCAAAATCGCACATCACCAATTTTGTGTGATGTTGCCGAGACGTGATAATCATATGCAACGAACTGGTTGGAAAGAGACTGTCCGTGCTCTGCTATGCAGAATTGCAATTAAGAAAACAGTAGTAAAGGTGTTACTGGTAGCCGAAGAGATGGAGAGGCGTTAGAAGATATCCATCATAATGCTGTGTTTGCTGAAGCGTGAGGGCCAAGTAGTATTAGACTTGGCGCCAATTTGAACATCTACATCAGCGACGTTTTCAGACCTCCCACTCATCATCCTGTGGGCGTGTGGTGGATGGAGTCTCATCTTCCTTAGGACTGATATAAGAAAAACTGTTGTTGCTCGTCAACTTGCTAGGTGCAGCTGGTGTAGTCTTCTTGGGTTTTTGAGACGTCTTTGGTTGCTCGCTTTCCGAACTCTCCTTTTCCTTGGCTTCTTGGGCATCCTCTCCTGGTGCAGGCCTTGTCTTCTTCTTTCGCTTCTGAGTTTGAACTGTCTCCCAATTGTCCGAGTCCTCAATTGCCTGTCGAATTTGCTCTTCTTCCGATGGCAAAGTCGAAGCAAGCTTCTGCCAGTCACCAGTGTGTTCACTATCAGGGGTAATATCACCTCCAGCCTTGCTGCTGTTGCTTGGCGTCTCATACGTATCCAATAGCTCAACATGGGGCTTAGGGGTGCTAGTTCCATTTGTTGTCGCCTCTGAGGACCAGACAGAAGATGATGGTGCATTCGTTGGCACAAAGGTGGATCCATCCTTAGCAGCTCGGCCTTCAGCCTCTCTAGCTGTACGGCGCTGCTTCTCTTCCAGCTTTTTCCGCTCCTTCTCGGCTTCGAGCCTCAGAGCACTTTGCTCCTCTTTCTTCTTTCTATTTTGTCGTTGCTTCTTAGTTTCGGTAGGAGCAGGTGCGGCGGGAGTCTTCTGCTTCTTCGTAGGTGCAGAATCTTTGGGAGATGTCACTCGTAGGATGCTGGGTCCTGCAGTAGGAGCCTCAAGCATGTCCGATATATCACCACCTGTGACTGGAGAGCGATCATCGGTAGCGCCAAGTACTGGGGAGTTAATTGGGGACTGATCGTCATCGGCATCACCACCTGCATTCGAGGATGGAGCAGTGTCGGAGCTGGCAGAAGCGATTGGTTTTTCCTGTGCTCTTGACTGCTTTACAGACTTTTGCCGTCCACCTATTTTAGGGGCCTGCCGAAGGGTAGTTCCTGTTTGCACACCTGATATTTGCCTGGCAAACTCTGCATCATCAACCTTATCGCTGCTTGTATCATTGGACAACCATTGAGGTTCGGAATCCGGCTCGGGTGCCTTCGCCTTTGGCTTCTTCTTGGGTTTTTCTGTGACTTTGGAATCCTTCTCGGTGACTGTTTGAGCCCCCTCTTCTCGTGCCTTTCTGGCCTTCTCCCGTCTTAGCTCTGCAGCATTGAGCTGAGCTCGCTTTCCACCCTTCTTTGTTGAGCTGTAATAGATAACACCGCCTGCAAGAATGAGCACTAGATAGCCTCCAACAGTATAGTAGCTGGACGACATGGTGCCGAACAAGAGGGACGTGGCTATGAAAATCGGATCAAATATAGCGGATTTTGTGTGAGTGTCTGAAGATGATCGTTGCTTAGTTAAAAGTTCGGAGGTCAATGGTTGGAATTTGAATGGTCTACAATAGGAGTAATTGTACAACTACCGACCCAATTGAACTGACAGCAAATTGAGCTTGGCTTGAGGGTTTGCTGGGTGTCAGGAAGATGGACGGGTCAAAGGAATTGAACTGCTGATGTATCAAGTGATGGCAGATTAGATACGAGGGAGAGAGAGATGTTGTCTGTTCGTCTCGAATTAAAAGGCCAGGTATGAATATCGAGCTTGAGCTGTTAACTGAGTGGATCAGACTGAGTCGTACTATTAGCCTCAACGTAGACGACATGGGTCACTAGACGGAACGCTAATCCCTTCTAGGGTGGAACGAGCGAGAACGGAATAGGCAGGCGGTAAGATTTCTCATTTGTTGGCTCTCCCGAACAGGTAAGGTGGGGGACACAGAGGCTGTCGGCATCATCCGTAACTCTGGGATTCAGACGCCCTAAGAAAAGATTATCTTGATATAAGTCTTGTGTTTTTTTTGGTGAGAAATCACTTGAGACTGCAACACAAAGGCTCATAAAGTTCCAACTGAACCAAACATTTTGCTAGGCTTCAAACTGGATCTTAGGCCCATATATTTGTACACATCATTGTCTAGATCATACTTTGTTATCTATACTTCATCTTCATTCACCTTGACGTGGACGATATTTTCTATAATTTTTGCGTGCAAATATGGCGCCTCTCAACCGTATTATTATTGATACTGATCCTGGTAAGCTCTATGAAATATAAATCAATATACCAAAATATTCTGACAATGTAACAGGTGTGGATGATATGTTGGCTATGCTTCTTGCTTTCGCAGCCAAGCCGGAAGAGCTCGAGATTTTATTACTTTCAGTCACCTATGGCAATGTCGAAGTTACAAGGTATTCATTTTGACAAATTTTATGCGCTGAACACTCACCATAAATAGCTGCCTTCGCAATGTAGTTGCTCTTTTCCACGTCCTTGAGAAGGAGTTGGCATGGCGGAAGTCTCGTGGCCAACTTGAAGGTTTTGGAACTATGTCATTCTCGAAGCCGATTGTTGCTATTGGCGCGGATCATCCCTTGGAAGATGACACTCTTGCAGCTGATTACTTTCGTAAGTGACTACCTTGATTGTGACTCGTGCTAATGTCTATATAGATGGTCGAGATGGATTAGCTGGTGTTCATGACTCTGTAAGTGGAATCTATATGGGAACGATGGATCAGAGACTAACGCCAATATAGCACCCTCACTTCTCTCCAGCCGAAACATGGAAGGCTCTTTTTGACGCCACCCATGAAGCCAAAGAAGGAGCAACAGCTGACGAGATTGCTGCTGCCCGAGAGCTTGCCTCGCCATCTCCATCCTTCACAGCATCTCAAGTCCCAGCCCACAAGGAGATTCTCCGCCTTCTAAAAGAGAATCCAGCTGATACCATCACCATCATTGCTGTCGGACCATTAACCAACCTAGCCCTTGCCGCTTCAGAAGACCCAGAGACTTTTCTGAGAGTTAAAGAAGTTGTTGTTATGGGCGGTGCTATCGACGTGGAAGGAAACATTACCCCCCTTGCCGAGTTCAACACCTACGCAGATGCTGTGGCCACTGCTCGAGTCTTCGCCCTCACCTCTCCGAGTCCTTGGTCTACCATGCCTCCCCCGCCGCTAGTCAAAGGTCTTCCACCATATCCTAAAGGTCTTTCCAAGCAGCTCAAATTGACACTTTTCCCTCTTGATATCACCACACCACACAAACTCTTCAAGTCGCAGCTCGATGCAAAGCTCAACCCATTAATCGCAGCCGGCAGTCCCCTTGCAGAATGGACATCCGCATTCGTAAGCAAGACCTACGAGAAGATTGTCTTCCTCGGTAGTGCTCATACTGATGATCCTGGCCTCGACCTTCACGATCCGTTGACTATCTGGTATATGCTTACTCGTGCCTCGCCATCCTGGATCTCGGCACCAAAGGCACCAGAAGATATTAGAGTTGAGACTGCCGGCCAGTGGAGCAGGGGAATGCATATCATTGATCGAAGGCCCAGAAAGAAATTGGGTGCTGATCCCGTGCTGGAGCAGGTTAAAAGTCCAGGTGCGGTAGATATCACGAATCCAATGGAAAGCCTTGTGGTTAGTACCGAAGGAGAGCTTGGAGAGGAAGAGGGCCGTGATGCACCTGGCGATAGCGGCGGGTGGCTTGACGTTAGAAAGGGAAATAGAATTAACAGAATTGTTGGCACGCCTGGCGAGGATGCCTTTGGACCATATCTCTTGGAGCGGGTCTTCGGATAGATTGCGAACCTGCATATTAGCCAGGATACTGGGTAGACATTTAACATGTCTTGCTTACTGCATAGTTGCATATATCTATATTGGTATAAATATTAAATTCCAATCTTGGCTTTCCACAAAGGAGCTCCACCCATGAATTCTCTAAAATGGATGGCCCCTGAAATAAGCGAGGTTGAGAGGTATATTCATCCCCTTTGTTTTATTTTTTAAAGAGATTTTACTTTATCGGTTCTACTATTACAGTATAGCCCGACAATGGATTCACAAAATCCGCCTCCCTCAGAAACTTGCATGCTCGAAAATATTAATGAGAAAGTATGAAGTGAAAATAGAATGACCAAGTATATAAATAGTGCACGCTTTATCTGAAGCTGCTGTTTAAGGTATCAAGCAAGTCCATTGTACTAAACAGACGAGTTTTGAGAGATCGCAAGAGAATAGTAGTGTGAGCAGACAGAGCTTATTCGTTCTAGTCCTCTTAAGCCCTAGCTGTGAGCGAATGAAGCCTTTCTGTGTATACGAACCCTTCCATTGTCTAATGAAAATGTAGAGTTTTAATTAGTAGGTCTGTGAAGGATCCACCTCATGATTGTTTTTCCATTTTATATTGGCTAAGACGCTTTTGCAATCCATTCCACCCAAATATCCGTGGTATCAAACGCCTCTAATGCAAATCCCAGACCGTCTCACACCCACCTCCTCTGATCATGGTGCGTTCTCATAAGTGCATCCCCTCGCCATCATCCTCCAACCCTGCCATTCGATCCGCTAATGCCCTACGCAATGCATCGTCGTCTAGCCTGCCGCCTGAATTATTAGTAGATACAGAACTGACTCCATTAACCATGTTTGTATTTGATGTCGACGTAGTTCCATTTACAACATTTGAGGTCGGCGTAGGTGAGACTCCATTGGCTGCGGTATTCGGTGCGGAGGTAGGCGCTGGCGCAGGTGGATCATCCAAAATCACATCTCCATTGACAATCCGTCCTGTAGTAAACGTCCCATCACTCCATGCGTTACTCCTCTCCTCCCCATTACTCTCGACCATACCATTTGTTAAACCTTCTTCCTCTTTCAGCTCTTCATCACTAGCAAACTCCCTCCAGCTTTGTCCTCTATCCTCAACCTCCTTCTTCAATAAGCGTATCCGCTCTTCCATCCTTGTTATTACAACTTCATTCTCTCTGATCGCATCCAAACAATCTTGGTCTGGAGAAGTCAGGCCGGGCTCGGTGCCATTAGCAAAAGGTCGCAGCTGTTCGTTGGAGTAGTCAAGGTGTGCAATGGAGTTGCGGATCTCGGCGGCTTTGAGGAAGAGGTTTGAGAGGGGCAGATCTTTCAGAGCGGATGCAAAGGCGGCTGGGGTAATCGGAAGGGATTCTGATGACATTGTGGAAAGGCTATGCCCTTAAGAGATTTGAGATGTAGTGTTTGTACTTATCACTAGATACCAGCTTCGTAAGGAGATTTGAAGGATACCTGGCTCAAAATTCGGAGTCTGTGTGACCGTTGAAGGCAACGAGGGGACGCGACTTTTTCTAGGTTGACGCGGGCCGATGAGAGCCCGTGCCATCCCTGTCAGAATTTTGCCAGAGGCTGATCTCAGTATGAACGATTCTTATATAAGCCCTTCCAGTCACCACGGCATGTTAACAGACGAAATCGAGATGCAGTAAGGAGGGCCACACTTCGCGAAGTGGTGCTGTGAGAGGAGGAAACATGAACGTATTCTGGCCAACAGCTCCTCGACGACTTTTCGCCATACAGCCTCGGGTCATCGTGCAGACATGCCATAACTTCGATTCTCTTGCTGCGAGTGTTGCGCAACGATCGATATCCTCTTTATGTACACGGCAAAGAAGTCAATGGTCTGCGCGCGAAAGACCTATATCGAGATCATGTTTTTACACTAGTCCTTTCCGACAATTAGCATTACGATTTCGAAGCCGCAATACAAAAAGTCCAATCCTCACGCGATTCGAACAGCTGCTAGTAGATAAAGAGTATTTGGATGATGAGGAGGAGATTAGTCTGCCATTTCGATACCATGCTGCTGAAAGGGGGGTATTCCAGGAGAAACCTCTTACCGAGGCGGAGAAACTGGCTGTCTTTGGAGAAGGAATTTCAGTGGGTGACGCGAATGACCTTTTGAGAAGAGCTCATGGTCATCGAGTAGCTGGAACACTGCCTGACCCGGAGGATACTCCTGATGCCAACAGTCCAGACGCATATACAGAGAAGACATATCTTAATGCGCTGACATGGCTGCGCAAGCATGTTCCAGTAGATGAGATCCGAAATGCAACATTAAGAGCTGAACATGACTTGGAGAAATACAATCAGCAGATCATAGAAGACAGCGAGCGGATAGGGATATATAAGCCAAATTCAGGGGAGCAGGCTGCGGGAAAGAAGGGGAAAAAGGATAAGAGCGTATACGGGGATAGCGGACTCGACTACATACGTAACCTGAATAAGAAGAAACGGGAGGTGGAAGAAGCTGAATCGAAGGAAAGAGAAGGACAAGCTGCCGAGATTCGTCAAGTCACCGGAGAAGTTGATCCAGAAGCCGGAAAAGGCCTGTTCAAGCTTACGGCCCCATGGAAAGGCGAACTGGCAAACAGAGAGCCTAGCCCATTCGTCAAGAAGTGGACCGAGAATGCGAAGAGTCAGTACGAGAAGCCGCCCGAACTGACGATGTTTCGAAGGCTATTTCCCTCAACCTTACTTGTTCTCACCGTTGTTGGATTATGTTCTGTCTTCACTGTCATATATACCCCGCCGAGGAATAAGGACAGGTTATTCCCTGATGTCCCACCCGCAGCCGCAACGATATTGGGCATCATTACAGTCAACGTTGGAATTTTTCTTGCCTGGAGATTTCCACCTTTCTGGCGGATAGGAAATAAATACTTCATCAGCACACCTGGTGTACCTGTACCCTGGAGTCTACTGGGAAACATCTTCTCCCACCAATCATTCTCGCATCTTTGCATAAACATGTTCGTTCTCTACCTCATCGGCACCCGGCTCCATGATGAGGTTGGCCGCGCCACCTTCCTCTCTGTATATGTCAGCTCTGGCGCGCTTGGGTCTCTTGCGTCCCTGGCGTCTTTTGTCCTCCGCAGCTCCTTCGTCAGTGCTTCCCTTGGTGCGTCCGGTGCCATCAGCGGTGTCGTCGGTGCATACCTTTGGCTCAAGAAAGATGAGCCTGTCCGAGCGTTTTTTATCCCGGAGGGAATTCAGATTCCTTCGTGGGTGCCACTCGGGATCATTCTTGCGCTAGAAATCTTCCCGATTGCCTTCAGCAAAGGTCGACTAATCAAGGTAGATCACTGGGCGCATTTAGGGGGGTATATGAGCGGGATCGGCGCCGCAGAACATCTACGAAGGAAGGCGAGGCAAAGAGGGAAGCTAGAAGCGGAAAGGAGGAGAAATATGGGGATTCTAGACAAGATAAAGGAAGGACGGTTATAGATGGATTAGGATATATGTACCAACAGTATTTATATTATGTTATTAACGATACAGCCCAATAATTTAGAAGCAAGAAGGGAATGAAGATCATCTCCTATTTGTTTCTCGCTTATCGTGCATTGTTACGACTCCGGATGGCATCACTTCATGGGTCAAAGCACGTGCTGAATGATTAATATATAAACACCAGCTCGCTCGGCTTGTCAGCCGTAACATTTTGTTCTCTCTTAAATGTTCTTCAATGCCGTTCATGTTCTGAAAGCAACAAATGCCCTCAGCGGTCCAGGTCGACTGCTCCTGCATGTATTTGTCATGGGAGCGCTAGGGATGATATTTTAGAAGCAGGGATGCAGCACGTTTACTTTACTACGATTCTTCCTCTTAGCCCTTCTTCTCCGGCTTCTTTGGTTGACTTGTTTCTTGAGCTAGTAATTCGTCAAGTGGTGATTGCGCTCGTCTCCTGCATACATTTTTTGCTTCAATTTATCAGTCCGCCAACGAATTCACCACTCCGTACTACAGAAACCACATTTGCGTCAGAAATTCTACGCTCTTTCTGTATGAAACACGCCCCACTCGCAACGGCATTGATATCGCTCATGCTACGGTGAATGGTCAGTGGGAAGTGGACGCTTGAACTATGCTAGGATGATGTCTAAGAGCCTTACTTTGGAGTAAGGACTGATCAGCTACCAAAGCCCATGAAAAGGGTTCAATGCTAAGACTTATAGCTCAACAAGAGGAACTTCATAAAAGCTGGCATTATAGAGATTGCCTAGATGCATTTTCAGCGGCGTATGATTGAGTTGCTTCCCGAAGAAGAATTCTAGGCAAGTCACCGATTTAGGCGGTATTACCACTGTTGGAGTCAACTTTTGAGAACTTTACAAAATGAATCTCGTTTGTCGGCAACAGTAGGCGATTGCGATTAGGCATTTCTCTTCATTCGTGCTATGGTTCTACGAAACAAAACTTCAGAGTCTGTGTAGCGGATGATAAAGCCTCTTACTCCTTTACCGGTCTTGAGCCTGCGCCTTAGGACCCTGACATAATAATGAATGAGCTTTAAATGAGACACTAGCACTGGTAAGGATGAGAAGCGTAGTGCTACGTCGTAAATCGGCGACTCACATACGAACGGGGATGTTGAGACCTTTCATCCGGTGAGTTTATGTCTTTGGCAATCTCATAATAGACCTTCTGGTTGATCGTAGGTAGGTTGATGGGGCACCATCGAGATTGAACCAGGCTGTGTGAAAAAGAGATGTGGCCGGCAATACAAATACGGTCAAGGATTGGCTGGAGAAGCCATGGAAGACAACGCTAAACATTCAAGAGCACATGCTAAGAGGGGTCAGGTTATACGCACAAAACTTTGAGCAAGAGCAGAGATCTTCAGGCGTGGAAATGCAAAGTTTATTTCATCTGGAATCAAGGACCACTGGTTGGATGAACTACGCAAATCCTTCAGCCCCTAGAGCGCTTACGCGCTACCAAGTGCTCAAAGTCGACGCCTCGACGGAATTCAAGCTTCGTAGCCCGAAGGACTGACTCGGCAGTTGAGATTCTGTGTATCTGGTAGGATGGAGGGCATTTACGCTCGCACGGATAGTTCCATTGGCCAACATATTGTTGATGATGAGCTTGGTCCTCGGTAGGGGCCGTATGCTTCTGAAAGCGTGTGTCCCTCTTGACCTTCAAGTTTCGTTATGTCATTTCTTCAGTCTTGAGGTTACATGGCTACGGAATTTTGAGCCGTGTAACACTAGTATGCAACTAGGACTATTTCCATATGACGAACCTCCTGTCGTCGGTGTCCGGCTAGTGGAGCTAGTAAGTTTAGTTTTGATCATTTCTACGTTTACTTCTAGAGCTCTAAAGGGAGTAGGTTTCCCCTAAAACGGCATTGCATATGTTTTCATCTTAGGGATTCTGCGTTGCTGCGACATTTCCTTTGTCAATCTCCAGGACCTTAAGCTGCCAGTAATTGGGAAACAATGCCAGCTAAACGTGAACGGTTCTGGTTCACAAGTGCTTCTCATCGTCTTGGCAGACGTTTTCACAAAGCGTTGACGCTGTGGCAGGGCCCAAACAAAATGCACAGATTGGGCGATGACGGAAAATTGAAGCTTAAAACGGGTAATATGGCCCTTTTGAGACTTCAGCCCCCTCATCTTTTCTGAACGGCTCGGACAAATCACAGTGCCAGCCCACCGGACCCCTGCACCCCAAAGCCGGATCGGCAGTGCGGCATCTCCATCAAAAAGTCTGCTGTCAGGTTTTACCGACCTTGGCATCCCCCGCCTCAACGCCCCCGGCCGCCAACGGGCAATATCTCATCTCTGCTTGTCAAAGATTGACGTCGACGACCAGGTTGTGGCACTAAACAGCCACAATGTGAATTCCATTGCCACTCCAAAAAAAAAAAAAAGAGATCAACAAGAAGGTTGAAACGAGCCTCCGTCTCCTTAGTACAGACCGCAGGCATCTTGTCCCTGTTTTTGTTCCTGTCTGCTCAGCACCTGAATATCACTTCGCTTATCTGCTTCCTTTCTCTGCGCTATTCCTCCTAAATACGGATGTCGAAACCTTTTGAGGCTGCGATCAGCATCTTATCCACGAAATAGCTCTTTCCCGAGTTATCAGCATTCATCTTAATAGGTTTGTTGCTACACACCAATAGGATTGTTGGGGATTCGCCGAATGGAAATTGTACATTAGTTTTCAGCTCGAGAAACTTAAAAAAACGTACATCTTCCACAAGTGTAGAGTAGTTCATTCCAGCCACATCTACTGTGTTGCAGCTTAGATCCAGCTAAATTTCGGGGTACACTATTTCAAGGGAAGAACATTCTCTTGGACGCCCATTTTGTGCGCATATTCGGTCTTTCTGTATTTCACTAGTCAAGCCACCGTAAGGTCTAAGCACTCTTCACTAGGCCACCGTGTGACCCATTTTAAGGTCTTTGTTTGTTAAGCGATGCTTCGTGATGATCATAATATTTCCTAACATGCAATTTCCCATCCCAGGAGAGCTGACTTCTGCATGGAAGAGGTGGCAACTGCCAAGAGGACCCTGAATTATACTGCAGGAACCACTGGATTGGATAGGGGGTAACGCTGTTCCTATTACAGGCGAGAAAGCCCCTGGTTATAGCGCTCTCGCATAAAGAAACAGCCATGTTGGATCGTCATCGAATTTGACAAAAGCATTATGGTCTTCATCGTGCTTTCCATCCGCAACCCAAAAGCCGTTCTTCGACCCCAGCAATATGACGATACGGGGGGACGCCAGGCTGAAATATCCAAGGACAGAACGTTAGGGACAGCTATTGATCGACATCATCAGGAGGAGTCCTATGACGATCGATTGAGCTTTGCCAAGATAGTCAGGACTCAAAGGGAGAACTAGAAATCTATAAAGATGACCTTCTCTTCCTCTCCAGGTCTCATCCTTATCATCACAATCCCATCATCTTTACTTTCAGCAATCTTCAAAACTTCAAACTATAACTTCGATATTTTTCAGTATCACCAATCACAATCGCAAACATGAGAACTTCATTCATCATCTCAGCCTTCGCCGCCACTGCCTTCGCTGTTCCGGCTAAATGGGCAGGTCAATCTTTGAACCAGCGCCAGGCCGGACTTTGCGCATCTGGCACTCCTCAGTGCTGTGACGTCGATGTCCTTGGTGTTGCGGACCTCAACTGCGAGACTCGTAAGTCTATCCCAACCTCGGGGCGGCTGGGTATCATAAGCTAAATTCACGTTCTAGCACCGACGGTGCCAACCTCCATCACCGACTTCAACGATATCTGCGCATCTGTGGGCAAGATCGATATGTGCTGCCTCATCCCCATTGTATGGCTTACCTTTGTTCATATTCTTACAACGAAGATGCTAATATGTGATATAGCTTGAACAAGGTCTCATCTGCACCTCACCCTCTGGATCCTAGATCGTTGATATCGATCATCTCTCTAAAAGATCATTCGATATGATTAGGCAGGACCGTTATACGGCAATCTCGCACATGAGCCGACATTGTATATTGTATATTATATCGATATGTTATAATTTTCCTTACCGTTTCATATGGAGTTGAGGATTGGGGGAAAGGGGATTGGGGGTTGCAGGCAACATATATGTATTGGTACATTTTTTAGTTCGTAATTGAAATTATTACTTTATACTTCTTCCTACACATGCTTGAGTGGTATTATTTATAAAAGCCTACGCATTCGCATGCATTGAGAGAAGTGCATAGAAATTGTACTCATAGAGATTTGTTAGGCTTGGCATGGCACGGCCTCGCTTGTGCAACCTCCCTCGTATGCATGTCAGAGCGCTCATCACGGGCGTTCCTCTCGGGCGTCCAGTTGTCCATGTCGGGGCGGTCCAGTCCTGAGATTTTTTCTTTCACGCCCAGCTACCTTTTCCATCTCTCATAACAACTCTCTTCACAAGTCAAAACATCTCTCGATTTATCTTCAAATCTCTATTTCTCAATACTTAGCTTCTACCAAACGCAAAATCAACTCAGCATCAGAACCATGGACTTATTCGACTTCAACGCCTACGAAGGCCCCAGCCAACCCACTGAGTCCAGCATGGGCGGAAACCCCAGCGACATGAACCCTTCTACTGGTGATGCCTTCGACGCGCCGACCATGAATGATATGACCGTTCTCGATGACTACAACAGCTTCGGCAGCATGCTTTACGCTGAAGAGCTCTACGAATCCACTCCGATGGAGACGACGGTCGCTCCCGTTGGATTCGATGACGGGAATGCACAGACTGGACCAAGCGATTTCAACGCCAATCTCGCAACGCCGCAAAATGATATTCGGCTTTCGAGCACTCAGTACCAGCATGGAGAGTTGTCGCCGTACAATCCTTGGGACTTATCGCCTTTCCATCCTCTCTACCAGGAGCCTCCTCAGAGTGCAACACACAATCAGCAATCTTCGATGGGATCCCAAGACTTAGACCGCTTCAGTGGTGAGGCTGAGATTGACAGCGGTTTTGGTGAGGGGGTGGTTACACAGGGCGGCACAGATGCGGGTGATTGGTGAGTTTTTTTTTTAGACTGACACTAGTAGGGCGTTCCATGCTACAATAAAGGACGAGATGTTCGCCCCCATGGGCAAGTCAATGCAATGCGATTACTCTGAAAATTGCAAAAAGTTCAGGCGTTTCGCCTCAAAGGAAACGTTCAGTTATCACCTTGAGAATCATCGCCAAGAAGTGCTTGATTTATGGAATCTCTCCAAAACTTGCAAATGGCCTGGGTGCAAGTCTCGAAGGTCAAACACGTCATTTAAGACCAAAGGCCTATTTAAGAAACACCTCAAAACTCACATCAAAGTCCACCAGTGTGATGTAGAGGGTTGTGACTACCCAACTGCATTTGGAACAGCGTTCGACCTTCGTCGTCACCAAGCAACCGCACACTCAACCTTCTGCAACTTCTTCTGCACTTTTAACGACTGCGAGCGAAATACTTTAGGGTTCCCAAGGCTAGATAAACTCAACGAGCATATACGTGATCAACACGAAACATTTCGATGTCAATTTGATCACTGTCGTGCACGAGTTGTTGAGTCTGAGAGAGAATCACACATAAATATAGCTCACCAAGGAAACCTTAATGGTCCTCCAGATTCGCCTGATAGCTTGATTTATGAGTGTGGGTTTCCTGGTTGTGCTGGAACGAAGTCAAGATTCAACTACGATTCTATGAAAAGACACATCATTAAAGATCATGAATTTTCCGACACCGGTTACTTAGCGTTCTGGATAAGGTTCATGAGAAAACACGTTGATCCCAGTGAATCGCTACGAGTCGTCACTGTTCTCTATCCTGAGCGTTATAAATTCAAGGGCCATCAACATTGCTTGACTTGCTTGCAGAAGAAGTCGTTGCCCGCTTAGGATGGTGGACTCTTTACTGAGCTGAAGATATTTAGCAGGGGTAAATGGAAGGTCGCGATAGTTATTCCCGCGAGATTTTGTATGCCATGGAGATTCTGCCTGTTGTATTTGATGCGTTGCTTTGATTGTGACTTTTGATTGTGATTTTTGATGGTCTTATTTTGTGGTGATCAATGACACATTGCGTATTTTCAATTATGAAGCAGTAACGGTCAATAGGGCCTTTTAGGTAGCAATTCTATACTTTCGTTTTGACATACATGTTAGACTTTTAATCCAGACGACGTCTATTGAATAGAAACCCGCCTTTCATAAACGGCATTGTGATCATCTCTTTCAATGATGCATGATCACTGATATATGAAGGGGCTTCCGGTCATCGCTATCGATATTCTACTGCTCGATTGAAACTGTCACCTATTAAACTTGAACTAAAAGTTAGTGCTAACCTTAGTGAAACATAAGAAAGCATGTTACGTTTCCGTGGCGCCTCTACAAGGTCAAGCCATAGTTTTCCATGCCTGCCAATCCTCTGCGCTGTGTCGGCGGGCGAATCGGTCTCGCCATCCAACAGCAACTCTATGTCACTGCCGCTATTTGCGGGAGCAATGCGGGCAGCAGAGCATTTTGTGCCAGACCTTGGTAAAGTCGCCGTTGTTGATATAGCCAACATTGATGTCACCCTCACCACAGATTTCTGTTCTTGCGTATGCTATTATATTGGCTGCATGATGGACATGAAAGATGATAGTGCAGACATCTGATGGAGCTTCAGAGGTTATTTAAATATCGGGTTCTGCGCGTTCAGTGTGTTCATTGAAGCTCTTCATCACTACAAATGGCGAAACCACCACCCCTTGGGTCACTTCTCCGTTCTGATAGCACTACACAACGCTTCTGAAGTCAAAAGTACATGAGTAGTCCATGAAACTGCTGCCCCTGAGCCGGCTAATAGAATTGAGATTATAACACCTCTTCCCAGCTCTCCAACTTACGCAGCTCCATGGGGCCGTGCTTCACAGTTCAAGGTGGTGCACGATATAATATAATACTTTTATAAATTGCAAGTGAGACCATTTTGGTTAATCAGCAATACAAAATATCTCGTAAATTGCAATAACTCTGCACTATGCAGTTATACTACAACCGCCGCAGTTTCCCTCCTTAGCACATGAAGTTCCATATCATAAGCGCCGGCGACATCTCTAGAATTGCAACCTGTTTGTCCAACGGGGTTTCTGCTGGATTCTGGGACGTTTTTTTATTTTCATTAGCTTGAGCAGTTTCGTGCTGGGTGGCCTTGGCCGCGCGAAGAGCGATCTTGCGGGCTCGCGCAGCCTTTTGCTCTAGGGCCCGTTGCCTCTTTTCTTCTTTTCTCTTTGCCGCTCTTTCTTCTTGGTCCCTCTGTTTCTGTTTTCCGATCTCCTTCTTCAGCTGTGCAGCAGCTTGAGCATCCTCTTGTGCTTGAGCCCGTTTTCTCCGCTCTTCCCTTTTCTTGGCTGCCTCTTCTTCTTGCTTTTTCTGTCTCTGTTGTCCGATCTCTCTCTTTAGCTGTGCTGTAACTTGAGCATTCGCCTGTGCGACGCTCCTCTGCTGGCGGAGTTCTTCTGCTGCGTCCCTCTGTTCACGATTTCGCCTTAGGCTGGACTCCTCCTGTAATGCTTTGATTTCATTTACTTCAGCTAGTTGCTGCGAGCCAGATATGATGTGCTGACGAAGAAGAAGCGCAGAAGTTGAGCTTATATTTGTTGTGAGCCATCCTTGAATAGCCATCCATTTTTGCTGAAATAAGTCATATGTGTTAGCAATGTTATATCAGAAAATAAACATTAGTGCGTTGCCTACAATGTCTTGTAAGGTCACACGATAATCAGGTCCAGCGACACGTTCGACCAGTGAGACAATACGAGATGCGCAATCCCCAAGCTGCCGCATCGTGTTTTCAGATAGAGGGACCCGGTGTACTGCAGCATTCCGGATTACTCGAGATGAATGTAAGTCAAGGAGGAAATTGTCCAGCTCCTTAGGAGTAATTCCAGCCTTCGCGATAGAAGATTTATGTTTTTGGAAGTATTGGCTTATCTCCTTAACTAGCGCAGGAAGCTCAGCAGCTTGGTAGCAGGTCCAGTTTCGTTGATCTAATACCTCAGGGCAGAGTTTCCGACAAAATATAAAGAGAGCCAATTCCAACTTGTCTTGCGATTCGCATAGCAATACGAAGTTTCGCAGGAATCTCTCTATCTTCAGTAAAATTCAGCAGTTTGCTAATGGGGGTCATACTTTTTCACCTTTTCCTTTGCATCGGAGCTCTTTTGTTTCGCCATACTATCAGATATCAACGCAGATTAGGGTTCTTGGTTGAGAGATTCACGAGTATATGGATTTAGAAGTGCTCTTCCTGACTTGTGGTAGCCTCTAAGTTCTTCTTTAGACACATGATACTACCAAAGGGATTCTGGTATCGTGGAAAGTGCTGTTCTTTCGCGCAGTAGGACTTGCTTTAAGTACATTTTTGGAAGACAACTAATTTGCTCCAGCTAATTGCTCCATAAACTCAAGGAATGGCACCCTCTAACATTTCACTGGTCAGTATATCGTACACTTTGTGGCTTTCCGCACTGGTGAAAGTCAAGCATATGAATACACAGTACATCCCCGAATTCGATGATGAAAAGCCTGATGCACTAAACTCAGGTTTTCTTGCTGGCTGGACTATTGAGTATCCCAAATCAACTCTAAGTACACCGCTGTCCGGAATTGGTGTGTGAGATGACCTTAAAGAGTCTAGTTACATTCCTGCTGTGCCCATCATATCCGGTCTTGTTAATTGGGTAATTTGGCGAACTCAAAACACATTTTTAATCAGTTAAGATAAAGATATTACCATTGAGATGAATTCTCAGGACCATTGGCATAACTTCAGCTAGTTCTTAAATCTGTATTTAGTTTTCTCCAGGAAATTAGAATCGTTTACTGAATTCTTGGAATAAGAGAAGCATGATACTTGGTAGCCATACCAAAACCAAGTACAATGATTAGGAAAACTATAGAATGAAGTGCACATCGCATGCTACGGAATAGCAATGACATATTCTAAATATTTGCTTGCTAGAGCAACTTAGAATGATGATCCATCAACTTTTTCCTGCCACTCATTTTGACTGGTATATCGGAATATATAGGTCTTGGACCTACCCTTTGTACTGACAACCGGCTTGGCAATAGCGGGTCAGCCCACTGCCCGAGCCAGCCAACGACCTCATCTGAAAGTATTGTACTCCACTCTGCAGCACAAATAAGCAGTTGGTCGAACACGTTAGGTAAGGATTAAGTGACGTTTGCTGACATAATTTTTGCTTAGTTTTCACTCCCAATATTAACCACACGCCTGACGTACTGAGTGAAATGTATACTTTTATCTCTTAGTAATGTCCCCTCGTTAAGTATAGATAATTTTACATTTACATAGAAACTGTTGCGTTAATATCTATTCAAAATAGTACCCTTCGATTCGGTTGACTTTATTTACAGCTCTTCCGAGAGCTAAGTTCGTCACCAACCCCTTGGCTGCAAGGTAGGGTGCCTCAGTGTCATGATGATTGAAGGCCACACCACTTTTGACATACCTGTCGAGAAGGACATCACAATTCACGGCATCAAGTCCGGCAATGGCCCACCTCTGGTAAGCTCATTCTGTCTTGCGGCTGCCTTTTATTTCATGGGAGTTAGTAGCTAGAGAGCTGTCTCATGTACCATATTACATCTTTCCATTGGTCATGTCAACTTTTGAGAGGAAGTTTCTTTAAGTTGCTACACCTGTCTTTTGAGACAATGCTACAAATCTAACTAATTCTCAGCTCCTCCTCCATGGCTTCCCCCAATCTCACCACATGTGGCACCTCATCACGCCTCAACTGAGCCCATCCTTCACCATCATCGCCATTGATCTCCGCGGCTATGGCGCCTCGTCCAAACCACCCGCTTCGCCCTCGCACGCCTCATATTCCAAATCCACAATGGCGCGCGACTGCGCCGCTGTGATGGCCACTCTCGGGTACGAAACCTTCTTTGTGATCTCCCATGACCGCGGCGCAAGAGTCGCGCACAAGCTATGTGTTGATTTCCCGGACCGGGTTCGGAAATGCATCTTGCTAGACATCTGTCCTACGCTTACCATGTATGAGAAAATGAGCTCCCGATTCGCGAAGATCTACTGGAATTGGTTTTTCCTGGCCCAGCCGACTCCGTTCCCTGAGAAGGCCATCACGGGGAACGCTGAGTTGTTCGCGGAGCGGTTCTTCTATGGGCATGCAGAGAGGTTTATCAAGGCGGAGGCGATGCAAGTGTATAAGGCGCAATTGAGGGATATGGAGGTGGTGACGGCCGCGTGCGAGGATTATCGCGCGGCGGGGACGGTGGATCTTGAGGAGGCGAGGAAGGACCTGGAGGATGGGAAGAAGGCAAGGTGTCCGATAAGGGTATTGTGGGGTGGAAAGGGGGCTACTGGGACGAATTTTGATGTTCTTGCCGAGTGGAGGGCTGTTAGCGAGGGAGAAGTCAGTGGAGAGCCGGTAGGGACTGGACACTGGATCCCGGAAGAGGTGCCAGATGTCGTGGTGAAACATGCTTTGGAATTTTTTGGTGACGAGACCGAATAGAATGAATCTGAAATTGTGACCCACACGTTTTATTCGCTCCTTATCATTACCATATCCAAGCTTAGTTGCAGTTAAAAATATTCCTTTCATCGCTGACTCATTTAGGTTTGGCTGATTGGTGTAGGACCCGACGAAAGGTAACTTGCCGTTATCAAGGAATTTGCTCTAGCAATAAACTTGAAGACTCCTTTATTACTTAATTTTGCTTTCAAGAAATGAAGGTGTCTGGCTTGAAATACAGGGTAAAGGATGAGACATTCTCAAAGAGATATGTCTGAGCAATGGGCATGGAATTAGCTTTTGAGTAGTAAGTGTCTTAGCCCTAGTGGGTATACCTCATGCTCGTAGCAAGTCTTTTTCCAAAGACCGTGACGATTAAGTTCTGTTATCAGCTGGTCTCACATCCTCTGCAGTCCTCTCATGAGCATTTCCTCCTTCCGGATCCTCTACGGCTGTGCCTTCGCTGCTGTCAATGGCATCCTCTCTGACTCCCAAGCGAGTCGGTACATCCTTACTGAGAGGATGGACCGCAATAAATAAACCCGACACTAGGCACCCAGCAGCAAAAGCAGCGTACTGCGAGTGATCAGCAATAACTCAATCCTCAGTGACAAAACTTACCATAATCCACACACTCCGCAGAGACCTCTGAAAGGCATCTCTAACCATGGCCTGCTGCTCAATAGGAAGCTTCCTAATCATCTCAACATGGGCTGTAGCCTCACCTCCCGCAAGCTGCTCAGTAAACTCTCCTCCAAGCCCTGTAAAATTTGGTCTTTCCTTTGCCATCTCGTTTTGAAACACCACCCCACCAATGATAGCTGAGATAGCAGCAGATAATATCCTGGTAAACCCCATGGTTGCTGTGGCAGTCGCAACATCCTGCTCGTCAACGTTGGCTTGTAGTGCAAGCAGCGGGCCTTCAAAATTCATGCCTATCCCGGCACCGACTATCATTTGATATATGGCGATCTTAGGCCAATTTGCAGATGTGTCGAGATTGATGAGAAGACCAGTGCCGAGGACTGTCAGTAAGATACCCAGATAGACGGCTGAGATGTATTTGCCGGTGCGTTGGATGTAAATACCAGTTAAGGCAGCTGAACAGGTCTCTGTGAGGATGAAGGGAAGGAGGTAGACACCTGAGAGGAGAGGCCCAGCACTTAACACTGCCTGGAAGTAGAGTGGGAGGTAGTAAGCTATTCCGATTAGGACGTACCCGTGGAAGAAGCACACGGTGAACGACGCTACCGAGGATAACGAGCGGAAGAGCCGGAGAGGAATCACCGGATGTTTCACAAACTTCCACTCATTGAGGGAGAAGAGGAAATAGGTGAAAACGCCGAAAATTATGAGGTTTATGACGGTGGCAGACGACCAGGAAAATGTTTGCCCGCCAAAGTTGAGACCTAGGAGGAGCATTAGGGTTGCACCGATAATGAGGATCGAGCCAGACCAGTCTATTGCGAGCAGGCCACGGAGGATCGGGGCATCTTGTTTTTCTTTGGGCATAGTAAAAATCAGGAGGAGAAATACTATGCCGGAGATAGGTACTACAACATTTCAAGTCACAAAAATGAAATTCGTTAAGACTATGACACTTACGATTGATCCAGAAACACCATCTCCAGCTAAAGGTGGTCGTGCATGTTAGCAAAACATAAAATCACACGGTGTAGGTATTTGCTCACGAAAGCTGCTGGGTGAACACTCCCCCAAGTACTGGCCCAATTCCGCTCGCAAAAGCCCACACCACACTCGTCAAACCAAAATACAAACTCCTGTCCCTCAAACTAAACAGGTCACTGATCGTGATGTTAACCAACGTCAATAACCCGCTGGCACCTACACCCTGCACCACCCTACCTCCAAGAAACACACCTAACCCGCTTCCATCTTTCGCCAGAGCACACATCAAGCTCCCTACGGCGAAAATGGCAATAGCAGTTAATAAGACTGGCTTGCGACCGAATAAATCGGAAATGTGGCCCCATGATGGCGTAGAAGCGCAGTTTCCGAGCACGTAGGAGGACCCTATCCAGGCGTAGCTGGAGGGCGAGGGGAAGGTGGATGCGATGGTGGGGAGGGCGGTGCTGATTATTGTGACGTCTATAGCAGCGACGAAGACGCATAAACAGAGGGAGGTCATTATGAATGCGATGCGGAGCTTGGGATGGGAGGTGATCGGCGTGGTGGTCAACGGAGCGGGTGAGGTAGGGGTTTCTGTTAATGGCGGAGGGACTGCTGGGACTTCTGGGACGGCAGAGGAGTTGGTGGTGAGAGGGGGTGGATCATGTTGCACAGTGTTTCTGAGGGAGTGTGGTTTGGGAGACGGGGGATGCTCAATGAGTGAGAGGACGGATAGGGGATAAGAGGCGGTGGTTGCGCCGGGATGATCCATTACAACAAACTATTAATATATGGTATTTATGTAGAACGTAGGGCAACTAAATGATTGACTGGAAATATATGGAAATGTTGAGTAAAAACTGCAGTTTATATAGTATCGGGAAACCATTGACGAGGGATAGGCTTGGCATCACCCTTCAGCAAGCAACTCAGTTTTCACAACTAAATGAGAGTCGACTGAAGTGACTTGACGTTGGGGGGTGCGCTGAGCCCGTTTATTTTCTGCGCCGCTCGGCAAGGGACTGGGCGTGCATTGAATGTCAGCCAAGCCAGGGTTGATTAGTACTTTAATCAGCACCAAGAAGGATCTGAGACGAATGCTTTATTGCTGCTAGTAACCAAATATCTCGCTTGAGCTGATTGGATTACTGTTTTGCACAAATATTGAAGGAAAGATACTCAAAGTAATAGATAGAAGTATTAAGATCGATGTGGGCCCAATATCACCTCATGATCGGACAACTCGGAGTGTATCATCTGCTGAAGAAGTCTGCCCCTGAAATTATCGTTTAGGATTACGACAAAGCGCTTATATGTTGTAAAGCACACGATGTTGGATATATGAAGCCTCGCTGAAGCCTCACAATGAGAAATACAAAACTAGTGGCTTGCCGTCCTTGTCGAATATTGAAATGTATAACATCAGGGAACTCTATCAACTTAATAGTGTCGTACTTTGCATGCTGGAACTGGATGGTGATCGAGAATACCAACGACAAGCTAAATACATCAAATGTGAGCTTCATCTCACTTGCGCTGACGAATCACAGCGAAAAACTTACAAGAGTACTGATGCAGCATTGGCAATATGCTTGCTGATCAAATTTCTATTTGGATCCACCGCAAACTTTGAAGATTGAAACATTTACTTTATAGATGATGTAGAGGCGGCTTGGGCGTACTTGGGAGCAGTTTATATCAAGCAAGTTCATAACCTTAATATTACAATATGCGTGCTAGCAGGAACCATACCAAGAAGGCAAGAATAGAGGTCACCGCCAAGAATTGTCTTGGCAGGAACATCCGCTGCATTTCCTTTTCAGGATATCTTATGCTCATGATGTAATTCATACATCATTGGTATAGAATATGCAAGACACCATACTGTTGGCAGCTACATGTAAGTCATATCTCTGTTCAAACTTTAGTAAACACTTCATACTCTACCCCATCTTGAACTCAACCATGTCTTTTCTACGACCCTCCTCGAACATCTTACTCTCGTCCCGTCGAGCCGCGCCTCTTAGTGCACGCATACCTCCCCCTCTCCGCTACATCTCACCTACAATCCCTCGACTCTCGAATCAGGGATATGGCGAGGGAAAGGGGGATCCCGCGGCCGAGAACAGTGAGAGAAGCACGAAGACACAAGAAGGCCATGAACACCCAGGGCCCGCAGCGCCAGAGGGGAAGGGCAGTGGCGGCAGCCGGCCCACTAAAGCCAAACCCGAAGATGCATCTGCAAACTCTGGCGGGAGTAGATCAAAAGAAGTGAGGGAGACGGGGTCCAGTCCTACGGGTGAGCAAATAAGGAATAGTTCAGTGGACGCAGAGACGAAGATTCATGATAATCAGACCCCAGGTACGGGAAACTAGGAGTATAAGAAGGAGGTAGAGCAGCATAATAAGGAGTTTGAGCAGGGTCATGATCGGGCGAGCGCAGCAGCGGATGATAAGGTTGACAAGAAGTTCTGGAAAGATAGGGTGATGATGAAAAATCTGACATAGGCGCTAATATGTTTTCAGGTCATGGAGGACATGATGGGATGTAGTGCCATCTATATGCTACTTGTGCCCTGGTTACCTCCTCGGGATTGTGCCAACAAGTCTTCTCACTGAGCAGGCCTTTCTTCAAAGCTATTTCTTTTTTTTCTGCCCCCAAGATGATGTCGCGGTGTAGATAGTTCTGGACTAATATTGTACATATCGATTGATATGTTGCTTCTTGCATCTCCATCAAATCGGCGATGAATAAGAATGCCAGCTTGGTGAAGCTCAACTGAATCCCAAAAATTATTGTCTGAATAGCTACACCTAATCGTCTTCAACTCCCATGAAAGCATGATCCCGATGATCGAAAAATACATGACCCAAGCTCCCAAGCTAACCCCACACATTCTGCCCCATTCTGCCACATTCGATCCACTTTTTAATGGTTCAAGCGCCTGTGGCTGGAGCCCGAAGCAGGGGCCAAAGTGACGTAATCCCTGTAATGATGGTAAACAAAAATCCATCCATGACGAGATCACCACCACACATGCAATTCTACGCTCATTCTACGCTGCTTATGGGAAATTTAACACATTGCCATCTCCGAAGACCCTTGCCCATAGCCAATCATTGACCAAAAGCCACGGACTTGGGCGGTGAAAATCCCCCCCGCTAACAAAGAAATACGTCAGAGGTTTACCTTGCAGCTTCTAAGCGAAAAGAAGGCGACACCTCACCTCGTCTTTCCAACAAAGTCACCTCACCAAAACAAAACTCAAATCTGCTCCTGATAAAGAGAGTCTCCTCGTACTGTCTTGTTTACAGTAATTGCGACAGACCTATTATCTACACCAATAGAACACGACACTAATCTTCTCGAAATATGAAGCTCTTCTCACAGCTTCTGGTACTCGGCCTCGCAGCTGAAGCTACCGTT
Source organism: Bisporella sp. PMI_857 (assembly GCA_021307315.1). Classification (NCBI taxonomy): domain Eukaryota; kingdom Fungi; phylum Ascomycota; class Leotiomycetes; order Helotiales; family Helotiaceae; genus Bisporella; species Bisporella sp. PMI_857. Next base: position 365,851 of record JAJSPD010000043.1, read on the forward strand.
GCAAGCACATGGTTCAGTAAGAGTGGTAAGTTCAACCCAATCTCCTTTTTAACTCGTCAGATTTCATATTCTATATACGCTCTGGAGTTTCTGGGAGCTTCGTTGCACTGAGGATACCATATCACGCCATCCCTTTCTTCAATCCCACCATAGCTTCAACCATCGTCATACTAATAAGAGGACATAGTATACAATAAATGGCATGAGACTGAGCTTGAGCGATGGCTTTCTGATCACAATGTACCATACCCAACACCAGCAGACCGAAAAGATCTCGAGAACTTGGTGAAAGCAAATTGGCAAACCAGGGTCACTCAACCATACAATGATTGGGACGCCAAACAAATCAGCTCTTTCCTGTCAGACAAAGGTGTTGAGACGAAGGACTCTGCTGCTGTGAATAAAGATAGTTTATTAGCACAGGTTAAGAATTACTGGTATGAGACTGAGGAGAAGGCTGAAGATGCTTGGTCAAGTGTGAAGGATTGGATTTTTGACAGGTATTTTCTACCTTTCCTTTGTATGATTGAAAGTTAACTCTTCCCAGTTGGAGCGACTCTCAATTGAAAGCATTCGCCGACAAGCACGACATTCCCGTACCTCAACCACGCAAGCGTGACACTATCTTGTCTACTCTTCGGTCCAATTATGAAACTGTTGCAACCAAGGTTGGCGAGACCGCTAGTTATCCCGGAAATTGGCTCTACTCTACCTGGTCTGAATCTGGTAAGCCTTCTCTTCATATTTGACCACTGAAATTTTGGCTAATCCTCGTAGATTTGAAGGCGTGGCTCGATGAGCGAGGAATCCCAGTTCCGCAGCCAACAACCAGAGATAAGTTGATTGCCAGTGTTCGCCGGAACTCACGTATTGCTAGCTTAAAGGCAGCCGCCGCATCCGCTTCTGCTTCCCAATCAGCTGCCAATGCTGCCCAAACTCTCAGTGATAAGCTCCTTGACTCCTGGTCTGACTCTCAAATCAAGGCATGGGCCGATGAGAATGGTATAAAGGTTCCGCAAGGTAGCAGGCGCAATGAGTTGATTGCTATTGCGCGTAAGCATCGTGCTCAACTTACTGCCTCTGCATCTTCTGCTTTCGGAGCTGCTACTAGCAGCGCCGGGAATCAATACGCTAAGGCTACTGATGATGCTCAGTTGAAGGCTGAGGATGCTTTCAACTCTGCTTCTGCTACCTGGAGTGAGTCTCGTCTCAAGGCTTATCTCGATACACGTGGCGTTCCCGTTCCACAATCCGGTAAGAGGGATGAGCTCCTTGCCGCGGTTCGCTTGAATAGACACAAGGCAGCCACCGGCTGGTCAGCATGGACTTTCGATACCTGGACCATTGACAACTTAAAGAAATATCTAGCCCAATCCGGAAACAAAGCTGCTCAAAAAGCCAGCAAGCAGACTGATGCCACTCGTGAGCAACTGATCTCTGCTGCCCAAGAAGCATACGCAACTGCCTCCAAATCTGGGGGAACTGCTTACGCATCTGTGACTTCATATCTCGCTCAGCAAACCGATGCCGCCAAGGACAGCATTTTCGATACCTGGTCTGAGTCTGAGCTTAAGAATTACCTCGACTCATATGGTTTCGACGTTCCTCAAGGATCCACCAAGAACCAATTGATTGCCTATGCTCGTAACTCCCGCAACTACTTTCAGTACGGCACAACTACTCCTCAAGGAACCCTGTGGGCCAAATTGAACAACGGCTATAACTGGGTCCTTGAACAATTGAATCTCGGCGCCGCGGCTGGAAAGAAGCAAGCAGAAGTGGCTGCCGACTCCGCCAAAGAAGGAGCTACTTATGCTAGCAACCGTGCCGACGAGGCTGCGCAGAAGGCTGGTGACAAGATCAAGGAGGAATTGTAAGTTTGGGACAAATGGATGAATGATGAAGAGAGAGGAATAATGACAGTCTGTAACTACTATTAGCGGTTGGTTTTCAATGGAGTGGCGGCATTTATGACTTTCAGGCCTCTCTGGTCATCATTCTTGAATCTTTGCGGCTTTAGGATAGGCATGGATGAGAAAAGATAGGTAGTTCAATGAGATGATGTCTTTTATTTTTGCGTGTAGTGTGTGCGTTCACCACACATTAATCTCGCCAAAGCGTACCTGTAAGTAGAGATTCGGATAATCATTGGCATATCAAGTGCTTTCCTTTTGTGTTCAATTGCTGCTTTGAAGTATGCCGGACTATTTTTGGCGCGTCAGATGCTCAACAGCCAACATGCCATCGTCGGCTGATCGCATCCGCCGTAGCACAATATGAGCAGAGTACCACCCGATTCGAGTAGCTGATAGGTATCTGCCCTGTCCAAGGTCACGCAAAGCGAAATCGTCTCTGGTTCTACGGCTGCTAGACCCGAAATCACGATTGAAGGGTGATTCGGCTCAACCTTGGTCCTTTCGCCCATACGCATCCCCGGCCACTCCTGCGCATGCCTCACCCATCCATAGCTGATGTGATGTTGATTTAGCTCTGCCCTCGCTTCCCAGAGCCAACCTTGTTCCAATGCCCGTCAGAAAGTAGGCATCGTTTCCCCTCCGCCCCGGCTTCATTTCCCGGTTTTCCGCGCAAAACGCTAATCATCCCAGCCACCTCTCCCGCGCCAACGCAGGCTTGATAGCCGGTCTCGCAATCCTCATCCTCGGCCTTATCCTCCTCCTATTCTGGAGGCATCGAATACTTGGCGCGAAGAGGAGGGGGAGGGCTGGTGCCGCGTCTGCGAGGACGCTTGGCCTTCAGACGCGGCCTTCGAGCCGGCCGCCGTCTAGCGCTCCGATTTTGGAGCTGCATGCTGTTGAGAGGGGGGTGCCGCCGAGGTTGCCGGAGGTTAGTGCTCTTTGGGCGAAGATGAAAGGAGAGGGCTGACGAGATACAGATTAGGAGGGTTTTTGAGATGGATGGGGTGAGGTGTGAGGTGGCTCCTTCGAAGGGCTGAAGCGGGTTTGGGGTGTGATATATGCGAGAGGTAGGATACTTGAGGATTTGGTATATTGAGATTTTAAGAACGCTCTTTCAAACCTTTTAGCTTATTGTCCACTTTCACTGGCCACTATTTCTGCCTTGTAAGAATCCTGAACCACAGTTTGTGACAAGCCCACAACCTTCAATATTCCCTAACCAAGCGCCCTCAGGGTGAAAGCTTTATTCCAATACGAGTTGTCCTGAATTAATATTTATTTTCGAGGGCTGTAGCACGTTTAAATAGAAACGCCTGGTGCCTAAGCTAGTGCTGCCGGCATATGCAAGTGGGTAATCTGATCGATTGAGATGATGTCTGGGTTAAGATATATATCTTAGACATGGTGCTGAAGCCGTATCATATCGACCATACTGCGGCACGGAATATGCATGACATATAATAAGAAATCTCGTTCATTGAAATTCATGATAGCCAGAGGCTACTTAAGGAGAACCATGCTGTGCTGAGTTGGTGAACTAGTGATAAGATTGCTATCGAATTGGCTGCAAGGGTGCTAGAATCTGGAGCTTGAGGATTCGAAACTCTCATTCCAATATTCAATTAACCGTCCGGTCCGTCCTTATTCCGAGCTGCACTGCCGGGCGAACTAGCTAGATGCTTGATATTCCTGCTGGACTTAGTCCTCATTCTCCTCATCCCCAAGCACCGATCCGTCCAAGTCTTCCTCCGATCGAAAGTCGTATGGGACGAGACGATCTTTCCAGGCGCCCAAAAATTTATCCCCATCCAACCTGCTAAGATCAAACACGAGCTTGCCTTTTCCTTCAGTATTGGATAACATCAGGAGATGACATTCGCTCCCGCTCACCTTTGAAAACAGCATGCGGTTGAGCTTTGGCTTGGGGTCACCCCGGCTGTTCTCTATGCCATTGTATTGGCGGCCCCAGCAGCAAGGAGGAGCGAAGTCCAGATAGTCCCAATGAGACTCCCAGACGTTGGTAATCCGGCGTACTCCCCCCTCGCGAGCCGTCCGGTGTGGAAGGCGATGCCGTAATCGTATAGCCCATATTCGATCTCTCCCGCGTACTCCGCATCATCCCACTCATCTTCCAAAGATAGGCATTCGGATGTCGACAACGGTATCAGGCCAAGGATGCAGGTGTCCCGCTCGAGATTGAGATATACGGACCCCATATTCCTCTGGTTTGGGCCTGGGTTAGACCACACAAGTAGCCTTTTCGGGTAACGAGCGCGTGCGATGGCGCGAGAATCCTGGCTGGCAGCAAGGTGTGGTGATGCGAGCTGGACGGTGGGCCTAACGCGGCGGGTTTCGTCCTCCAGGGCGACTACGCGATGCTCTCCTTCTTGCTCCAAAGCACAAGACCAGATCTGGTCTTGGATTTCCTGCGGTAGGTTGCTGAAGATACGGAAGGTATCCAAGGTCGTGGTCGGAGTCTTCGGTGAGGTCTGCGCCACGAGGTCTTCAGGTATTGTCTTTTCTTCGATACTGGGATCGGTATCGGGATCCTTGACCAGCACTGGCAAGACTTCTACATTAGAAAGTTGAGATGGTGGTGGAATTTCCATGGTACCGCCTTGCGATATTGGCAACTCTTCTTCGAGGGTATAAGCTGCTTGTAAGTCACTTGTCATAGAGCTTCCATCTGTCAAATGCCTTCCATGTTTAACGGTATTGCTTCTTTTGTATAGTGGAGGATGATCTTGAAGTGGAGGAATAGCAACCTCTTGATCTACTTTTATGGTGCTCACCGGGGGAAACAAATTACACAACAAAGAGTAAACTGAAACTTAATTAGAGTTTCCAGAATGGGCGGCGCAACGATTCTATGGTGATCTTAGCTCAGTAAACAGAGAATAGTGAAACTCAAGCTCTGGTTCTTAAATGAATTTACTTTTGAGTTTGTAAATCCTCAAAGGAAATTAAGTCAAAATATTCTACTAAGGTTTGTTGGATGCTTTATATACTGTAGCTCTCCTGATTTACTGCGGCTACTTTATTTACCAAGGCTCACTTTTATCGGGAGCCTCAGGCGCCCACACGTCAACCCACATACTGAGCTTGACTCGCCTTCTTCTCTTTTGCTTTCCTCAGTCGATTTGCAGCCCATAGCTACATACCCAATGCCAAGCTAATTCACTGCATCTGAGCCCCCAACTCGATCCCCCTGACCTACTTGAGGCCTTACAACTTTTGTTCTGGAGCCTCCGCGTGGCGACCTAACAGAAACGTCTCGTCTCTGAGTTGATGAATTCAATTTCTTGTTTTCCTATTCCGCTTTGGTTTCATTATAGGTGTAGCTCATGGTCTGGATGTAGAGCATACCTCATACATCTGTGCTTGCAATATTAGTTGCCGTTTCTTTACATAGTATATAGAGATTTGCGCTTTGGAAACGCCTCATGTGGAGGAACCTTCTCCCCTCCCTCCTCATCTGCCATATTAAAAATGAATGATGCTCAGTCATCTGCTGCAAGGCTGGAGTTCGTACATTTCTCAACCGGCTACTTTGCGTGACCTTCTTTGTTATTCATCGTTGCTTTTATTAACATAAACACTTAATGCGAAGATAGCAGTACTTGATCGCTGATTAAGCACGCGATCAAGCCAGGCTATCGGGATTTTGATTTACGATTCGTGTAGTGAAATATTTTAAGCTTTAAAACGACATCGCAAAATTTTGTGGGAGTGGTCACGCTTGACAGAGACTGAACCACGAGCATCGTATTTCTTGTCTAGCTTGAATTTCGCATACATGTTAACGACTTTGTATTCACTCTTCCGTACGGTGTTCGGTTGTAGGACCGAGGACATGAAATTCGCTGAATCTGTTAAGGCTGAAATGTAACCCCCCAATCTTCACAAAGTCCAGTCATCCTATTAACGGACAAGAAGGGGTATTCGTCAGAAATACAACATTGACAGCAGCGAAGCTAGTGAAATAAATAGGATTAGAGAGTTAATCTTGACTAGTACGGGATGTTTTGATACTAACGCTGCCGTTGCTGCAAAGACTTCAATTCTCCTTGCGCTAGTCATTAACGTTAGAGCAGACGAAAAGCATGCGGAGAAGATAGCTATCATTCCGATTCGAACTCCGTCTGATTGCACAATATACAAGGCTATTACCGAGCATATTGGAAGCAGGGAGGCTACAACTGTGACGAAGACACCGAGAACTGATTCGAGACTCGACTCTTTGTAGTGATAGATATCAGCACCTAAATCTTTAGGGAGAGATTCCTGGATCATTGCTTAATATAGTGTGGTATTTTGAGGTAATGACTAGGTACCTGAAACTTCTTTCCCAAGATGTGATGGTATTTTGGAACAAGATGTTCTGTAAACCATCGGGAAAACGCGTCCGGAGCGGCGCGGGGTTTAATTGCTACCAGGTCATCTTCTGTCTTCATATCCCACGCGTCTCTGTCCATTCCCAGAAGAGGGAATGATCCCATTCCTGGTCTTTGGAACCAGCTTCTCAAGAACGCCAGGTCGTATGGTCTTGGCTTCTCAAGCCTGGCAAGAGAAGCTTGTTTCAGTAGAGCATCATCTATTGAAGATGTATGTCAATTCCGAAACCAAAGTAAACAAAGCAGTACGAATACACGCACTGTATTCTTCCAATTTTTCGCTAAGTTCGACAAACTTTTCCCACTGCTCTGATTCCCCTTCACTTCCTTGGCTCAATGACCACCAATCTTTTGCATGAAATTGCCTCTCTTCATTAACTGCATCTCTTTGGGCTAACTGATTTACGCTGGCTTCAAGATGAATTACTTCCGCCTGTAGGTAGAGAAGCTTTTGCATATTCAGATGTCGAAAACGTCGCAAGATAGCAAACTCCCCTTGACTTGACATTAGTTGCGCCACTTTAGCGTATCCTTCCATGTTAGCAATACAAGGATGTGATAAAAATCGAAGTTAGGTAGACAACAGGGATTTGGGGAAATTTCTCATTAATATCCCGTATTTTGTGCTCGGTGTGTGAAATGAGGCGAGCCTGCATAGCACCTGCAAGTGGGACCATGCAAGGCTGGCTGATCCAACCACTGCGTACCCAAGGTTTACTCAGATGCGTTTTTGAAGGCAGACTGATGCTCAACACAGCCTTCCTCTTCGGAAATAAAAATCAACGTGGCGCCAGTGTATGCGATGTGGCACCCTCCTTAAAATCTTATCTTAGGTCTCGACTCAGGAGTATATGGTACAGGTCCCGGGAAACAGGTCATGCGAGTCACTGTCGCTGGTCCCTGGCAGATATTAGCTCATCATGTCCTATAACCAGGATTCAGTTTATAAGTATGGGAGGGGCCAAACCCAAGCTGGTACGTTTAAATTCCTCTTGTGCAAAGAATACATAGGTATTGGATGCTCATACCTCAATTCTAGCCCATACAAACAGCATTACGGTTGTAGCTCGGCCATTCATTCCGACTTCACATATCCGACAGACTGACAGGCAAAGGTCATCTGGGTTCTCAAACATGTCTGGAGATGGAGGGAACCCCAAGGTAGAATATACGCCGGAACAGATCAGGGAGTTCAGGGAGCGGAAGCTGCGAACAGAGAAGGCAGGGCTTTTGGCTGATTTTTTCGGGGTAGCCAGAGATGTTGATCAGGAAGAATGGGGCGAACAGGAGAGAAATATGAAAGCTTGCGGAGCAGAGTCATCAAACAAACACGAAACCTTGGTAAGGCCGAAGTTCAGATAGGCAGTGGAATGGCAGCTTACAATTGATTCTAATTCATATTCTCAGAAGAGACAGAATTCAGGTAATATTCGATACAAGTCTGCACAAATCCTTGATCCGGCCACTGGTCAGGTGATTGAGGTAACTGTAATCGAAGACTCTGCATGTCAATCAAACTTCATTTCCCCAGAGGTGGCTAGGCTCTGCAACTTAGATCTACATCCAACGCCTTCAATAGAGCATACAACTTTAAAAGGCAGCTTTATTTCTGACCTGTGGACCCAAATCACATGGATTGGAAAGAACTGCATCAAAGGCTCTGATTGGTTCTATGTCGCACCCACTGAAGCACCGATCGATCTTCTTGTTGGAACGCGATTTCTCAGGGATCACCCAGACGTATTCAATGATTCAGTGCTACCGATACCAGCATTGCTGAACGTGCAGAAGCGGATAAAGGCAAGTTGGTGAGGTTCAAGTGACGCGAATCGCCTAGTACTGATTCTTAGTTGCGTAGAAAGATGAGCAATTGCAGATAGAGGCTGACAGGGCACGCGCGGACGCTCAATCGGCTGAGTTAAGAAAGAAACAGGCGAAGCACCAATTGCGACAGCAAAAGCAAAAGCAGACGCAGAACCAGAACCAGAACCAGAACCAGATCGGATCCTCTTCCGGGGGCTCTCACTCCAAGAAGAGTTGAGTTGGAAAGGCAGTGAGTGATTGATAGCGGGTGTGAAAATGCGGCCGTGTGGTTGCGACGTTATTAGCAGGGACTGATTGCGTTTCTCGGAACCTTCCGTACTTGTTTATGTATGATTTAGGTTCGATTTGAAGGATTGTTTTCTATCGTGATCACTGTAAAGTGTCAGGGGTGTTTCCCCAGAACCAGGGTCCATCTTCCCCACAGTGGTCGAGTTTAGGATGATGAAGCATGAGCCACAATGGGCTGATTGGGGTATAGTTCCCTTTGATTTGCAATCAGGCCAAAGCTTAGACCGTAAGCATTGATAAAATCAAGGAGACTATCTTTCTGTAAGGGCACCCCTAATAGCCTTTACAAGAAGTGAGCACACAAGACAGGTTACAGGGAGATGGACGGCTCTATTATAGGGGGCGGTAGGTGGTCAATTAAACACCAGGGCACTGATTAAGCCTTAGCCATACCATGATCATGACCATCTTCCGCTGTACGCTAATTATACCCTTCTCTCCCCCGATCGCCATTCTGATCTTTTACTCCACCACGTGCTTGTCCTCCCCTGCCGCCGTCCTCCCGCCATCATCCATCCCCACCTTATTACTTAACGGCTCTTGCTCGAATACAGCACTAATTACATCACACAACACTCTCCCTCAGCACTTCTAAACAATTCCAATTCTTTGCTCCAACCCTAAAATCTATCCCCCATCACAACTAACCTTCCCGAGTTGATTCTTCCTGCAATTACCTCTTGTCACCATCAGTGACAGCCCCCCACTTCTCGGCATTCTATTTCGAACAGGCAACAACACGATAGCCATTATTGAGCGAGGCTAGTTTTCTGGACCCTACGGCGACATCACTCAAGTCTGCCAAGGGGTATCTGATGAGCCTATCGCCGCATCTTGTTGAAATGCGACAGATGCTGATCTATCTCGCTCATGGTTCCTCCGCAAGCAAAATGTATGACTGAAGACCAACGAAAACTAGTCGAGTTCGCCCTGACCAACGCAATCAACCAGGGCAAACGATTTGAGTCTGCAGATGCCATTGAAGAGTATCTCAAGCAGTTTCTTTCAGAAGAGTTGCTCCAATCTTCACTCAGGGATATCTTTGACTGCCACCTTCGCCTTTTGGCCACTCTTGACGGACAGCCGATCTCACCCCCACCGACTGACCGTTCGCGATCGATTACATCCGAGGCGAGTTCAGATGGAGAGGATCGGAGCGATGTTTCAACTCTCACATTTGCTTCAGACGTAAGGTACCCTTGGAATGCCATTTAGATTTCTCGCTGATTGAAGTACTTACCAGGAACCTCTCGCCATCAGCTTCTACCGCCCTAAATTTGAAAATTTTGGTATTCTCACCGCGAAGTACTGCAAAGGGAGAACGAGCTATATTTCCGATGAGGCTGTGAGCAGGAACCAGATAAGCGCGCGGAATCAAAGAATAGTTCTCACCTGGGCCCATACCATCAATCCCCACAAAAGGTCATATACTAGGTGCGAAATTGTGAGCCCTGAGCAGTTACCGAACTGCGACCTGGCTTTGGCGGAGGATTGCGGGAAACGCGACAAGGAAGAGATTGCCGAAGAAGAAGAGGAGGAAGGAGAAGAACGCAGGAAGGAAACGATTTCGGATTGTCTGCTACCTAGTCTACGTAAGCTGCATCTTTCCGTTCAGGAATGCTTCTAACAGTCCCAAGTGCTGCATGGCATTTCACAGGATGACGCGTTGATGTTAAGAGCGACGAGTCAGATGAACTTGGAAGCGGCCGAATTGTATATCAAAAAGAAGCGCATGCAGCCAATATCAACTACAGCGCAGTACCCAGTATCGCTTCCAGCTAATCGGGGCGGCAATCAACGGAAACGGCCGAGGATAGCTTGAAACTTGAGAATTCTCATCCAATCAAGCTTTGCTCACTGTTAGGGATATTTACCCTGATATTGGTCAGAGATCCTCCTGTTAACATATTAGATTCGATATTCTCACGAATAATAGGTAAGGCGTACATACGAAAGGAGCGCTTAGCGGGAAACTGGTTGGCAATGGAAAGGGATATTGACAGGAATCAGAAGAACGGATATGAGATAAAGGCGTACGGTAGCAGTGTTTTAATTCCCAGTGGATCCTGGATGTTGGTCATGCTTTTGAACAGTATTTGAGCAGTGAAGCATTCCTGTTCGTAGAAGCGTCCTATTGCTTAGTGGATATTATGGCATGTTGGGTTTGTATCGATGGGAAGTAAAGCTCTTCAATTCTTAGTTCTTATGATAGACCATCAGATTATAATATGTACGCATACGTTCTTCGCGTTCCAGTTGGGCCGCAACAAGCGGAGTCAGAACGATGCAGGATGGCCCACTACATGAAACGTGTTATCATAATACAATCAAGCTGCCTGCCCGATATTGGCCGCTGTTATTTCTGTACTCTAAACCCAAAGAATGCGTTGGAAAAGCAAAATTAGATCCGTTTGGGTTGCACGCACAAAGAATGTCTGCAGCGCGATAAGAAAAACGATTCGCTTTCTGGTATTGCTCCACACGCCTCTATCGGCCCGCATATTGTACTATATTAATCCCTGGCCGCAAGTTCTTTTGTCTGGAATACGGTAGCCTATGGCCGGAGGCCTGGTAAATTCAGTGGTGGGCATAGATGAGCCAGCCCCTGGTTTATAAGTCACGTGATGGACCTTCTCCAAGCCGCGGGTGGACTGGGATATCTTTTTATTTTTAGGGTGCTTCGGCGACATCTGCTAACACGGAGCTCCGTTCTATATGATCTTGCACGGGTTTTCAAGAAATATGCAAAAACTTTCTTGTATACTCAAAATACTTACTCTTCGTCGACTGCTGGTAGCTGCCTTGCTTCGTGCGTGACTGTAGTTTTCTCTTCGCATACCGAGTCAACCAACGACATGGTATTGCGTCGAGCAATACCACGCTGTTACGTATGGCTTAGAGCGTTGAGGCTTGATGTGACATGAATCAGAGCACCGCGCAATTCAACCTGCCAAGCCAGAACGCTTGGGAGGAGCCGCATATTTCAGTTTTCAGTACCACGCCAAGGGCGATTTTGCTCACTTTGTTGTACTTTAAATCGAATCAAGGTGTGTGCGCTATTTAGTCGAGTTGGTCGGTCGATAGCTGAGATTTCAGAAGCGCTGATAAATGGTGGCCTCGCCGTGCAGCAAACTTTTTACTTGGTCGTTTCTTGACGTCGGAACAGTTTCTAGGATGTATATTTAAGAAGACCTCTTCTGGCCCGAAATAACCATTGACGCCCCCCGCCCCCATTTTAGGTAGTAGCGTAGTCTAAGACCTTATATATGACCCCTTCCCGCCATGCGTCGCTTCGGGTTTGATTAGCGACGACTCAGGTTAGAAGGTGGAAATACATGATGCTTATGTTGATATTCTGGTATCAAATTAGCTGTTTTTAAGCAATAGGGTTTGAGGCTGGAATAATAAAGTCCATTGACAAACAACGTTATCGCCACCGATTCGTAATATTTTAGTTTCATCAAAAGATGAAGAAGACAGGACCATTAACCTCAAGGTGGCAGATATTACTTGAAACTGAAAGTTTGGACCTCTGTGAATAATATTGTTGGTATTATGTAACACTAGGCCAGTTTGAGGTCGATGATTGCATTATTGTTATTGTAAAGTATAAGCTAGCTACTAAAGAGAGAGTATTATATTGTATGCCAATGGACATCCTTTTTACAAAAGAAAACTACTTGTCACGCTGGTACTTCTGTAGAACTGTACAATACAATATTTTATAAATTAGAAAATCAAACAAGAAAAAAAAACCCATCTACACGTACAAAGATGGGCATGTGTACGTGTCAGGACGTAATGTCACTGAGTGGCTAGAGCTACAACTAGGCGGCCAGGCTACATACTTCACATATGTAAAGTAAACATTTGAACAAATTTGATTGTTAAATTAACAAAAACAATAAAATATCAATGTTATAGCTGTTTTGCAAAAAGGAGGAGTTATTGATGTGCAGTCCAAGGCTAATCGCGGATATCCCTCGACTTTCGATAATGGCCACCAACATACCTCGCGGACATCTCGGAGCCCTTTGCGGCAACAGAGTGGTACCAGTTGTTGAGTATCAGGAAAGGCCCTTCCAAAGCTTCCTCAAATGTACCAAGTTCAAGAACAGTGTGGCGTACAATCTCGAGTTCCAGATGCTATGTATTCCAGAACCTTTCCATCTCCATGTCTCTGCTGACGTGATAGGTAATGATTCCGCCAGGAAGCGGCCGCAGCGGCTTCTAAACCCCGCAGCGCTATAGAACATTCTAAGGAACAGCCAGGGACATTACGGGCGAGGACAAAACGCGTCCTATGAATACCAGATGGGAATGAGATGATACGCTGGATGAAGGAGGAGGGTTGGCTATGGTCAGAGATCTATGCTACCCTCCGCACCGAATTTCAGGGGCGATTCAGGTGCAGCACTCTACAAAACTCAAAAAGTAGCCGCGGTGAAAGTAATGTGCCAATTGGCAATGCAACAGTGTACTCCTGTGACAATGAGCACGGGGACTTGAGCCCTTCCGAAGGGAGGCGAATGAGGGGAATCAGATGCATTGTTGGGACACCACGGAACATAATAGAGAGGGTTTTGTCTAAAGCCGACATATGAATCGTTTCTATGGGGAACAATTGATTATACAATAATTCGCGCGGTCATTCATATACTGGTATCATCGTATTATATACCTACCCTAAACTTTTATTTTTAAAAAAAAAATCTAAAAATCACTAAAAGCCCTACAATACTGAAAGTCAGTCCTCGACTTGCTTATAAATTGCTTGTTACTCCTTTCCCAAATGCCTGATCGCCTTGTTAAATGTATTCATTATCCTGTCGTACATGATATTGCGATTCTTGCATGTTCCCGTGAAGATGCTAGATCTGGGCTGCGACAAAGCTGTTAAAATTACACACCAGAAGAGTTGGCAGCTTATGGAGACAAAGGGAGTTGCAGACATTGGAATCAAATTGCAAATCTGAGAGTAGTGCAGATAACCAGGCAGACAGGTTATTCTGTGGTATTCATGGGATTTCCAGCAGCGCCATTACGGGATAAAATTCTTGACGCAAGCTCCAAGGTCGTCATAACTACTAACAAAGCACGACAAGGCGGTAAGACAATTCCGACTAAAGCCATTGTTAACGAAGCTCTCTTGCAGTGCCCTCATGTAAAATATTTCCTGGTTCTAAAATACATTGCCTCCGACGTGCCGTGGTGCCCATCACGAGACTTTTGGTGGAATGAAGAGGCTCGAAAATGGCCAGGATATTATCCAGCGGAGTCCACGTTTGCTGGTAATCCGCTATTTATTCTGTACGCATCAGGTTTGACCGGAGAGCCGAAAGGCCTTATGCATACAACAGCTGGCTTCCTGCTGGGAGCAATTACAATGACCAAGTCCGTATTTGACATGCGGAAAACAGACATATACTTCTGCGCTGGGGATGTTGGGTGGATTACATGTCACACATACTTAGTGTATGGGCCGTTGTTAGTAGGAGCAACAGCCGTCATCTTTGAAGGCACGCCTTCGTATCCATCTTTTTCTCCATTTTAGGATATTATTGACGAATACCATATCACGCACTTTTATGCTGCTCCAACTGCTCTCCGAATCTTGAAGTGAGGAGGCAATTCTTATGTTACGGCTCCTATGAGAAATTTGAGGGCTCTTGGTTCAATAGGAGAACCGTTTGCTCCAGAGGTCTGGAAGTGGTACTATGGGATAGTTGGTTGATGCAGAGCTAGTATTGTAGACGTAAGTTTATGCAAAGCTGGTGTGAGAATCGTGATTAACACTTATTGCAGGCTTATTTTTAGACCGAGACTGGATGCTGTGTTATCTCGCCTCTCACAGTTCCATTCTTTGGCATCAAGCCAATTATACTTGATCCTATCTCAGGTGCTGAATTGCACGGTGAGGCAGAATGTGTATTGAATATCAAGAACCCTTAGCCCAGTATGGCGCGAACTGTATATCGAGATCACCCAAGATATATGGAAACATACTTCCGAACTTACCCCAACTACTATATGTGTTTTCAAATTCTCCCACTTTATATTAGGCCGACTTATATGATGTTCACCGGAGATGGTGCATATTTCCGGGCGTAGATTATCGAAGGCCGAGGCGGAAGCTGCTCTTCTTGCAAGTCGTAAGTTTAATTTTTTTTTTTTTTTGCCTAAGCCATTTCTCTAGCTTACGAGTCAAAAGCCCTTGTTACTGAGGCAGCAGCGGTGGGGGCAAACGATGACCTCACAGGACAATCACTTGTAGCTTATATTACACTCAAAGATGCGACTCTAGTAATGTGCAGTCCGTACTCAGAAACCTGGTTCGTAAAGCTATTGGAGCTTTTGCAATCCTGAAGAAAATTCGTTTGGTTTCCGATCTCCCAAAGGCTCGTTTAGGGAAAACAATGCGGCGAATTTAGCTGAAAATATGTATTGTTGATTCTCCCCTTAGACTACATAGTTCTAACCCATGCTTTAGGAACCTGAAAGGCGCCCCTCAGACGTATATTATCGCTATTGTATTAGAGCAGTAATATCTGCATAAGATATATCTACCGAAAGAGCTGGAGCGAGTTTCTATCTACAACAGAATAGAAAAGCGTAAAAGGCTTGGAGAATTTTCAGCCACAAGAAGTGGCTGCGCTTGGCGGTTGCACAACATCTGACCTGTTGTTTAATCTCCCGCTTCTCATTGGGAGGGGCAATGTTGCATCTTTTCATATTGAGGTCGCTTCGGGGTTGTAAGGAAGACAAGCGTAGTCTGCCGCAGAAGTGGGCAGCCTTAACGAAATATTCATTATAGAAAAGTAATAAGTACCGAAGAGGAGAGTAGTAGAGAAGGGTAGTCGGTAATAAGATAACAGTTGAGGAAGGAAGGGTGGGTGTTCAGGCGTGCGTAAAATAGTGACCGAACCCCCCATTTCCCCAGCCCTGACATCACAACATCATGTAGCAATAATATAATTGACTTAGGAACAAACTGTCGTACCAAAGGATTAGTCTGCCACCTCTTTTAATGAGTACCTTTGAATGTGAAGTACCTTTCAGCATCACCAAAAATAGTTACTATGGGATCGTGCTGTATCCTCTTTCTCCTCGCCTCCTCCACCAAAATGCGCCTCCAAAAGTCAAGGCCATGAGTATCGCTGTTACTACAGCATAGATTCCACCGAGCTTGCCAGCCTCGGATGAAACCCCCTGGCCTGTAGAAAGGCTTACAAATATTGTGCTGAAGATCGTCTGGAAATTGTCAACCAAATTGGACTCAAGCCATCTATAGTGATATCTTACAGCTACAAATGTCCCTGGTAAGTAAAACATTGTAATGATAGCTATCAATCGCATTGTTGTTGAGTCTTTCTTTGTCTCTTGGGTCAACTCCAACATATTACTTGAGTCTTTGACTGCAAGCTCGGCCATTTCTCTTAACTTCGCATTGTTTTGACCGAATGACTCATCGTGCCTATAACTCAGGAGAGTTGTGATCTTAGGATATCAGGAAGGTGAGATCTTCATAACAAGTCTCTTCGGAGGGTAGCACATTACCAAATTTGAGATGTCGTCTGCCCACTTCAAGGATTTTTCTGCACATTCTCGGTACATTTGGACACGGGAAATGCACACCCTAAGGTCATTATCGGAAGAATCTTTCGAGGTGATGATGGTGGAATGTAACCCTCGCAAGCCGTGGAGAATCTGCAAGCTGTGGTTCAGATGGAGAATTGCATCCTGTAATTGTTCACGACAGTGTTGGAGTCGCTGAACATCGGAAAACGTGACTGGGAAGTCAACTTGCTTAGAATTAAGCTTTGTGCCGGAAAACCTTGCTATTCGGGCCTACAGAGTTCACGAAGTTAGCCAGCTAAAATCATATTTGAAGTCGCAGCGCCAGCTTGTCTTTGCTTACCAAATCTCGCAAAGAGTTGTCCAAGTCTTTCAAATATGGCCTCCATTGTCGGTGAAGTGCGGAAAGCAATGTGATGTGCCTCGACTCAGGAAAGAGGTCATCAGCTTTATTCTCAACAATCTTGCAGGCGCCCTTTGTCGGTTGAAGTAATATCCATGTGGAATATCCAGTTGCGGAAAGATATTTCTGGTAAATGCCCATGCGACGAATCGCCCACGCATAATCGGGCCTTCCAGTTCTCTCAACGTACCGTATATTGTAGATCAAATCTGATAAGGCTTAGTTGCTACCCTCAAGAAAAACCTTCCTTGGGAACATACGCAAGGACCATTTTTGGCACTGGTTAGGGCCACTAAGGCTGTCATCTTTTGCAAGATGGCAGAAGTATCCTCCAAACATATCTTCATCCTTTTCGTCATGTTTCTCGCCGAAACATAGGAGAAAATCGACGAAGTTTGGATGCACTAGATAGCGAGATACAATCTGACGAAAAATGGTTTCACTGCATAATAAAGGAGCCCAGGAGTTGCGTTGATAGAAGCTTCTATTCGTATCCAGAAAGTTAGAGAGCTGTATTTGCATGTGAATGAAAAACCTATGGATATCTAGTAATCACTCACATGATGTGCTCTTCGTTATCCCCCGTGTGCTTCTTAATGGTACTAAATTAGGACTA
The DNA here is from genome assembly GCA_021307315.1 of Bisporella sp. PMI_857. Taxonomy (NCBI): domain Eukaryota; kingdom Fungi; phylum Ascomycota; class Leotiomycetes; order Helotiales; family Helotiaceae; genus Bisporella; species Bisporella sp. PMI_857. Next base: position 382,867 of record JAJSPD010000043.1, read on the forward strand.
GTCGGTTCTTTGCTATACTGGAATCACATACTTGAAGGACCTCTGCAAAATGATTCGGGTCGCAAAGTTTATCCTTCTGCTGGCTTTTAGGTTCCTTTCCGATGCTGCAGAATTCGACTTGAAGTTGCTTGTCGGCGAAGAGACGAGGAGCATGTTGGGCCAGATGATCTTGGTAATATTCGAGATCTTCATTGGGATAATACTCGATGAGGTTGGAGGGGTATCGGTCCCAACTTTCCATTGCGATTATGATTAGAAAAGTTCAATATGGCATAGGGGCCGCCAATGATATATAATGTCCCGGACTGTTTCAAAACTGGCTGACGGGCTGATTCACGGCGAACCCAGTGTGGCGCAGCAAGACTCTTAAAATTATCGCTACCTAAGCCCTACTCGCACGTCCTTAGGTCCTCAGGCCAAGTTTGACGCTAATTCTTGTCTCCATCAGGTTCTCAACATACAGGCTGCTCCATTATTTCTGCGCCTAATAGCCCCTTTCAGCTAATGAATTGACCTGTCTAAAAGGCTGGACACATAATGCAGCCTTGTTAGTTATTGCTATCGTACTCGATAGACTTAATTTCATCCTGCCATCGAAATATTAGCCTTTCTCCTATATTTCTACTCAATACAATCCCTCGTACTTCGGTCAAGTGTCTTGGAATAGTTAAAATGTAACTTCCATCTTTTGACTAGAATTCAAAAGGACTTAGGTGAGCGATTATTTTTAGTTTAGTCGAAGTTGTATACTTACCTCTACCGTATATGGTTGGCTTCCAAACTCCTTTGCAAGCAAATTTCCTAGCTTTTCTCGATCGATATAGCGCATGGAGATCACTTGAAGTACCGCCATGTTGAAAGTTGTAGAGGTTACCAAACTTGAAGGCCGATTCTGAAAATGAGGCTGGATGGTGATGATAATCTGAGACGACTGACTGCCTGCACTGACACGTAAGCGGTAACTCCACCTGAGAGCCCATGAGTCTCACGTGCATAGGCACGTGGCAGTGGATATGTCGCCGAACGAGCTCTTGAATCCTACACAATAAACGGCGCTTGCATTTAGCAATATCGGCATAGATATTTAGCTTAGTTCACAAAACCAAATTCCTAAATCATGACTGCCAAACAGTTGCTTATTGAAGCATTGAGTCGCATCAAATGCAAGTCTATTAGTAGGGCCAATGTAGGTAGTTCGGACCCAACCTACTACCCACCTCATAGATTGGGTGAAGTTTTCCACAGCACCAATATAGCAGAAATACTACGGCAGATTCCAGATAGTCATATTCGGGAAGATGAGCGAGGTCTATTCACCTCTTTGATTCGTGAAAAGGCCATGAAGATCTTCTGCATTCTTTGTTTGATCGGCCAGGAGAATCTCATCGCTCAATTTCTCTACCGTCGCCTACACGACTCCAGACTCCCGTTCAAAGATACTGATATCGATTTTATATCTGAGAGAACCGGGGAAGAGTCGCGGGATCAGTTTTTGGTTAGGCAGTGGAAGTTCCTACCTGTAATCTTCCGAAAAACTGAGCTTCACCAAACGATCGCCAATCCGGCAATACTGCCTTTCGAAGAAGACAGGTTCAAGGCCTCGGGTTCCTTTGGTGATGTTTACAAGGTCAAAATTCATGCTGAATGTCATGATTTTATTGGAGACACATCTAAGGTTCGCCAGCCTCAAGATATTTTGGCAATGCTAACTGCCCGCAGGCTGATTCTGTGGCTCGAAAGGAGCTCAAAGTCATGAGAGGCATTGCGAGCAACGAGGACCTATTGATGGAACGCAAAACCCTGGAATTGATTCGGAAAATCTATCACCCGAATATCATTGAACTGCTCTATTCATACGAGAACCAAGACACACACAACTTCATTTTTCCATACGCATCGTCAGATCTCAAAGCCTTTCTAAAAGGGCCTATAGATTTGTCTTCTGACGCGATATACCACGGAATGTACGGCGTCGCCTCTGCAGTGGCTCATATCCATAACTTCACCTACCGTGATAGTATGGCTACTTTGGATCTTATCGGATATCACCATGATCTGCATCCTGGCAATATCCTTCGGCTGGGGTCACGATTTGTAGTTTCGGATTTTGGTTTGTCGAAACTAAAATCTCCGACACAAACCTCAAAAGATATCCTTCGGGGCGGCATAGACGTCTACCAGCCACCAGAAGCCGTGAATGAGGCTGATTTCAGGAAAGGAGAAGTTGGACGAGCTTTTGATGTCTGGTCTCTTGGTTGTATGTTAGCAGAGATAGCAACGGTCATTGAAGGCTTTAAGGTCGATGATTTCGAAATGGCTCGAAGGGAAGTGTGGAATAGGAAGAACGAGACGAACATCGATTATACCTTTCATCTCCATGGTCAGATAAGAACTAGTGTTTATGAATGGTTGCTGAAGCTTGAGGGCGGCGGTGTACGTCCATCAAAGGACCCGCAAACACCAGCACTTGTTCAACTGGTTCGAGAAACTTTACAACCAAACTGGCGCGTCCGGATGAAGATGCAAACTGTCGTGGAGCGGCTTGCAGTGATCGCCTTTAGCGCCAAGGTTTCCGAAGTTGAACGCTTTTCCCAACAAATGTTTCCTGATTTAAACAATCCAACTGACATTTTCGTTTGGCTTGAGGGAAAGAGGTTTGCTGTGGCGACCGAAAAGTATCAAGATCTACTTCGAGACTCGTCTGATTCCTTCCAGCGGCGAATAGATAGGGTATTACAGACTATTGTCAGCATACAAGACTGGTTGCAGTTGATATGTCAACGAAAGCAAATTATATCAGCCACATCTGATTTAGTTCTTCAGTCGGAAGAAATCCAAGGATTGTGCCATTCCATTGACGAGCTCGTCGGGGAACTTCCAGAATACCTGCGGAAAGACCTTGATGAGACATTCTCCCGGAATGTATCAAGTCTCAACGACATTGAGATCTTGCGCGCGATCAAGGAGGCTTCAGTGCCTGCTCGATACCGTCAAGTCGGGTCACGAGCTGCTATGAAATTAATGGCCTGCTCGGTTTCCGACGCCATAGGCGGCTCTTATCAGATGCAGCTGACTGACCCAGGCGTGATAGATATCGATCCACCAAGCTGGAAGATTTCAACATCTGAGGATCCCATGCAAGACAGAGTAGGGGCAATGCGCAGCATGGGAACATACAATGGAGACGCGACACCACGACGGGCTTTGATTGAATGGAGATATTATGATATCCGCTGGGCTGCGGCTCCTGGGCAGAGTCACCTTGCTGGACTCAATAAGATAGCACAATTCTTTAACGCAAAGCGTACTCCTCGCGGCATGGACTTTCCAATGCTTGTGCTGAATTGTCTTCGTTTCTTTCACGAACCTGCAAACAATCGATTCGGATTCATTTACGATGTCGACTTATCATTAATATCCCCTCTGAGCACGTTTCCAAGCCATTATACCCTGTACGAATATGTCAGAGATACTTCTACACTTTCGTATCCGGATCCAAGAAAGTGCGCACCACGTCCTGCTCTAGGAGATAAGTTTCTGCTGGCGAAGGATTTGGCTATCACATTGCATGCATTACACGAAGTGGGCTGGCTTCATAAGAGCATCTCCTCGCACAACATTCTCATGTTCTGTAAAGATGGCTTGATCGCATACAAACACCTCTCTTCTGCTGTTCTTGCCGGTTTTGCACACTCGAGGCTAGAGGAATCACACCACAGCTTCGGGAACCAAGCGATACCCTTCAATCTCTACGAACACCCTAGTTACACATGCCTGGCCGCGAGCAAAGCCAAAGAAGCTGCCCCGACCTTTAGGCGTATCCATGAATATTATAGTTTCGGTCTAATTCTGCTAGAGTTGGGTCTTTGGCTCACTGCGTTCGCCCTTTACCAGCCTTTCCGGAAGGAGATGCTTTCAAAATTGGAGACTAGTATTGTGCAGAAGGAAGTTCAAATACTAGAGGCGTTCAGCCAAAAGCTACTTGACACTTACGTACCAATGCTCCGCGAGAAAATGGGCCAGCACTATATGGAAGCAGTACGGTTTTGTCTCACCGCAGAGAACTTGTTGGAATCTCCAGAAGATGACTACGACACGCGCAAACGATGTGGGAAAGAGTTCAAAACCTATGTAGTCGATAAGTTATCATTGTGTATGGCTTAGTTATTAACCCCTGATACCTCCAAATAACCAATTACTCTGTTCGCATCGACAGCCTTTCTCTAAGCGCCCGCTGAGCCTGACTAAGCTGGGCCTGTCGATTGAGAATAGCCTGAGGTGATTCCACTCCAATTCTTTCCGAGATTTCCAAATTTTCTTTGAAGATAGCTACAGATTCCTGTAGACGACCTTTAAGGTAATAGATTGATGCAAGGTCGTTCATGGCGTCAAGGGAAAGCAGCGATTCTCTTCCATCTCTCTCGCAACGTACTGTGGCAACATGTTTCATGAAGGTCTCTGCTTCCTCTAACTTGCCTTGCTGGCACAGAACAGATGCCAAGTTGGCCATGCTTGTCAGGATGGCCGGGCTGTCCGGCTCAAGGACTTGTTTGCGTATTTCAAAAGCCTCTCTCTCCAACTGCTCGCACTTCTCAAAGTCCTTGCGATGGAAGAAAGCATTTGCTAGCTTGGCTACATAGGTGGCGTATCGGAGCTTGTTTTGTAATATGTTGACAGTGTCGAGATTCTCGAGCTGGTCGTATAAAGCTCTAGACCCATCCAAATCGCCAACGCTTAAAAGTGCGTCTGCTTTGTCCGTAATTGTTTTGAAAGTTGTCGGATGGTTAAGCCCAAAAAGTTTGATCTTTTCTTCAACGTTCTCATCAACCTCATCTAGCAACTCTTTTGTAACCCGCTCATGATTGAGCCTAAGCCCGAGCAGTGACCCCTTAGCTTTTATTACGTCTGGGTGCCCCTTATCTTTCCACCTTTGTGCTAGGTCAATCACCCTCTCTAATAATTCTTTTGCCTTACCAATATCCTTCTGTTGAGTCTTCACATCTGCAAGATTGCTAACCACATACATCTCCATATACCTTCCAGCAACCTCCTCCATGAGGATCTGAAAGAGCTGTTCAGCCTTCCCCGCTTGACCCATGTAGAAGTAGGTCCCAGCCAGAAGGTTTTTCAAGGCTAAAGTGTCGTTGTGTTTGGGGCCAACTGTCTGAATGCTCCAACCAATTGCTTCCTCGCAAAGGCTAATGCTCTCTCTGTATTGATTTCGCTCCCTGTAAGCCAATACTAGCTGCGTTGATAAATCTATTGCAGCGCCTGCAAGCTTTCCGGTGGTCCTACACGCATCCAGAAAGGTTGATACTAAAACTATCGAATCCTGCCATCTTGACTGGCCTTGGTAGAATGCTGCAAACGATTTTACAGCCTTTAAAGTGAGCGGATGGTTATCCCCAAATGAATTTCTGAAGGAGTTGAGGAGCTTTTGATGCTCGGATTCGGCTTTTACTTTCTCCCCAAGGAGCCAAAGACACTGCGCGAGGAGATCTCTTGCCCGGAAAACGCTCTCGGGAGCGAAAGAAAAGTCATCGCCTAATCTCTCAATCACACCTTCAATCTCAGCTCTTGATTCTTCCAGCATAGCCTGACGCATGAGATTTGCTGATAATGAGATCTTAGAGTTGAGAGTACTCATACTAGAATCTCCCAAAGATTCTTTCGCCGATATTGACTTGCGAATAAGTTCTTCTTCTCGTTTAAATTCTGCTTTCGCGCCCCAAACCATAGCTTCACTCTCTAAGCTGCTCCAAACTAACGGATCCTGATCGCCGAGTTGTTGTTCAAGCAGATTGCGAGCCCGAAATGCACTATTTCGAGCTAGGTCCATGCTGCCCTGGCCAGCATATAGATCGACAAGACTCAGAGAAATCACGGATGTGATGATAGGATCGCCAACATGAGATCCTTTTTGAGATATCTCCCTCATCAAGGTGTCAGCATCATTGAGCAACCCTTGGCCTTGAAGTGCTGAGGCAAGGTCGATTTGTGCCTTTATCGTCAAAAGATGCAATTCACCAAGAGTCTCGCGTCGCACATCGGTAATTTTGCGGAATATCTCAGCTGCATCTTCATACCTCCCTTGGAAGTAGAGAGTAGTACCGAGGTGCTGTAATGCAAAAAGGGTTTGTGGGTGTTGCATGGAAAGGCCTGCTTCGAATTTGCTGGTCACTTTGCGCAAGATCTGTTCAGCTGACATCAATGACCCTTGGGTGGCGATAATAAGGCCGAGGACTGAGTTGGCTTCGAGGGTAAACCCATCCTCTTCACCAAATTTCTTAGAGTAGATTGAGACCACATCGTGCTGAACCTGCTCAGCTTTTGAGATGAACCCCTGCGCTTTATAAATCTGCGCTTGAGTGGCCTTTAGCTTCGCTGTGGACAAGCTATCTTTGCCAAACTCAAGCTCTCTCGCTTCAATCGCATTCCTTGTTGCATTTGCCGCAGCCGTTATACGACCTGTAAATTGATACTGTTCGACCAGATCTATACCGACCAATGCCACGATTCCTAGCTCTTTCTCAACGATGTCAGTTGGAAGCATTCGTGTCCCATAAATTGTTTCTAGATTTTGCAATTTCTCGTTGAATTCGAATTCAGACAGGCCGGAGAGTTTCCTATGGCGGTCTGATTCCATGATATCTCTTGCTAGTCCAAATCCAATCCTGTAATAGATGGCAATTTGGCATTCATAAGCCTTTTTACACTCGTTACAAGTTGTGAGTCTAGCCTTGCGAGTCATGTCGTCTGCTACGTCTTTAGAGAGTACATAATCCAAACCATCAAATGTCTCCAGAAGGAGTTCAAGCTGCAATCATTTAATTATCGAGCAAATTTTTGGAGCATTCTTTCGTACACACCTGGAAGACATTGTGGATACACGGAGAAGATGTCATTGATGAGACTGCCATGAGAGGTGGCGTCAAGTCTGTCGGCAATGGCTTTGGTTCACTAAATTATATTAGGAAAATAGAACGAAGCGTTAATTGAAGGCTAAATACCTTTGTGGGAGGACAGAGCTGGTGATGTGTTCTCCAAATAATGGGTCAAGGCGCCGCTGACTGTAGTCGGTCTTCAATAGGCCATGCAGAAGTTTTGGGAGCCATTCCAAATAAGAAAGATAAACCCCCCTCTCAACAGCAATATTGGCGAATATGTTCGCTAGAGCTTCTTTGTCTCGCAGCTTTGTAAAACTATCAATCCATTCTTCGCCCAGTGGGTTGTCCTCATATCCAAGGAGGCAGAGACTGGACCCTGCGAGAACATCACATGGGATAAGAATATGGGCAATCAAGAGGCCTAGAGAAAAGAGGTCGGCCTTGAGGAGTTGATCTGCGGGGAGGAGTCGTCGAGATCTTTGGTTTTTGTGCGGGTCTAATTCCGGTGCGATCCATGGAATTGTACCTTGAGGTATCCTTTCCTGACCGGTGATTGCACTGCCTCCAAAGTCAACCAATTGGCAGTGGTATTTGCCATCAGCACTTCTATCGACAATTACGTTCTTTGGTTTAATGTCACCGTGAGCAACTCCTAGAGCAATCAGTGTTGTAATTTGTGCATGTGCGAAAACGAACCACAAGAATGTAGGACCGAGACAGCTTGCAGGACTTGGGCACATAGTGATAATCTAGTAGCATCATCTATGCACGTCTCTTGCAGAAAGCTGTCGAGGTCACCCCAAGTCGCCTTTTTGGTGATGGTGTTTGGCCAGATCGTTCCAGCGTTGTCAACTTTCTTGTATTCCCAACTGATACCAACGAGATCAATGATATACGGATTTGATTTAATTGGGCCATGACGCAATATGGCAAGTTCAGTAATCAGAGAATACCAGTCCTCATCGAATCGCTTGTGAGAGGGTATGGCATTCTTGAAAGCGAGAGTAGTTGTGATGTCGGCGATTGATTGATACACTTCTCCTGAGGCACCAGAACCCAGCCGCCCAAGTCCCCGCAGAGGTGCGATAGCGAGAAGAGGCACATTATACCGTTCAATTGCGCTGAGAAGGTCGATCAGCCCTGACGAGTCGAAAGCCGCTGGGGAGCTATCAGCCTCCTCAAATCCACCAAATACGACAGTCCCAACCATGTTTAACGTCAATCGCAACAAAAGGGCAAAATATCCTATAAAAATAAGTTAAACGCTGAAGGAAAGATATTGAGATTGCTTTATCAGGTTCCCATGGCTGCCAAATCAGATAGTTATTTGAGTCAAATTGCGCTGTTCAGCTTCTGCATCACGTGAGGGTAACTCTTTGTGTTCTGCATGTCAGGAGTCGGCTTATGTAAGTAGGCCAAGGAGCCAGAACACCTCTTACTCATATAGTACGGCCTATAACCGTAGAGAATACAATAACTGTAACGCTCCTGACAGGCTCGTATTCTATTGTTGTGATTCTCGCAGATCCTCTGACTGATCCTCTGGCCAATAGATCCCTCAGACCTTTATTATCACTACTATATTAGAGTGATAATTTCTGCGTAAGGTATATTTTATGAATGAGCTAGAATGGGTTTCTATCTAGTAGAGTAGAAAAAATGTAAATGGCCCTCAGCCACAATAGGCGGCTATGCTTTGCAGTTACACCATATATCTAACCGTCATTTAATCCTCGCTCCTCATGAAAGATATGAGTCTTTTTTCCCTTTTTCAAATGTAGAATATTGGATGGCTGCGGTGGAACTAGCGCTTTGCATCCAAGAATCAGTAATGATATGTAGGAAGTGCCATAACCTCTTCCTCAGTGATGTCATCAACAACGCGTCTATGTGGTTTAGATGTGCACCTACGATTATCTAGCGTCGCTCTAAGCGAAATCCTTTTTATCAAAATTTAAGGGTTATTCTACCTCTTGAATCGCAATTTGCTCAGACATTCTGGTATAGACCAGTGGCAGTCAATTGAAGTTTTGAGGCAAACTGGGTCACGTGATTTACCACATAGCATATTGTACGGAGTATATTTGGTGTTATTCTAAATTGTGTGTATGCCACTTGTTACTATCTTTTGGACCACTCGAGGTTTTTCACTTCAATAAAAAAATAAACCGAAATTGGCCACTCTTTCATCATAAACCTTGTTCGTTTCTGTGAAAATAAACTAGACTACTTAATTAGTGTACTATGTAAGTGCTGGTCTAAATACACTCCATCCGTAGAACTATATCCAGACGTAGGATGAAATTATATAACCAAGATCAGAAGACTCTAAAGTAGAGGTCTTTTTAATAGATGACCGCAATCGAAAGTCTACCAAAGACCTTGCCCAAATACCACCTTTTAAGTGAACACAGCATTAACACAAGCCGCGCCAGCGGTACATTCCTTATACAGACTCAGCCAAGCATCGCCTCCACAGTACTCTGCCGAGTTTCCTGAGCATGGATAGTTACAGTTTGCAAGGCTTGCTATGGTAGTATCGGGTGTTCGGCCAGTAGCCACGGCGTTGGCACACCAGCATTCGCGTCGCCATTCTGTACCGGCGTATTGGTAGTTTTGCGATTTGCAGAAGGCCATGCAGGCGGCGTTTGTGAGGGTGTCGGATGCGAAGAGCGCGGATGGAAGGGTCCGGCCTGCTGGAGTGGTGGGAGCGCGTCTTTCTTCGGGTGCGCAGCCGAGGAAAGCCCAACCAGATGCTGTTAGGTCCGTGAATGGGAGCGCGGAGGGAGTGCTGGCTGAGGTGGAGCTGGAAGTGGTGGTTAGGGTTGAGGTGGTGAAAGTTGTAGATGAGGATGAGGCTGCTGCACTAGAGGAGGTGGAGGTAGATGAGGATGAGGCTGCTGCACTAGAGGAGGTGGAGGAAGATGGTGAGGCGCTTGTACTTGTGCTAGTGGAAGAAGTTACGGTTGTCGAAGATTGGGCTCCGGTGGGAATAACGACCAGTGTCACCTTGATGCATTCTCGGTTGGGATCTACCCCTACAAAGATCAAACGCCATTAGTATGGTTTGGATCAACAAGTTTTGCTATAGTCTGCTTTAGCCCATAGATATTCATGGCAAGGAGAAGTGCAAGATTCGACTCAATTGGGCATCAAGTGCAGTACTTTCTCGAGATACAGTATTTTTTGGGGGGGGAGGGGGGGGAGCTCCTTGGCATTGTATGTTCATTCATAACTTCTCATGGTAGTTTAGACTGGATCTGACATGATTCAGAGACTTACTGTCGTTCCCAGGAGGGTAATACCGGAACTCGTGAGCATTGTCGAAAGTCGGCCGTACACAAATCCAACCGCCAGCTGGGTTATTCTGCATTGTGACAAATCTCAATTCGATCTGTACTGCGTCTGTATCCGGGTTGCAAGCATATGTAGGTGCAAAGATGGCCCTTGGATCCCCACGCTCCGTCGTAAACATTTTTGTGGTGTAGTCTATTTCTGAAAACTGTAACACCGGGCTTAGCTTTGATCCACAAGATAATAGCTTCTTCTCCTGTCTCAAACAGGTAAAAGAAAACGAAGTGAATAATTACCTCGCCACCAATAACAGCGTGGAGTCCGGCAGCGCCACCTTTCTCAATAGCGCCTTGGTTGAGCGTAAGATCGAATGTTGGATTACCAACGGGGCCAATAAAGAGATGTTGATCTCCGCCGCCTGCTGGCAGCAGGTTCATATACTGATTGTGAACATCTGGTCGCGAGATATTCTGAACTTGGATTCGGAACTGTGCTGTGATAGTGTTGGAGAGAGGTGTGGTAGGAAGTGTGCAAGCAGATGTGACAGCTGCTTCGGCCGCTAAAGCCAGGATCAATGACCAACGCATCGTTGCTGCTCAAGAGTCTTTCTACAAGTTGATGTAAAAAAGGTATTGTCTGTGCCAGCCGCGCATTCAATATTTTGGGGAGAGGGCCGACATATTTATCTGCGTTGGTCCCCCGCAAAATTCATAGCTTGCCATTTTTTTCGTTGCTTCGTGCATATGGAAAGCGCATGAGCGCCATAGCTCCCTAAGCTGAAAGATGTACGGATGACAGATTCTCGTATTAGGTTAGCATCCAACGCCCCTTATCTCCAAGTCCCGACTCGCTTAATTAGACGAGTCCATTCAGATCGACCATGGCGCATATTTATTTCCCCACAGAGGAACCATTACCAGTAAGATTGAAAATGTGACCCTGCCAATGCTTGGAAATATTGCCAGGCTGCAGGTGTGTTGGTTACCTATGAGACAAATTTATCTTCTAACTTTTTTATCGCTGCATTGGCTTTGCATCTTTGCATGAGCTGACAGGTGGAGTACGTCAATATTCAACTTTATGAAGTAAAATGCTCAATACAGGATTCTGTGCAAAACAAATGCGATATTACTTGCCCTCAGTAAACTTCATCCGTTGGTGATGTGGGCTAGAACGCACGGAGGAAAATGCCGTAGTAGCACGCTTGTGGCTGTTTTACCAAGCACCCTAAATAAGATCTTCAGGGCCGAGGCAGGGAGACTCGCGGAACATATTGCGAGTACCCATTGTTGGAATTCGTTGGCACAGTGGAAAATAACTGCGTGAGTAATTGAAGCTATAAAAACCTCACAATACCACCGAAATTCTTACAAACACGTATGTTATTGTTGGAAGAGCTCCTCCAATGACAGCACAGCAGTGTCATGCTGACGGTGCCTTAAACTCAATTCCACAAACCAAGGAAGCCACTTTGGTCCACAAATACGTGTTTTCTGCGCACTGAAAATGCCAATCCAGACTATCACAGCCTTTACTGGGCAGCTGAGGCAGGTACGAACACATGTTCTGTCTGTGCAGGGCGTTAAATCATTTTTGGGGTCGCGTCCTCTCCCCTTTTTGGTGACACTATGCCCGTTGGCGTAAAACCCTCAATTTTATACCATCCCTGTAGCTGCACCAGCAAATGGCCAACAGATAGCTCACTGCACAACTTCGGAGGTCATCTCTCGCAAAAGGCTTTCCTTCATAGTTAAGCCTGGACCGGCCTAAAACGTCAAGCCCCCTGAAGAAAATGACGAATGTTTCCGCCATATAGGTAGGCTATCCGCTTACCCCTCTCATACACACAAAGAGCAAAGTAACAGAGGCTCTGCGTGTGATTCAATATCATGATTCAACTACAGAACATCTCCTACAATTTTCTCCGGACCACGTGATCAGTGCCAAGTCGGGATCAACAATCGGGTCTATTCTTCCTTACCGGGGTATTACCAATCGAGCACGAAACTTGTTCGGACACCGTGGAGGGTCCTGTCTATGTCTATGACATACACGATGGCCATTTCTACTCCACATGTTGCAGTATCATTGATTTCTTCCTATTACTTTCATTGCTGGCCGTTCTCTGAATCTCCGGATTGAGATGTCGCGCTGAATCGAACGATCAACATGTCAGAGGAGAAAGAGATTCGCAGCGGAACTCCCCCACTTTCAATTACGCCTCCCCGTGGCGAGAAAGGTGCATTCGGGAAGATTGATGAATCTACATCGAGCAGAGATGCTGAAGTGACTGGGACATTCGTAGGTGTCCACAATAACAGGTTTGCGAGGGTGTTCTTGGGTACGTATCGCCAATCTCTCGGCACCGTTATTTCAAAAGCTTAATTTCTTACATATTCTTATCTCCTTATTACGCAATAATTGATTTCTTCCGTCAGAGACAATATCATACACTCCCCAACGATGTCGCTGGGATCCAGAAAACCCGCCCAAATTCAGCCTGGCCCTGAATCTTCTCTTCGCTTTCGTAAGTCTCCCCTCGTGTCTGCCGGACATAACTCGGACATCAAGACTTCCCAAAGTGGCAACTGTGCTCTGGCTGATACAAGTATAGGCATCAACATTTACTGTTGCAAACTTGTATTATAACCACCCCATCTTGAATATCCTGGCCGATGAATTCCATGTTAGCAATGAGGAGGCTTCGCGAGTACCTACGCTAATGCAGGCTGGCTACGCTGCTGGCCTACTCTTTTTGTGTCCTTTAGGTGATATCTTCAGGAGAAGGCATTTCGTGCTTACCTTGGTTTGGTTCACGTCCACTGTCGTAAGTTGATATTTCCTGTTCGTGAAGCCTGGGAAAGCACTTCCAAATGACTAACATAACTACAGTGGATAGGTCTATGCATAACAAACTCATTCCCTGTTTTCCTCGCTCTCTCCTTCATCGTAGCCGTCGCAACCGTCACCCCACAACTCATGCTCCCGCTAGTCGGCGATCTCGCGCCCGCGCACCGGCGCGCCACTGCCCTCTCGATTGTCGTCTCTGGCCTGCTGCTGGGTATGCTGATTGCGCGCGTGCTTTCCGGAATTCTCACCCAGTACACGAGTTGGCGTAGCATCTACTGGTTCTCCTTCGGCGTGCAATACCTAATCCTCATCCTGCTCTTCCTCTTCATGCCCGATTACCCTAGCACGAACCCGCAGGGTATCAACTACTTTCGCATCCTCTACAGTATCGGGCAGATGGTCATCAAACACCCCGTTCTCGTCCAAGCATGCCTCATAGGCTTTTGTACCTCATCTATTTTCACGAGCTTCTGGACCACCCTCACATTCCTGCTTTCTGATCCGCCATATAAATATAATTCGGTCACTATCGGGCTCTTTGCACTTATAGGAATTGCAGCTATGCTTTTCGGCCCATTTTACTCCAAAGCGATCATTGATCGCTTTGTTGCGGTGTTCAGCATTTTACTTGGTTTATTCTATTGCCTGGTCGGTGTCATTATCGGGACGTACACCGGCAAGTTCACGGTCGCAGGACCAGTTATCCAAGCATTCGCCATCGATTTTGGGCTACAAACTGCCCAAATCGCCAACAGATCCAACATCTATGCAATTGAACCCAAAGCCAGAAATCGTGTCAATACGGCGTACATGTTATCCACCTTCTGTGGACAGTTAGTCGGCACAGCTGTTGGAAATACACTGTATGCGAGAGGTGGATGGATCGCAAGTGGCAGCTGTAGCGTGGGTTTTGTGTGCACATCTATCTTTATAGCTTCGTTGAGGGGCCCATGGGAGAAGAGATGGGTCGGCTGGCGAGGAGGGTGGAGCATAAGGAGGCGAGATCTGGGACCTAATGGCAAGGTAAAACCTTCGGAACCAGCTGCTGAACAAGTGCTGGATGAAATGAGCGCTGAAGAGCAATCTGCTACTATATCGGCTGATTCGAGGAAAGACTCAGCAACAAAGGGGGTGGCCGGGAAAGCTTGAAGGCGAGAAAAAAAGTATGGACAGTGGTCACGTACGACCTGCCAGACTAAACCCAGTGCCTAGAAAGTCGGGTCTGGTATGCTATTGAACACCAAACCCGGTTTCAAGGTCTCGGGGCATATGGAGCAAAATATTCCTGGATGTCAGAATCCTTAACCGCAGGATTCTGAAGCTGGATCTCGAGCGTGGCTCCGCTCGATTTTAGAAATATGGATACGAGATATGAATAACATGCATTGAATGGCCTATGTTGAAACCCAAAGGAGAGCTTTTCTTGAATATATTAGATCTAATGATTCAAACCTAATTCATTGGAGACATTTAGGTAGAGTGACATCAACGCTTCATCTCAGTTTATAGTGTATGTCTGAAAGGGGCTATAACAGCGGTAACTAGGTAGTTCAGGCATCGGTTGCGCAATCGAGAAGGATATTGCATAACTAGCTGGACTTTCTTACCCTTCCTTCAGTACCTTCAACATTTTCGATGGATTTTACCCTTATATTTTATAAACTTCCCGTGATAATTACTAGCTATACTTGTATCCTACCTATCAAGGGTGCTTGTGTCGGCTCTTCAAGGCCTGGCCACGCTTACATTGTCTAGCTTCCAAGTTCAAATCTCGCTTTGGCTCCCTTAGCTGCAATTCACATTATTTTTATGTATAATCTGCGAAAATAGCGTGTTGGATTTTGTGCCAAACTATGTAGCTTTTATATAATTCGATGCCATTGTTAAGCATTAACACTTCATATAAATATCGTACAAGACGTCAGCAGCTTTATTAGTACAATACGCCTCTTATATGTACATGCTATACAGATACTAATAATTTGGAGTTTATGTATCTTATGTGAAATTATGCCAAGACATCTATATAAGTTGGGCCCCCATGATATGCTTCAGCACTAATTGTCCGCCTTACATGCTTATATCGAGGCAGTGTTGGAGTGTACAACCTTGATCAATATTTAGTAATTTCTCTTATGTTACAGCAATATTAATTTATTTCCTCTTTTTATATCCCATTAAACAAGCCTCTTTTGTTGTCATGCATATTTTTCTTTTGCCGCTCATAGCCTCGATTTGAGAGCGAAGATTAGTTCTAATCCCTAATCTACATTTAAAGAAGGCATAAAGTGGAGAAATACGACTTATAATAGCCAGTATGAACAGATTTTATATATTAAATATATATTAATTACATACTTATCTATATGTAAGGCTGAGGCTGTGAAGACTTCGGTTACTTCTAGGCTGCCGACACGTATTCTTGCATTCCCCAGCTGGTGATCCGAGGCGTCGAGTAGATATATACCAAGCCTTAGTTCTGCCCACCTGCCGTCTCCATCCTCTTGACAACACACTCTATCCCTCGAAGCATCGTTGAAACTAATAATGGACCATCTTCCATGGTACCGACAATCGAGCGTGAGCCCGGTTAAGGTGCCATTCATCTGCGGCGATGAACCTATCTGCCGGAGAGGGGAGTTTCTGGAGTTTCCCGAAAGGCAAGGCTGGAAACTGGGCGAATCGGAATCGCTCGCCCAACTTTCGAAGAGAGCGCAGGCATGGATTTTCTTTGGCCTACTTGCGGTCGTCGACATATCTCCGGATGCTTGTGTTATTCCTGATAAATCTTCTATGGCCCACCAGATCATCGATACTTCTCTTCTTTCTGCCCTTCTGCGAAGCTCTAATAATGAACTCCCCTATCGTGATTCTCCCATTGGCGACATCTCGGGAAATGAAATTCCCAATGGTCCAACCATAGAGTTGCAAGAAGCTCTGGCTAGAGCTGAAGATGCCTTGAAATGGGAAGTAATACCCCTTCTTAGGGATTACGAAGACCAGGAGCCACTTAACTTATGGAGCTCAACATCCTTTGCAATCCTCTTTAGCATCGACGTTCTTATGAATACGCTGGCAGGCCTTGTTCGAGACAGGCAATGCAAAAACCGGCGGTCCGAATTGCTATTCTCAAGATTGACAAAAGGAGTTGCACGTAGTTTATTGCATGTGGGTAAATGCGGTAGTCTTGCATGCCGGCTCGATCTCAATTCCTCTGACCTCTATCATTTGATGTCCCTGCCCGGTGGATCGGCGAACGAGGATCACTCACAATGCAGCAAGACTAGTTGCGACTGCTTTAATATGAACAGACTAAATTATCGTCCTCAGCACACGGAAGATTGTGTGATGTGCGAGGACATCAAAGTCCTTGAAGCAGAGCTTGTACATCTTATTCAGAACAACGACGTACCCTTAGTTCGAAGCACCATGGATTCTGATGGCAACTTTAAGATCGTAATCGAGAAAATGAGTGCGCAGATTGACTACACAGCTATTTCCCACGTCTGGGCAGGTGGGCTCGGCAATTTCGAGAGTAATCGGCTACCTCACTGCCAGCTAAAAGCTATCCACCAAGATGTCTGTAACACTATTGCACGTGCATCTGACGACCGCATCGCTAGTCTCGAAGAGAACTCCTTCTACCCCAAGAAACAGATCGCGCTCCTTCTGAAATCACGAAAATCTCACACTCCGAGATGGTGTTCACGTCGAATCATGCGGACCACTTGTCATTATTGGATGGATACTCTCTGTATCCCAGTCAAACATCCAAAGGAGCGTGAGTTGGCTATTGGCTCTATGGGGAGAATTTATGCTGGAGCAGCAAATGTGTTAGCCCTGGATCCGTCATTGCGTAGAACCAGTTATGAATGTCTAGGGGATGAGAGCGAGCGCAACGTGAGGGCAAATATGCTCGTTGCCGCCTCGCCATGGATGGCTAGAAGCTGGCCACTCCAAGAGTACGTCCATTTTGCAATTTCTGTCTATAATTTGTCCAAGAATGAGACCGTGGCGTCCTTGAGACGCGCATTCTCAACGGCTCCTTGGCGTTCTCTATGCTGTTAATTTCTCAAGCCATCCATGCAGAAGGATTATTAATATAATGGACAGGGCTGCGCTTGCACCTGCTATCTATGTCAAGTTCGCCGATTGCAAGATTTTATACAAACATTCACATCTAGGAATTGCCGCTACCTTGGCATCAATACCAAATCAAGAGGGGAATGAGAGGTACCTTAATTGGTTCAACGGAACCACATCTGAAACTCCCAGAGAACTTTGTCCTTACGGAGCTAGCTCTGATTTCATTCAGGTCTGGAACCTGTTAGCCAAGAGGACAACATCGTATCCGGACGACGTCCCTGCAATCTTTGCAGCCCTTCTTCATAGAAGTGCGAGGGAGACCTTTGACTTTGAACCACAGCTTCGGACCCGAGCGATCTTGGGCTCTGTGGAATGCTTGCCCCTAGATATCCTGTGTGTTCCGCAGAAGAAGTACCCACAGGATCAAACTACAAATCAGACACTTGATTGGATACCAGAGTTTCCTGGATCAACAATTCCAGTGCCTCTTTTAAACTCGAGATGGGGTACTTTGAGACGTGTCGCTAACGGCTTTATTGTTGACCTCAATAGCTCAGAGTCCACTACCACCCGCGCATTAGTCTTCCCGGGGATCCTTGTTGAATCTAATAGATATCTACTGAGAGATATTTGTTCAATGGAAATATTTCTGATTCATGTCGATAGACCTCCATCGGCATATAAAGCCAAAGCAGGCGATGTTGCGGAAGAATCCCGACTCCTCTTGTTGTTGTCGAAAGAACATCCGGGGATTCCACTCATGTATCATGGTGTCCTATGCACAATAGTCACAAATACTGGGGATACGATGAAAGTGCGTGTTGATATCACAGTCGGGTGGTCCACCAACACAGACCATCTTCCAAACGATTCCGTAGTAGATTGTTGTGTTGTAGATCCTCCCTGCTCAATCTTAATCGAGATGGGTAAGTTTCTGTGACTCATGGCCTCTCCGCCACCCCAGATAATGAGAAATACTAACATTCATGCAGACCTCGAACATTGGCCCGTTCTCAAATGGTCAAGATTTATAGCGTTTCCCTACCAGGATCTACAGGCACAAAGTAAAAATTTCGAGGCAATATACTGCTGCACAGCTTGTTTTACATGGTCAGTTTCTGCTGGTATATCTCTTTTGACGAGCTTATCGCTGCCCATGGCCAAAAATGTTAGGGAAGACTACTACATCTGGCTGTACACTCTGTTCGCATTTTTAGCCATCCTGCCTCGGATGTATCTTACTCGTCTGGAAGGATTGTACTTCGAAACTGCGATCGCGAGAGAGGCGCAACACATCTGGGCCAGCAGCTTTTGGGACGTGGATAAGACCAGGGAGACCCTGTCCCGATTGCAAACGACCGTCTCGTTTAGTACGCGGCTTGTCAACCTATGGATCACGGCCATTCTGTTCTTAATCATAGTTTATTCGGCAAATGACTGAAATACCACTGTTTTTTACCCGAAATTCTCATATACCACTGTTTTGGTTTGCCTCTTACTGAAATACCATCATTTTGAAGCCAAGAGAAAATGATGGTATTTCAGTCAAAAGCACGTAAAATGATGGTATACTAGTAATACTACTGTAAAACACTTTTCTTACTGGTATACCATCATTCGAGCTGGATGACGAAGAGCAAGAGCGTCAAGCTCAGCGCCTTGATATAGAGCTAAATATGCAATATGCTAGAGAGGAGGTTATACAAAAGGAAGTAGATATTGTCGGCGATCTTCTTAGTAGCGACGAGCTTTCAGACGTGCCTAGTGACTTATTCGAGGCTAATCACGAGTATATAGTTGAAATACCTCTAGAAATCCGTTATTCTACAAAGTCAGGAAAGGCGTATGGAAGTGCGTGTTATTGAGCGATTCAGGGTTCTTTGTAATTAGAGTACTTTTATTTCTATTATAGGTTGCTTATAAAAGTTGTATCTTTCTTTCTGAAATACCATCCTTTTGTTGGTGATTGACTGAAATACCATAGTAATGGTATTTCAGTAAGAGGCAAACAAAAACAGTGGTATATGAGAATTTCGGGTAAAAAACAGTGGTATTTCAGTCATTTGCCGTAGTTTATTTAATATTATGCAACATATCAACAATCCATTGGCGATTCACCCTTGGTCCTTTCGCCTTGGAGTACTGTGTTCGGTCTGCCCTTGATATCTATCTAGAGATGGAGCGGAGTTCCAGTATTATAAGATTCCATAAATCTCTCCGGCGCGCGTCCGTGAACTCATTTTCGACAGGGATACCGGTCTATTTCTTCCGGGTGATGACGCTTGTCTTCTCATTACTTCTTGCTCTATTTTTTGCTTGCTATATCAGCATACTCTTCGCTATTCAGCAGTCATTCTGGGGCAACCACGGTGATATCACAGTGTGGTTGGATTACTTTTTAGGATCGTTTTACGTCGCCCTCTGCCTCGTTCTAAGCCTGATCTCCGGCATGGCCTTTGGTTTCTTTGCTTACCAGCTCTGGCATCTCGTTAGGGACGCAGTCTGGCATGTGAGAATAACGTATCGGCAGTGCGACTGGGCACGTCAAAATACTACTCTGGAAAGGGAGACCCAGCTAGTTTAATATGAAATGGTCGCCGTGTAAAACACCTCATGAGAAACACCATATCATTGCCTCCGATATCCGAATAGCTCTATTATAGTATTTTATGATACTTTCAGTTTCGGAAAGCACATAGCCGAGATGCTGTGTTGCGGGTTGGACTCAGAAAAAAAAAGGCGTAAAGAATACTATTAAAGAACAATTGCGAGAATAAGCAATGCAAGCTAATAAAATGGGGATCGAATTAGACCTCTAATAATGCGATAATGAATAGAATAATAATAGCATGGCTGAATTGGTGAAAGAACTAAGGTTAGCTTTAGAAAAGCAATCTTCAAGTTATCGCTTGGTTGAGGACTCACAGGACAAGATCCAAAGTTGAAAAAACACCGAGGCGATCGGTAGTAGACCAGAAGAGCCGCAAGATGCGTGCCGACAAAGCACCCCAGCTCATGGCCTTGAGTGGCAGCAGCGGGAGACTCAGTTGATTATAGAAATATCAAAGGTGGAAAAGTTAGCAGAAGGCGAAGGCGGTTTTTTGGAAAGGAACAGGTTGCCAACGGAACACGCCTTGAGCAGCATCTTCCAGCAACCCGTTGATCCTAGCACAGCCTGAGGCCGATCCTGAACAACCAGCGACTCTGATCAACGGCAAACGCTGCCATACTTCAAAGCGTCTCGAAGTCCCTCTAGTCTCTCTGCTCTACTTGGGCTGGCATAAACAGGCGCTCCTGGTGTGGGGGAGTAGGGACGGAAACGGAGGCATCAAGACACGCATACGGGGATCAGCAGCAAAAATCCAACATTTTGTGAACAACTATGACGATTATTACACATGCGATACAAGCGATGAGGACCTACGATCTGCAAAGCGACGAAAGCCACGCTCAGCGCCTGTCGTGACTCCACCTCTCCACCTCCGACGGCCTCCCCTCTAGCCGCCGTCGCCTATCAGACCTGAGATTAACGAGGCACAGCCTCCGAATGATCACGAATGTTGGTCGACCTTCGTTGATAATAAGCAGCATTGTATGTCACCAACTTATCGGAATCCCTTTACTACTGCAGAAGTGATCCTATGTCTCCAGTACGCACGCGTTGGAACATGGTCCGACCAAGAGGCGAGTAGTCTTGCGCAAGCGAAAAAACAATAGTTCAGACTCTATGTCTACTTATCCATACTAGGACAAATGTGTAAAAAGAACATTCTTCCTGTTGAGCAGTCCTATCTCAGGAACAGGTATGGTATAGGGAAACGGGCTCCATAGCGAGAAGTATAAGGGGCCAGATGCATGGGAGAAACACCACAAGAAATAACACAGGGATTGACACCCAAAGATGTAGTATAAAAGCCTTTTTTTTTTTTTTTTTTTTTTTTTTTTTTTTTTTTTTGCAGTAGTACTCTCTTGGGCGTGTCCGTCAGGTAAGAGCACCACTGAGTTAATGTGGTAGGTAGACGAATGGTGAGTGCGTATGCCAGCAAAGACAGACATTTCTTAAGGCGTACCCAGGATAATTTCCTTGAAACTCTGAACCATCAAAGAATCAATATCAGTCACTTGGCACATATCTGCAGTCTTGATAAATATTGCTTTGTAGTACTTTGTTTGTTTGTAGAGGAGTTCCTTCGAGGGTTTGTATTATTGATCCGACAAAAACCATAACTTGAGGACCGAATAGAGCAGGAGTAGCTTGTGCAAGCTGTTAATGCACGGCACTTAATGTTCTGGCTTAGATAATCCCTTGTGAAATCTTCATAAAGTACACAATGTTAGGTATGTATAGACAAGGCATAATTGACGCAGGCGAGGAATGTCAGTACGGCTCAAGGGCAGGACATGCGTCACAAACTGCCTGGTAAGCCAGGAGAAACAAGGCTAGGTCAACGAGTATGAGCGAGATTACTAGGCTCTAGATATTTTATATACTTTTTGCTCATGTATCGTAGTTAGTTCATACCTTGCGTAATGTGAAAGCGCCTGAAGGTTTTTCGCTTTTTTGGACTTTTCCAGCTTGATATTAAAGCCATTAAAGCTTCCCAGGTGGAGGAGAAGGGAGACTCATAGGCAGTGATTAACAATCCGACCCGAGGAGGCTCACAACACCAAATTCACAGAAAATGCGCTTTTACGATACGTTCCATAGGAACTTAAATAGAAGAGTGTGTAACTATCGAATCTCGAGACAAAACCATCGCAAAAGAAAGGAAGCAACTCTAACGAATCACTACAAGCCAACGAAGCCAAATTCTACAATGAAACTTCTAACTTCCAAGCTAAAAGCATTCAAAGCTCTTCGAAGCCTCTCCGCTCAGGCTTGCTTAAACGCCGTTGAGCTGGTTTGCCGTGAAGCTCGTCAAGCAACGGAACTTTCGGAACCCTTGCCTCAAAGGGCAGTCGAAGTCGCCCTGGGCGAAGACAATGCAGTTGCCATATGTATTACCATCCACTAGATCGCACCGTGTTAGTATTCTCGTAGGCAAAGACAACATAAGTAAGGAGGCTCGGGAGTTTTATATTAGCCTTGCGGAGCGAGAAGCGAGAGATGAAAACGCCACACAGAATCCGCAAGTGCATGGGTGAGAAAGTCTGCTTACATCCAATCATGTTCCGACCACCATTCTTATACAAAGCTGCAGGGCAAATATCAGTTCATGGAGGTGCTCGTGATGCGGCTACACTCACTCCAGTGGTAGACCGGGTTTGTCCTAAAGTTCATCTCTAACTGATCGATGTCCTCAGGTGGCGCGTACGGATTGCCGCAACTCGTCCGGCCTGTTACGCACCTCACGCCCAACTTGCCCCCGCTGACATCGGACAACTGGGTGAACATTCGCGTGGCCTCGGACTGCGCGCAACTAGCCTCGGCATCAAAGACTTGCCACCGCACCACATTAGGGATGATGGAATAATCCAAGACCATGTAGATATCGAAGTTGGCGGAAACCTGGGGCAGGAGGGCTGCCCATGAGCTGATTGCTACCAGGGAGATTTTCATGCTGTCTGAAAATATTTCTAAGGATGATGAGTGAAAAACGAGGTGGGTGAGGTGGGTTTGGTTGGTTTAGTTGCCTAACTTAAGAGCACTGGAATCCAGTTAGTACATAAGTCCCCTTTATATATTCCATTTCATTCAACTCATCCGGCGAGGACCGCAAGCTTACTGGGGCATCAATGAGAATGCCATGTGATATTTTGGATTCGCACCTTAAATCATGCCCTAGCCTCTATCCATCCGCATATCTGCAAACGTCGTATATCTGATCCGGGAATAAATGAAGTCAACTGGGCAAGATTTTACGAGGTTCATTGGCCAAGGTAGCATTTGATCATCCTATAGCAATGTGGGCCTGCATACTTCGTATAGTAAATAGATGCACGAGAGAGAGATATATGGATGCGCAAAAAAAAAACAGCATTGTCGGCCTAAGGGTTCTTTGAAGAATGTTGCCCCAGGATTCGGTCCTAAGTCAGCACTAGTCATAAGTGGTTTGCAAGCGCCGAAAAACTAGATTTTCAGCTGCCTAGTCGGTACCTTAGTATAGCTAGGCTGCCTCAGATCAATGTTACCCGTCTCCCTACAGTGCTCATCTGTGTAGCTTGGTGGCTTTAGGCCTGTTTCGAGTTTTACGACGCATGCGTGAGTTGGTTCCTGCCCCGCAATGGAGGTGGGCATAGGACCGAGAGCTACCACGCTTACGGGGACTATACTGTAGGTTCTGGCTGGTAGAGGTTGTGAGCCTTTTCGTGCCGCTTGTTAGTAGTTGACTATTTCTGGTGATATGGTCCTTCAAACGTGTCTCGTCGTGTAAATAAGTTGAGACCTAAGTAGATATGAGCTGAGCTGAGCAGGGTCTCGGTCCGCCGGAGCAAAGATGGTAGAGGGTCATGTGAGACCGAAAGACTAGGAGGGGCAGAGAATCTGGTGGTATGGTGATTGTTATGAGGAAGTATATATCTAAGTATTGTCCTTTGAGCGCAAAGTATAAGCAACAAAACCACCAAAGGTTGATCAAATTAACACACTCTAAAATCCACTGCTCCATAAATAAATGGCTTATAATGAAGATATTTCACATTTGATAGAGAGGAAGATAGACCGAGGTAAAACTGCATAGTAAAAGCAGCCCAACTCTTAGCCCTTATCTCATTTTCCCACCGAAAAAACTTTTCGCGATACCGAGATTCCTATTCCGAACACCAAAAGATCGAAGTTCAAGCACACCAGCATCTCAACTACTCCACTCCACAGCAGTGAACGAGTCAGTATCGTAGTATTTAGTAATACCGAGTCTCGAGACATAAGGGATCGACTTTTTGATACTACTAGTATTAGTATGAGGTTCTCGTAAAGCGCTAGTACTAGTATGGAAATTGAATTTTATATCATATCGGCAATAATACTAAACACAGTGCTAAGGCCACTTTGCAGCTTTATTACAAGGGTCAGAAATGAACTTTACTCTTTTTAGTACGAATAACCGAATTTAAAGAGCTAAGGCCCTTGTTACATTGCTAATTTTGGAATAGTGTCATTTAGAGTTAGTGCTGTAGTATATCGCGGTATAGTATGATATAATATGAGGTTGTAAATTTTGCTGTAACACGTATACACATTTCAAATCTCATATTGCGTGGTGTATAGTAACCTTTTTTAGGTGTCGATATATCACGATAATACTAACTCGCTCACTGCTCCACAGTCCTAGCTTTCTGTTCCTTCTTCTCCGCAACCTTAACAGGCTCTTTATCCGCATCACCCTTGAGGTCTCTGACGTTGGGTCTCTTGGAGTGTATTGACTCCTCGCCCAGTCGGCAGAGCGACCTCCGCGTATTATCGGCTGTGTCCACTCCAACGGAGGCTCTTTGGGGTCTCGCAGCGGTTCGCAGTTGCCTAGGGTATCTGTGCTTATATAAGGATCCCGCCCGGGCTTGCACTATTTTCCGCCGCGGGGGGGGGGGGGGGGGGGGGGGGGGGTGGCGAAGGCAACGATGACTCAGTCCGTCCTTGGGGTACAGTATATAGGACATTTTTGCTCATCTGCCGAGACCCTGAAGACAAGGGAGGCGAGAAGGAGGATGGCAGGCGTGAACTGCATTTGGCCTTCGCTCTCCGGGTAAGTGTATGTTCTCAGCAGGAGCTTGGTAGCTAATCTGTTGGAGTTGTATTCTGTTGTGGAGTGAGGATAGGTATTGATTAGTGAGAATTCTGTCGTGAAAACTTCAATAATTTCTCAAACAGGATGAATACTTATGCTTGTAAATTTGTAAGTTTATGTCTACCTTTATTTGGGGATCAATATTCTAAGCGGCTTCAAATGTCACAGCGTTGAACATAGTAAGATATCACCTCGATAGCTGGGGTGCCGATAAGCAGCAGCAGCTTACTGGCTGCTCATCACGGTTGAGCCAACCACACAATGCCTCTAGATTACAGTTCATCCGGAGAATTTCTAGGAAGCGCCGCCATGCAAGGCTGCCTTAGATAAATAAGCTTAAATTTAATATTGCAGTGTCGTATGAACTACCCAATAAGATGTTACATCTCGAGACTTTCCGGGATGAGTGTTACGAATAGGATCTATTTGCTAGAGGATCAGTTAGAGGATCTGCGAGAGTTCACAACAATAGAATACAGGCCTAATACAGAGCGTTACGGATGTGTAATATATGGGTAAGAGATATTCTAACGTACTTGATCAGTTAGCTGGCCATATCATCCTCCTGGCCACAATCCCTGCAACCACCACTTTTTTTCAATTTTGATTTGCAATTGTATCACAACTACTTAAAATATCAATTTGTGGATTGAAATAATTGATTTATTGACGGTCAGGGCATGTACGAGCAGTGTGCTCTAGCGATTTACATATACTACACTTCGCTGGAGCACGTGTACGTGCTGGAGCTACGTTTTGATCAACTATTTGATTTACAACTTCAACGTCAGCTGTAGCTTGATTCAACCTGTTTTGAACTTCTGAAACTTGTAAAACATTTCTTTTGCGTACGAATACTTTTTTTACAGCTTTTTTTTTTTTGACTTTTTCATTTGCGGCTCGTAATTTTCGATTTTTAGCCGCAAGAAAAGTAGTGTTGTACATAGCTAATTAGCACTTTTTGATAAGTTGATTTACAGCTTAAACTGTAGAACTAAGTAGGCTTTGCGTACGATATCGAATCGATTTTTAAACAAAGTCGGTTTGCAACTGTAATTCGGCAATATTGTGAAGTGTTTCAGAGACTTAAGCAGTAACAAGCTTCGTTGTAAGTAGAAAAGTCGGCGTACGCAGTCGTACGTGTAACTGATTTAATACTTGATCTAGATTAAAAAGAACTAATCTAGTAGCTTTAAATCTACTTTGAACAGTAGAAACAGTAAAAGCTTTTTGTCGTACGGATTAATAAAGCTGTAAAAACTCGATTTTATTAATATAGTTAATGCCGACTCGCATTTGTTGTTGTACAGTTTGTCTGTAAAAACGCTTCAATTTTGCAAAGCAACTAATATTTAAAAGTTGAAGAAACTGTGAAAAATGCGCAAGTATACACAATAGAATAATGCAGTGTTTTTTGCAAAATCGATCGAATTAAACTGTAATATAACTTCCGTAGCCGTTAAGTATTAATAATCGATATGTGTTTATCGTACGATTTCGTGTGTGTATTTCGAAAACTTTTTGCAGCTAAATAAAACTTAATTCGTCTGTAGTTTACTCGTTATTACTAACTCTAAGCAACTAGGTTGTCGGCAGATTTTAATACTAACTATATTGATGTATTTGACTTTTTAATATAACTAGCTGTTACGCGCATCGCTAACAGGACTTATGCCTTAGGGGCCTGAGGCTCGGTAAGCTTGGCTTACACAGAGAACCCCTGGGATGGAAAGGTCACGTGATGGATCATGGATCATGCTATGATCCATGAGCCAACTGGATCATGGTTTCTGCAATGATCCAACCCCACGAAGCCCTATATAAGTAGATAGCTTTCCCCGTAGATAGGAGCTTCGTGCTCAACTCAAATAGTATTCTTCAATAGTATACTTGTTATTGGGATCTAGTCTTATATGTGATATACCTACTTCTCTCCAGACCAACAAACCCCGGACCAAGATCTTCTATCTATATTGGATCAGCCAATAGGACCGTAACACTTTGAGCACCGAGTCTTGAAGTACCTATATCGCATATACCATGTCGACAACCAGTTCAACCCCACGTACCTCCAAGGGCGAACATGCCTCGCCACCGGTTCCGCAACCTACCTACCTACCTCAGCAAATCAAGGTACCCAAGGTCCACGAACCTAAAACCTTTGATGGCAATCGCAAGGAGCTACGCGCATATGTATCCCAATGCGAAATCTATATTCGCATGAACCCTTTATCTTTTGGATCCCAGGAACAAATCGTTCTATGGGCTGTGTCCTATCTAACCGGAACAGCCTATGACTGGATCTCCACTCACCTCAAAGACTACCTAGCCTACTCACATGACAAGAGAGAAGATGAGACTAATGCTATTTTCGACAGTCATGATGAATATGTCAGTCAGCTCACACGCATGTTTGGAAACACTGATGAAGAAATACGTGCGGAAAGAGACATTCAATCATGCAAGCAACTCACCAGTGTCACGGAGTATACAGGAAGGTTTGAGCTGCTAGCAGGCAAGGTGGATTGGGAAGATAAACCCCTCAGAGCGCTCTACTACAAAGGACTTAAGGAAGAAGTCAAGGATGATATTGTCAGGGGAGGAAGACCACAAACCCTCACCGAAATGAAAGATAAGGCAATTGAAATTGACACCAGACTGCATGAAAGACGCATGGAAAGAAGAGGGCAATACTCTTTAGGGTTCAGTAAGAAACAACACCCCCAGAAACCCCGTTACCATTCACCTATGGAACTGGACGCGTTCCAAGGGAAGCCCAAACAAAAGTCTAGCCTATCCAAGGAGGAAATGCAACGGCGTAGAGACAAGAACTTGTGTTTCGAATGTGGCCTTCCGGGCCACATGGCCAGTTCTCATCGCAAGACGCAGCAATCTTGGAAGGGCAAGAAACAACTCAACAGCACGGGTAGGGGAGGATACAACGGCAAGACCTCAGGAAGAAAGGAAATCGCAGTCCTGGAAGCCAAGCCAACAGAAGAAGAACTGGAACAACAGAAAGTCCATACACAGCTTGAGACGCATTGCAACAAGTGTGGAATGGCATGCAGTGCATCATGGAAGGACAAATGCCCAGGCTGCCACTATGATGAGGACAGCGAATGGGAAGAAAGCTGCAAGACCATGGGAGAATTCCTATCCCAGGTAGACGGCGCAGCCATTGAATCGGAATCCGACGAAGAATGGGACATTGGACAAGAACTCAACAAGCTCCTCCACATCTCGGAAGAAGAGGAAGAAGAACTCCACAAAGCCTTGTCCAGGGTAGATATGAACGATTCAAAAGCACCTTCCAGAGGATATACGGTAGCAGAACCAGAAGAGCTGACGCCGGAGCGGCGAATTGAGATCATCAACCAGGAAATTCTCAAAGAAAGAGCCAAGTTGGAAGCGCATAGGCAAGAAGGGAGAGCCAAGGATCGTGCCAGATGGGAAGCCATGCTTGCAGCCGGAACAGTTGACGAATCCGAAAGAAATAATGCAGCACACCACAGACACCCACAGCACGGAACCCTCCATTGGACCGCATGCTACACAGACCACTGCTTATACCATCTTGATGCCAAGCAGGCAAGCCACTTTCCCAAACGGAAACGGATGGTACTCCTCGAGGACAATGAGGAGAAAGACAAAAAAGAACTATGCACATTCGGGAGCACGGGACAGCTATCCACCAATGTCAGACTAGGAAAAAACAAATTAACAGCCATGATTGACTCTGGAGCCACAGGAAACTTCATATCCCCAGACGTCATCAAACACTTTGGCATATCCACACAGGTCAAGAACACGCCATACACCCTCACTGTAGCAGACGGCACGGACGCCTCATACAGGGATGGACTTGTGGATATTGAGACCACAAGACTCCGAATGGACACAGGTGACCATATGGAATGGTTACAATTAGACGTCACCCAGATTGGGCGGCATGAGATCATTTTGGGAATGCCATGGATCACAGAGCATAACCCAACGATCAATTGGCAAACAAGACAGCTCGTCTTTGACAGATGCCAGTGTGTTGTCAGGCCACAACCACTAACGACAATGTGGATCAAGGGCAAAGACAAAGGAACACAAACAAAGAACTCGACCAGAGCCAGAAGGAAGTTTGCGCCACTTCTTCAAGAGAGCCAGATCACCAAGACATGGGATCACATATTAGGGAATTGCCCTCAGAATATGAAGAGTTCAAGGGGTTATTTTCGGAAGAACAAGGACCCGAGGCCTTGCCGGAACATAAGCCATGGGATCATGAGATACCACTCGTCGACGGAC